>JAHRHJ020000282.1:0-85981 GCA_019776745.2 Taxus chinensis | reverse complement strand
AACTTGACTAAGAAACTCTTCGATCTATCTTGCCCGTTAAAAAAAGTAAACAGTCTACTTATGTCTATCTCTTCAAGTGAAGCCCAAGTGAAACCTTTAACAATTCTGGTTAGACTCTTGCCCCAATGAAATCCTTTTTAACCACTAATAAGACCTTAATGAAGAATCCAAGTCTTAGACTGTCATGTACTGTAAAAATAAAATAAAATAAAAATATGACCGCTTAAAAGGGGTAAAACATATATGTTTAAAAGCACAACGTTGAAAACATTTTGACGAAGTTAAGAGCCTTGATAAACAAACTGCCTCCTAACCAATGAACCAGTTAATCAAGTTAATGAAGCAACCTCTTACCATCCAATATTTGATTTACACTGTTTATTAACATTATCAAGGTAGGGGAAAATTCTTCAAAGGAGACATGACTTTCAGATTCTCCTATTATGATTCCTCTGTGAAAAGTAAAGAATGTAAGAACACTTACAACTAAAACATGATTCTAAAGAAACATTCTGTGGGAAAACCTTGTTGTAAAATTGCATACTTTAGATGAACCATTGTGTCCTAAGTGTGTGCCTCATGTTTATCTGTAACCAATGTGGGCCCCGTGTTGTGGAAAGCATGTCTTTAGTTGATTGTATTCCCTAGAGAACTTGTGTAGTGTCATATTATCTTCAAGTAAGTCAAAAAAAAAAGTTATCCGGTATTTCACTGTGTTGTCCTTGTGTTGGTAATTTTGGTGCGTTACACTTTGCAACAAGACGCGCCTTATACTTGTCAATAGACCTATCAGCCAGCTATGTATTTGGTTCGATATACCCACTTACACCTAACCATCTTTCTTCCTTTAGGAAGAGATACCAAATCCCAAGTATGATTCTTCATCAAAGAAGAATACTCCACTGCCATCACATCATCCCACTCCGTATCCCATGAGCCTTTGAAAAAGATTGGGGATCCTCAAAAACTGCCTGATACAAAAGTTCCAGAACCTGTAGAATGTGCGTGATGATGCATAGTGGGTGGAAGATCCTGTATGAAAGGTGTTTCCTCAGAAACTGTAGTACAAGCCCACTTATGCATAGTGACAACATCAGTGGGAATAGTATCCTCGTCAGCATCTAGAACCTCCTCATCAACATCCTCAAAGAAAGGATACTTAAGAATGATATGGAGGCATGGAAGAAGATGAAGAATCATGAGGAGTGAAGCACTCATCAAACTGAACATGTGTTCGAAAAAGAACATCATGAGTATCAGAATCTAAAAGTTGATAAGCTCTCATGTCCTCACAATACCCTACAAAGATAAAGGGTTTGCTCTTCTTATCCAAAGCTTTCCTTTTCTTCTTTGGCACAAAGGCCCAAACATGGCTCCTAAAGACTTGAAAAAATGAGACATCTGGCTTAGTGTTGGACCAAGCTTCCTCTAGAGTCAAATGCTCAAGTGTTCTATGTGGTGTGTGATTCTGAATGTAGTTAGCACAATTAACTGCTTATGCCCAGTAGATAGGAGGTAAATCTCTAGAATGCATCATACTATTAGCCATTTCCTTCAAATTTCTATTCTTCATTTCTACTAATCCATTCTGTTGTGGAGTATGAGGAACATAATGCTGGTGAATAATGCCTTGAGTTTCCAAAAATTTAGAAAAATCATTGCTGAAGTACTCCCCCCCATTATCAGTACGAAGGTTCTTTATGCAACTAGAAGATTTTTTCTCGACCAAAGCCTTGAAGATTTTGAAGTGTGAAAAATCATCACTTTTGTACTTGAGAAAATAAACCCAAGTACACCTCGAGAAATTATCAATAAATGTAAGTGCATACTTAGCTCCATTGAAAGAGGGGTAGGAAAAACCATCAAGTCACTATGCACAAGCTCAAGTGGTGAAGAAGCTCTCTTAGAAAAATTCTTAGGAAATGGATCTTGGTGTTGTTTCCCTAATACACAACCAGAGCAAACTCCCTCAAGACTAGAAACTTTAGGAAGACCATCTACCATACCATGAGTGCTCAACTCCTTCAAATATCTGTAATTGAGATGTCCAAATATTTCATGCCAAAGCTTACTCTCTGAATCTGCATGAGAAACCAATCATATCCCTATAGAGGAAGTGTCATCAAAACCCTCAAAGTGATATAGTCTAGAACTATGATCAACAATACCCTGAGCAACAAGTAAATTAGGCTCCAACAAAGTTCTTACTTCTGCCCAGTGTGGTGTAAAAGTCACTATTTTCCCTTGACCAGAATGACAAATTTGATATACAGAAAGCAAATTTGTAGTGATGTTAGGAACATATAGTGCATCTTGGATATTGCCACCATCAAGTTGTATATCACCTTTTCCCTCAACAGAAAGAAAGGAAGAATCTCCAACCTCAATTTTAGAAGTAGAACTCAAACCTAGAGAAACAAAAGACTCCTTGGAAGAAGTTATGTGATGAGAAGCACTAGAATCTATAACCCAATTGTCTATAAGTGGTGACTGAGATCTTCCAACAACATTAAGTGCTTTTCCATGCTGATTAGAAGGAGGTGGAGTGGAGATAGAAATTTTGTGTTTCTTGACTGCATCCTCTAAGGCTTGCATTCGCTTATAACACCTATTTTCTTCATTATTACTACCCCCATAAAAAGAGCATGAAATACTAGACTTATTCTTGGATTTAGAAGACTCCTTGGGTTTAAAGTTGTTTTCTTTGGGTTTAGGAGCATTTTGAGATGGATAAGGGGTGGATTTGGTTTTACTTTTTGGTTTTCCCTTGCCCTTAGGATTAGATGCAACTAATTCCTTTTGAGAGGTGGAAGACTCAAGGTGAGACAATTTGGATTCTTCCCTAGTAAGTCTTTCACAAAATGTTTCTAAGTTAGGCATTCTGAATGTGTCACCTAAGGCATCCATGCTAGAGAAAAAGATTGAAGTAAATATTTGGAATTGTCCTCTCAACTTGGATAGAATAAAGTAAACACACTTGGAATCTTTCTTATTTCTTCCACTCCCCTTTAACTGTGTCAACAACTTGGGTAGAATCAAGTAAACCCACTTTTCATCTTTCTTATCTCTTCCACTCCCCTTCAACTGTGTCAACAAATGCTTGAACTTGGTAAGATAATCTATAATTGTTGGAAAATATTCACGGATTAAGAGAGGTGATCTCAATTTCAAGTTGCATGGCTCTCATATGATCCACCTTACCAAATAAATCCTCCAATTTCTCCCATATTTTGAAAGGAGAGTCAAATTTTTCTAAATGAAACAAAAGACTGTCACTTACATAAGTTCCTATCAAACCCATACACTCATCAAATTTGCATTGGTACTGAAATTTCTCATATTCTCTAGTGAACATTGGTTGTTCTTTAGAAGTTAAAGCCCATAATCCTTTCTGCTTAATTATTGTTTCCATTCTTGGTTTTCATGTGTGGTAATTATGTGTAGTTAATGCCTCCTAGATTTTGACACTTTATAATGAGTGTGTGTTACAATATGACACTTTATAATCATAGTGCAATTCTCAAAATAAATATTTTCAATGGATTCACATCACTTTAAAAAAATCACTCAAAATCGAGTAATCAAAAGATACAAGATTTTCAATATTATGCTCTAATTTATTTTAGTTTCCATAAAAATAAAATAAAAAGCTCTTGCCTTCACCACACAAATAAAATGAAAGGGGACTGAATTTAAGTACATACTAGTAGGAATCACAATGCCATACCCTATTCTTAGTGGCACTGGTATTTGATTAACATTTTTTTGGCTTGGTATGATCTGGTTGTTGTGTGGTAATTATGTGTTAATGACACTTTATCTAATGCAAAAGTAGATGCGATCCTAAAAAAATCACCAAAAGAAATGCAAAAACTACAATGCAACAAGAGCCCCCCAGATTTTAAACTTTATAATGAGTGCGTGTTACAATATGACACTTTATAATTATAGTGCGAAAAATAAATATTTCCAATGGAAAGAGAATGGAAAAACAAACACTTTTGCAAAAAACGACATTCAAAACTGAGTTACCATTAAAAAGATACAAGGTTTTAAATATTATGCTCTACTATTTATTTTAGTTGCCACTAAAACAAAATAAAAGGCTCTTGCCTTTACCACACAAATAAAATGAAAGGGGGCTGGAGTTAAGCACCTACTAGTAGGAATCGCAAGCTTTAAGCCCTCATATGACCATACCATATGACCAGGGGCTAAAGATTTCAAAGGGTGTTCAAAAGTGTCAAATTTTCGTCTTTTTTTTCTAGAAAAATTAAGATTTCCTACTGCGTGGAACATGCTTGCCAAAAATAGCAGGATACATAATTACCTGAAATGGCTGCCATGCACGGTCGTCCGGGTATCCTGCTAAAAATGGAAAGAACCAAATCCTAATGATGCGAACTCTAGAAAACTGAGCAAAACCCAGAACATAACTGCAGATCTCGGAAATCCAACAGAAATTGATTTCCTTGGTTTTTCTTGCCTGGCGCGAATCTCGAGGTACATTTCTCTACACAACAAACAAACAAAAAAATTGCCTGCCTCCCTAAATGGTCGAGTTTACAGCCGATCTTAGGGTTTTGCTGCCTTCCGGATCCAATCAAAGGCCTCTGTTTTGCATAAAAATGCATGCAACAACAAAATACAGACAAATCCTGAAATAAAAAAATGTTTGCAAAATAAAAATTACATATGGATGTCAACAATACTACTCTGATACCATAAAAGGAATGATAACCAAATTGTACCAAGCTAAGAACACAGATGCTAATCAAACACCACAATCAATAATATGAAAATAATTCACCAGAATAACTTTACATAAACCTTTGCAAACAAATGAGCAGCAATATCATATATTATTATGGAACTCAATGAAATACAATGAGAATGTGCCTTGCTTATATAGGTAAGGAATAACAATCTAAGAACCAGTCAAGGTCGTAGATCAAGCCATAAATCATGGAAAGAACTAGTCATAAAAGAACTAGTCAAGTCCATAGATTTAGAAAGAACTAGACATCAAGGATCTAGTCAATACCATAGATCAAGGAAAGAACTATACCTAACAACTAGATAATATCCCCTAATATATAAATAAATAAAAAGAAATATCCACACACATAAGTGGGTGAGGATAAATACAATAAAGGTAAATAAAATACCTAGGTGAACATGAGCTAAGGTAAATACCTACTCTAACAGTTATTTCAAGATTTTAAAAAATCACTTCTTTATTTCTTTCTGTAAAAACTTGACAATATTCTAAAACAATGTTTTGAAAATAAAAATGTAATTAAAATTTATGATTCTTGAGCCTAACACTTTCTAATAGCATTTTTAGAGTAAATTCATTAATGGGTTCTGAGGTTTCCGTTTCCTTCGAATATCCACAGGTTTTTGCCATTTGGCTAACAATGTAAGTACCATCGCAACTTCCTTCCACCACCATGCAAAGTCTTCAGAAGTGGATTTGCCTAATTCGAGCCATTTTGTTAACTTGTACTTGCATTGGATCACAATCGTCCGTATCTTAGACCTGTTGTATATGGGTAATCTTTAAACCCCATTGTATTTTCTTCTATTTCAATATTAAAAGGTCTAATCTATTTTTTTTGATGATTGTTTGAAGTTGAAAAACCGGGTTTTTAAAAATTCCCATTATAAAAACCTAATAAACCTGAATCTATAAATATTAAGTTTTTAGGTATATTGTTTGTCCATATAGAGTGAGGTTTTAATATGAATGCATTAGTTAAGGTTTCAAACTTCTAATTGTATATTTTTATAGGTCTTTTGTAGATCTACTTGTGGACATGTAAGGGTTTCATACTATTCCATTTAAGTTTCTTATCATAATTTTCCAATTTGTTCCCATTTGGCTCTACACTTTGAACTTAACTAGTATTTGTAAATTTATAAAAGCTTTTGATTTTTTCACGTAGAGGTACCAATATTTTAGATGCTCAATGGCTCCATAAACATTTTTCAGGATGTGTAACTAACAAATTTGATGTTCTAAAAATACATTAACTTATGTAATCTTTTTATTTTGTCAAGATGATGGCTCTTGAATTTTTTTCCCCTTATCACATTACTTTACAAGATGGAAATAAGGAATATTTTATGTCCTTTTGTTTTAAGTTACAAGGTGTGCCATTCCCTATATTTCATTTTTATTGTTATATTACTTACCAACAATTTGTAATTTCTACCCTAGGATGAACTTCTAGATTTTAAGCTTAAATATTCTTAATCCAGTTCTAATTTTCATTTAATTCTACATCTTTTGAAAAGTAACCCATTGCATTTCCTAGGTGCATTTGGTAAATTTTTTCCTCACTTTGCATGAGCATTCTATTCAGCCTTAATGTATACATCCTCGCATGAACATTCTGTTTAGATGAGATTTCCTAAATTTATTTTTTTTATCAATAGGGACCCAAGATTAGATCTACCCTTAAAAAGCTCTAATCATCCTTCAAGGGAGTCTTCTTAAGCATTTCTTAAATGTAAAGGTTCATACATTTGTTTCTCGATTTGGTTTGCAGGTTCAAGGGGTGGATTTCATGGATCAAGGGAAAACCATAAATTTCTTGGATCCAATGTGCAAGAAGAAGTTAGTCTTTTCAGTGCATATCTTGATCTTACTTATTTAATTTCATTTATAAGCATCTATCCTAGATCTGGTATTGAGATCTATTGTTCCATTATGTATCTTCTTTTAATTGATGGGGAAGAAACTCATTTTGTTGATCAAGAGTTTAATGTATTTAAATCCTCTTTATGCATTATTGGAGTAATGGGTCCAAACCAACATAACAACCCTCATAAGATTGGATCCACATTTAGGTGAAGTTTAGATCCATAAGAGCCAATGGTTTAAGCTATTGAAATATGTTCCTTTGATAAAAAAAGTTTCTCTGCACAGTGACCGACTGCACAATGACTGGTTGCATTGTGCTACTTTACGTCTTCATCATGAATTACCCGCCTGTTCCTTAAATGTACTAATGATAAGTTTTTAGAGTATTGCATTTTTAAATGTAAGGGGGTGACTAAGAGATTAATTCATGAGTCCCTTTTATTCAATTTTAAGAATATATATTTACATTCTCAGAAGCATCTGTTATAAACAAGGCCTTCAACAAAATTGACTTTCAAGCTTTGCATAAATGAAATCATGCAGTATCCAGTGACTGATGTCAAGTCATTTATTTGAATACCGACGACGGTTTACTTCTATAGTCGAGTGCAGTTACTTGCCGGATGATTCTATTTTATAAATTTTAACATATCTTCACATTTTGAATGGATTCACACTTGTCCTAATGACTATTTGTGCAAAATTTATTCATTAAATTTAAGGTTTCATGAGCAAGTACTTGATATCATCTGAAACATAACTAAGCATGGAGTTAACATTAGGCTTTAAAGTCTCTAATGTTCCACAGTGACCGATCTTTCGGTACTTTACACTACGCCTGTTAAGATTGATGTGAATACCATCACTATGTAGGCCAGAGACTCTTCAAATATGAATGTGTTACATTAATGTATTTCAAAGTTTAACGTTTAACTTCAATCATACCTCATGACTATCAGAGTATATTAACTATTTCAACCCAAATAAGATAGGTCAACCTCATGAATTCATCATTGTGATCAAAACTTAAGATCTTACAACTTTCTTTTCTTTCAACACATAGGTAAAATTTAAACATGAAATCCATTTAGATGGAATTCAAACATTGGAGCTAATTTGAAGAGAAAGACAAAGAAATTCTTTAAATGAACTTCCTTCAAATATTATATTACAACTTGGTAAATAAAACTTGCAAATGCAACTTTTCTTTTAAAGTTACAATGTCTACTTAGTTACATCCCACGGCTTAAGTGGGAAACAAGAATATTTCTATGAATGAAGGGATTGAATTTTGAGACTAGTTGTGTCCAACTCCCTTCTTCAACAAGAGCTCCACCTTTTATTCGATTTTAATGACAACAACAAAAATGGGGGAATGACAACACTCTACCCAATGTATAATCCAATGAAGAGAAAAAGCTATCCTCCTCATTGGCCCCCGAGCCCCAACCAAAATGCAATAAAGGATGGATCCAACTCATGTTCCAAAACTACACAATGCTTCAACATCATTTTACAAATTTTCACAACCATATAACACAAGATCAACACAAGAACAATCACAAGAATATGTGTTAACTTTAAAATACACAAGGCTTGAAATTGTAACCAATGGAGTAAGGATTTATGGGGAGATCACTTATGCCTCCCAATGGGATTAGGTAGTCACCTTAAAACCATCCAAAATACAAATCTTGCACTGAAAAACCCTCCCCATAGCTCTTATGTTCCCTCAAGATCTTCTTACCTCCCAATTCTCTTATGCCTCTACAATCTCTTATGTAACCAAGTAAGAAATGCAAGCATTTCTCTTATCAAGGTGGGGCACCCAACCCAACTCCTTCCAAAAACATGAAATAAACTCTTATGCCTCCCTACATATAAAATCCCCATAACCTTCTCCTACACCATACTTGGGCATTCTACCCAAGAACCCAACAAGCATACAAAAACATTCACTTGCATACAAATAAGACACATAAAAATAAAACAAGTAAAACAAGAGTGTAGCTCCTACCTTTCCATGGTAGAGATCTTGATCAAAGAGTCACACTCCAAGCTCCTTCAAGCTCAATCCAACTCCAACAAGCTCCAAGAAAATCAACAAGCACTCCCAAAATCCTCTAACTCCAAAATACAAGAGCACAAAATGAAAATAAGTAACCCCCAAACAATACAAAAGAACTTACATAAATAGAAAAGGGAGAGAGGAGTGTGATGTGGCTCAATATAGGATGCCACATCACTTATCCTCAACTCCACAACACAAGTCAAACCTCAACCCCAATGCACAATAAATTAGTGGTTGAGAGGAATGACAAACCTCTTACACACACAATCCAAACCCACACCCCCTAAGGACAAATTTAAAACCCATGTAAGAAAAGTGCAATAAATGTCACTTTTTGTCTTACAAAACACTTAATGGGGTCTATTTTTGACCCCCCAATCCATAGGTAGGGTTGGTATAAGAAATTAAGAGGTGTGGGACAAGATTTAGCTTGTCCCACAAGCCTCCTAAAATGGCCCTTAAGCCCAAATCCGAAATTCCAAGGTAAGGTAGAGTGTACAACACTCAAAGTCACATACACTCAACTAAAAAACACAAGAACAAAAGAACCAACTACTCAAATAAATGACTCCTTTGTCACATCCCCAAATAACTTAATAACATGATTAATTACTTAATCAAGTACATTAATCAACAATGATTAAATAAATTACATCACAAAATAAATCACATACTCTACAATTAAATAAAATACAAGGGAAGGAACATACACATAAAGCCCATAGTCACAGTTAGAGGTCATCCCCCCAATGGGTACCCCCTAACAAAATTAAAAAAAACAACAACATTACACAAGATGTCATTGTGACCTTCACTGTATCTATCTAGTATTCCATTGTGGCTGGTCTCCAATCCCCCTTTTGATTGTTGTGATATAATTACCTGTAAAATCACACAATACCTTCTTCGGCCTCGTGGCCGCATCAAAACATCCGAGATAAAATATAGGCATATAAGTCAATAACCATCCTCATATAGCTAAATCATCATCTCAACTAACAATGCTATCATTTGTCTAAAATTTCAACAACATCTCAATTCTATCTTTTATCAATATCAACAAGATCACAAGATTAGTTCAAATGCTAAATCCTACTCAACACGACGAGAATTTTGAATGTCAGTAATATATATGCTAACAACACATCATCATCATCAATATAAAAATGTCTCTCTATGTCTCTAAGAATCCACACAAATCATACTATGAATCACAATCCATCAATAGTCAGAATATCTCTATCATCTAACATCATGCTAAACCAAAATGATACAATAATATCCATATATATAGTCAGCAATAATCAAAATCAAAATATAATAAGTTTCGAAGAGGAGTGGGCACTACACCTCTTCGATTACAATCCCATCCAAATATGTTAATCTATGGAACTTGAGTCTTGATTAATAATCATTATGTGTTCATTCTCCATGATTGCACAGTGAACCTCACCAAAGTTATGAAATATTTAGAAATAGTTAATGCAAATATAAATTATAAAGTTTTATTATATCACTAAGTGTTTATTAACTTGCATATTTAACTAAAGTCTAGTTATATTCTATGGATTACTAATATTGGTTTAATTGTTGAAATGATGGCTTTTCTGTAAGTTTTTAAATTTAATTTGTAGTATTTAATAAATCGCGCCATTAAAACAAATTTTACTTCTACATGTAAATTTTTTAAAAATCTTCTATATGTTCTGGTTATTGTCAATTTAAAGCACACCTCTTCAATTCAAAAAATCCATCAATCCTACCGATCTATTTTCTGAAATTAAAGCTTCTATTAATTTAACCCGATTTTTATCCCCCATTTTGACAAATATATGACCCCACAAAGTTTTTGAAACTAACAAGGATCTTAATGCACTTAACATGTAATAATGATTGGATCAATTATTACATGATTAAATTTAAGTGCAATGGTAATACACATGGTATGAACATTAATTACAACCAATTATGAATTTCCTTGAAGGCATTTAAACTCTTATCAAACTAGGTTTATGCTCTTATTGACCTAATACGTTAAAATGGTTTTTTAATTTATTTAAGTGCAATAACCACCTTCTCATTATCACCAAACCATTAATTTCATAATTATTCCTTAATTAAATAAAACAAAAACAATAATTTGTATTGTGAACCACGATAGGTTTCAAATACGAACAATAAATTTTCAATGTATATTATAATGATTAAAAGTTTATTATGGTTTTTGGGTGGAGGTTAAATTACATCTTACAAAGTATTTTTATTCTTCTAACAAACTGTATCTCTTTAAATCATATTATTTTATCAAACTATTTCACAACCACTGTATGGCCTTGCCTCCAAATTCATGGACTATAGTGTTTGTTTCTTGCAGTTAGAGCTTCCACATAGATATGTTTTCTTTCTTGGTGTCACCAAAAACCTCTTCATAACATTAAAACCAAATGATTAAGTTGATAGGTATACCTGGAAGGATCTTTATTAATGCTTTCCTACAAAAATTGTGAATTCAAAAAAATGAATTTCCAATGCTATTCCTCATACAAGGAAAATGAAATATTTTTCATACTAGGTCCATATGGGTTTAAAATGATATTGCAAAAAAACTCCAAGTACCTTAAATATATTCTATCCAAAAAGCCTTACAACTCCATGAACTTATTAGAAAGCCCAGTTATCCTATATTTGGAAAAATAAGTGAAACCAAGTTCTTGTTTCATCATTATCCACTGTTATAGAGTCTATTTCATATGCATTGAGATTTATTTGTGTTATATGTTCTAGTATATGAATCACCAAGAAGGGTGTGTAAAATGTATTGTGGTATTATTATAAGGTCTCGAACATTTTCATTGTTAATTAGAATCCTTTTATCATACCATAGTATATAGAACCAAATTAGACATAATAAGCCTAATTGGGCTTATGAGTGATAATTGTATTACATTTGGATAGGTAAAAACAATGGAATAGTTGTATTTATGTGAAACATCAAAATAGATGAATTAAAATGAAAATGTAAACATATTACAATTATTTTAAATCCATTATAAACCTAGGTGAAAATAGTTTGGGTCATTAGTGCTAATTTAAAACATCTTTTCACTATTTGAATGTAGAAGCGCATATAAGTGGAAAAATTAAGTATTCTTAGTTACCATAAGGTTAAGAAAAGAATAGTACAATTACTCAGGATTAATGTAGAATTAAATTTCAAGATTCTAAAATATATTGATCAAATGTGAAATAATTAATATTGTAATTAAACAAAATATATACAAAAAATTAATTCAATTGAGGCATTAACTACTGTAGTCAAAACAAAGATGAAGAATGTTACAATTGGAATTTATTCGAAAAATATTCTTAAGATCCGTATGTGCCCTTCTGCAAATGATCCATTAGTGGTGAATACGCGATCAATTGTTTGAGTAAAAAATGAACAATATGACCAAGAGATTCATTTGTGGAAAGAAGTAACAAGATTGAAAAATATGAATCATCTTTAAGGAATAATTTCATGAAAATATCAATTCATTAAACGTGTAGATTTAATGATAATCTAACTTAACATAGATTACAATACGTAGTTAGAATATAAAAATATTAAAATGGTGTTACTTAACTTGCACACAATTATAGAAAATTTTGTGAAAAACATATATACAATCAAGGACAATATATAAAATCAAATAAACACAATCCCATATGGAACACTTGAAATCCACTCGCATTATGCTCAGATATATAAAGAAAACTGGTATAAAAAAAATTCAAAAATCAATTGTTTAGTAATCATATGAGCCGAAAATAAAGTGGGAACAAATACAAAATTTATTATTAAGACAGCATTCTTTACTGTATTCCACATTCTAAAAAAGGGTACACTAATTTCATATTTTTGAGAAACATATTAAGCATTTTTTACTCACATAATGGGTTTCAGACC
Source organism: Taxus chinensis (assembly GCA_019776745.2). Lineage (NCBI taxonomy): Eukaryota > Viridiplantae > Streptophyta > Pinopsida > Cupressales > Taxaceae > Taxus > Taxus chinensis. The sequence continues at coordinate 73,312 of JAHRHJ020000282.1, read as the reverse complement.
TTTCAAAATTTCATTGATCTAATAGTAGCATGTTTGAAAAATAGGAAAATTCCTATCAATAATGGAAAATGAGGATTTGAATGTAAATAAACACACAAACATTTCCACAAGGTCTAAATATTTGTCCATTAATCATAGGAGTTCCCAAAGAACCGTATGCCCCTAGGTTTCCATGACATGGTTATAATTTTGAAAACTTCTCAAGAGCTTGTGACCACATGTATTAGCACTTCATGAAATGGAGGAAACGGTAACACTAAAAACCTATCCAAATTGGTTATGACACTAATATTGCAATGATATAGTTGGGATTGATTATAATAGTAATACCTACTAAGTTGGTATGTTTTAGTGTTGATGGTGTGTCAAAATTGCATTGTCATAAAAGTGATCCCCAACCCATTGGTCATAAGAGAGGGATATACCATTAGTTTGGACCTCGTATGGACACCCTGACTTAACATTGCATTGCATGCCCAATCAGAGATATATTTCTTACATAATGTTGATGAAGCATATTTAACCATAAATGTTCACCACAATTAGAAGAGCTATCATTGTGACTTACACATGTAAAACAAGTCAAGTAGTCAATAAACATGTATTTACAAATAAAAAAAAATTAATTACAGTGATAAATGGTAAACCCATAATTATAAAGTTTGTTGACACAACATAAATTTCCATGTATGATCTTGCATGTACAATATGAAGTAACCATAATCCATCATTAGTTTCGTTTTAGCTTCACAAAATTCCTTCACAAGGAAAATGACGTGGTGTACTCACATTTTGTAAAATATTGAAACTACCTAATTGACATGACTTACATCATATTTCCCATGTTGAATGAAATAAATTTAAAGTGGATTGAAACGGGATTCTTAACAAAGATACATATATATTTTTGACTTCATAACATTTAGAAAATGTTTATTTATTCTCACTCTACATATGCTATAAAAATTTGCATGGTTGATGCCACATGTTTCCAGTGAATGAAATGTATTCATTTGTCAAAAAACTTTAACATATGGATAAAATATCATCAAAGATATTTATCATATTTAATAGAATTTCTTATAAGTGTATCATATTACATGGGAAGGAGATAAAAATGCACACTTTCCACAAAATACATGGATATCTATAAGAATAGAAATTGATAATGTCATTCTTATAACATGTAATTTGACACAATAGGATCTATATATATTCTGCACATAGATAAAATTCAAATACATTTTGTAAAGTTTAATCCTCTGCAGATCATTCCTAATGCCTTAAAATCATTATGAGATTCTTGAGGTCCAAGGAAGCGGTCAATAAAATATTTTTGAAACATTTATCTTGTTACAAAAATTAAAATGGTTTACTAAGAAAACACATGTTATTATGTCATTACAAATTTAAGTATACCTTAGTAGAGTTAAATGGTTTTGATGGTATCATTAGAATTTATTCTTAAAAAGGAATTCTTAAAGAGTCAGTCATCTCAAACATTCAAACAAGAATGATATGATAATATATTTAATTCCCTATGTTTCCTTGAACAAACATAAAATGGTGCAATTCGGAATCTTTGGAATATGCCATGAATGTGTAGTGTCCACTCCTCTTCGACACTATTTCATCTTTATATTGATACTGTTGGATTGATAGTCAGACATTTTGATTATGATACATTGATCAGTAGATGATAGATTTACATGCTAATATTTGGACTATTGACATTATGATGTTTACATTTTTATTATGATGCACTAGATAGTGATGTTAGACAATTCGATATATGTTGATTTTAATGATATTTGATTTTATACTGACACGTTATGTTTTGGATGTTTTGAGTAGAATTCTAATCTCATGGATGTTAGGTTTAGATTTTGATATATTGATGGATAATAGAATTGCTAATTTCAAATGATGAATATTTATTTTATATGTATATTTTCTCGATGTTGTTAATACGGCTGAAAGGCCAGAGAGGTATTTTGTTGTGTTGCAGGACTTTTATCACATACATCGAAAGGGGATAGGGGACCAACCACAGAAGGATGTCGGGTGTTGAGCAATGAGGCCAAATTTGACAACTTGTGTAATGTTTTTTAGTGTGTGTTTTCCATGCCTAGTTTGGAAGGTCTCCCATGGGGGGTGACTTCACATGTGTGGCCATGGGGTGAATTGTGTTCCCTTTCTTTAATTTTTTTATATGCTTTATTTATGTTTTTTGTATTTAAAATTTAGAATTTTTTGTCACTTTATTAGTGTGTTGTAAATGTGTGTTAATTAAAATTAACCCTTATTATTCTTGTTAACCAAATTAAGGATGTGACAAATAGTTATGATGAGATTTGGTGGTCCTTGTTGTAAGTAAAATTTATGTTGATTTGTGAGTGGTTTACTCCACCCCAACTTCAAAATTCAAATTTTGACTTGGGGGCATTTTTGGAGGCTTGTGGGACAAGAAAAATTTTCATGCCTATCAATGTGACCCAACAACCTTACCTATGGGTTGGGAAGCTTATTTTTGACTTTTTAATCTATTTTTTGAGTGTAAAAGAGAGAAAATTATTTCACTTTCTTCTTTACTCCAATTTTTATTGTGTCCTTTGAAAGCATGGTGTGCAAGTTTGTGAGCCATGTGGGTTTTCATAGTCCTTGCATGTGCATTGATTTTTCTTGGTCTTGGTGTGTTGACTTGAGTGTGGGGATGGAGGAATGATGAAGTGGCATCCTACATGGAGCCACCTCATCATCCTCACATTCTATTTCTATTTATTGGTGATTTTTGGTTGGAATGGGGGTTACTTGTTCATTTTTATTCTTGGGCACTTTTGAATTTGAAGATTGTTGGAGTGCTTTTGGGATTTCTTGGCTTGGAATTTGAAGAGGCTTGTGAAGGTTTTCTTGGAGCTTGATGGAGAGGTAGGATCTCCACCTTGGTTATATTTTATGCTATTTTGATTTTTTATAAAGTAATGTTGTGCTTGTTAAATTATTTTTTTTGTGAAAGTGTTTGTGTGTTTAGTTGGGTAGTAGGCCTTAAGTTGGATGTGGGAGAAGGGCTTATGGGAGCATTGGGGAGGGAAAAGGGAGTTTTGTGAGGCATGCATTTGGTGGGAGTGTTAATGAGATTCTTATCTATAGGGAGTGAAAAGGAAATAATGGTTTTGTTTCATGCTTGCAAGGGAGATAAGGATTTTGTGTTGATTATTTTGTGCACTTGGAGGCATAGGGTAAGACTCCCACTTCACTTAGGAGACATAAAGAGGTGGTTTCCCATTTCCCTTGTTCTATATGGTTTGATCCTTAAACCTTTGTATTGTTGTGAATGTGTAAACTAGTTGGATATGTTATATTGGTTGAGTTTAATGTCTTGTATGTATGTTTTTTGTGAAGCCACTTTGTTGAAAGTTGTCATTGTTGCTCAATACCCCTCATGGTTCTTTAGTTGGGGCTCGGGGGCCATTAAGGGGATGGATTCTCCTCTTAATGGATTAAGGTTGGTTGGAGAGTGTTTCCTACTACCCCTTCCTTTTTTTGTGAACCCATTGTGAAGGTTTGAAGAATGCAAGAATTGGAGCTACTCTTAGAAGAAGTCATGCTATTGGGGATATGTACATTTGGCCTTGTTGATAGTGCTTTGTTGTAATTGTTCAATTTATTATTTCCACTTGTGTGGATGATTGTAAAATTTTAAGATTGAAATAAACTTGTATCTTCATTTGGAATCTTCATAAATTGTAAACTCTTTTAAGAGTATTGTTTAAGAAATGTGCCTTTTAAAATGTATTCATATTGTGAAAGTAAACTACCACTTCATCTCGTTGTTTTGAAGAAAGTTAAAAAAGTGTGAAATGAGATTAAATGGAAATAATCTTGGTCACAATTGGAGTGTCTTCCTTTCTTGCAAAATGTGTCATGTTCATCTTTTAGATTATATTGGAACACCTATTGTTGTTGGAAATGGTTATTACTTATATCTTTGATAGAAATGGAATGGTTATTCTTGTTTGCATTAAAAGAAAGTTGAAGTATCCATACTAGAGATGTATTATTAAACTAGTTGAAAGGAGGTAGTTGTTAAAATCATTAGATTAAATGGAGGAATTTTTTTTATCATCATTTTGTAGAATGAGTTGGGTATGGAATCATTTTAAATTTCTCAACTTAGCCTTAGATGTAATATACAAAGGAAATACATATGTACATTCCTACTTAAATTTGACTATGGTTAAGTTAATTTCATAGGACTACTCCACAAATTCCTTTGGTTATATATTAAACTAACTAGTGTTTTCCATCTAACAAAAAAAAGATTGTAAATAAATCGAGTTATTTTAATATTATTAATATTATTTCAATTTAATAATAATAATGAAATTACAATAAATGTAATAATACATACATACATACATACATATATATTATTGTTATTATTATTAATAATAAAATTATTATTATTAATTAATAAATGGCAAAAAAACCCACATAAGTTAGATCTGAGTGTCTTTTATAATGAAATTGAATGACATCTCACTTAGCTCGGTTTATTTCTCACCTTCAGAAGAGGCAAAACTCTGCCCAAGTGGCGCTTAGTTTAATTTCATCTTTTAATCTATACCCTTGCATTCTTGCCACCCATTTTGGGGTGAGGAGGAGGCATATCTCGTGAGCCTTATCAAAGATGGTATTTGCCACTTTTTTCTCTGTTTACGCCCATCCATGTTTGTGGTTGGGTTGTTAAATGTATAAAGTGTGCGAGTATGTTTTCATATCTTTGATAGTCCTTTGATCTTGATTTCAAGATCATCTTCACTACTGTGATTTTGGTTCAACATTTATCTCTCCTTAGGTTGATATTTTTTTTCTCGCATTCTAGTCAGACAATTTCGATACTTACATCATGTTTTAAGTTCTTGAGAACTTGATATAATTCCCTTTATTGTGTGGTTACACTTCTCATGCAAATAAAAAATTCTTGCTATACTGATACTTCGTTTAAGTTCTGACGTCATCTAAGTCTTTTTGAGGGTGTCGATATTGCCTTATATATACCAAAATAATGTCATCTTGATACTAACACCTTGCTTACTCAGTTAATGTATCAAGATAGTGTTGTTATGTTATACATACTTGCAAATTCCATTTTTCAGAAAACTTAGCTTTGATCGGCATTCAAACTATTTTTAGTATACCTTGTCGAGATATTTACGTCAGTAGAACTTTAATATTTAGTCCTTGTTAGAATTATAACTTTACCTACGTATTGATACAAAATTTTCACTATCCACTTTGGACCCTTCACTAGAATATTAGTTAGGGTATAAATTTGACAAAGCAACAATTTGAGTGATTGTTGCATTCGAGTGTTCATATGAGTGTTCTTTGAATCATAAAAGCAACTGCATAGTGCTACTTCTAGAACAAATTAGGTCATTCAAACATCATATCGAGTGACTTACACAAACATATGCCTAGGTTTCACATAAACCTTCAAAAGCATTTAGAAAAAATATAGTATCACTTTAACTAGTGATGCATAGAATCACAAATATGGCGTGCAAACCAAATGATCGTGACTTAGGAGAAAATCCTTTTGAGGCCTTCCCATTTAGTGGCAACAACTTAGCACCTCTATTTTCACAATTCAATGACACAAAACTGTTGATTGATCATAGCGGAAAGGAGTCCAAATCTTCTAAAGAACAACACCAATTAGACCTAAGTCACTTTGACGAACTCCTTATTACAATAAATATCAAGTGCTCGCAAGAGTCTTAGAATTAGGGGATAAAATTCTACAGGAATGCAAAGTAGAAAACAAGGCCATTAATCATAAAACAGAAGAACGAAGATCCCTCTTAGACATGGATAACCCCTTTTATGTAGGGTATGCTTCTACTTTTTGGCAACGTCACAACAATGTTGAAGGAGATCCATCCAAGACACTTGGTGATCCATGATGACCTTATTACAAAGCTTCACGTAAAGTGAAGATTGAGAAAAAAGCCTCACCACCTCCCAAGTTCGATGAGGAAGAGGATCCTTTAATTAAAGAAGAGATCCTTCAAAAATAGATCTTGAAACTGAGTCAAAAATTAGCAAACTTAGGCTCTTCAAGTAGGAACGTATACAAAGACAAAATCAAAACAAAATATAGTGAGTCCCAATTTGATCCATATAATGACAGAACTTTTAAAGTGGCTAAGGCATAGAAACCAATGTCACCTACCAAAGAAAAAATCATTCAATAGGAATTACAATCGATGAAAGACATGCTTACTACGTTACTATAGGAGGGAAACATAGGACATAGCAGAAAATAATTGTATAAAGAACTCTACCTTTACCCATTCGATAAGGACATGCTATGGCAATCCTTCCCAAAGAACTTTAACATCCCAAAATTTGATAAATATAAAAGAAAAGGTGATCCTCATGATCACATGAAGGATACTTTTATATGGATTTCTAAGAGGTCATGTACAACAATAATTTCTTCAATATGACTCTTCCCTCACAACCTAGGGGCACTGAGATTGGAATGGTTCTTTAGCATACATAAGGGATCCATTACAACATGGCCCACGTTAGTAGAAAATTTGTATGGCATTATTCCTTACAACATGGAAAATGATATCACAATGAATGACCTCTACAATGCAAAGAAGAATCCCAATGAGACCTTTGCAAGATTTTTACAATGATGGCAAGGGTTGGAAAGTCATTTCCATTGTGCCTTGCCAAAAAATAACTAGTGAGCATATTTGATCCTAACTTAAACCTGGAAGATAGCCTTCCATTTACAAATGCACTGTGGCTCTAACTTTGAAGAAGTTATAGAGAAGGGTAGTCAAATCGAAAAGGCCCTCATCACAAAGGGAACACTTAAACTGGTCATTAAAGACAAACATGAAGAGAAATATGTAGATAAACCAAAATTTTTCAACAAAAACAAACATGTCATTGAATATGACATTATGGACTCCAAAAGATTCTAGATTGTGTAGACTGGTCTGCTTTTAAATTTCTCACAAGGACCTCATCCTAAGGCACCCAATAAACGTATGTTCACACCTTTAACATAATCATTATCTACCATACTAAAATAGTTAGATAATGTAAACATGGTGGACTACCCGACCACTGAATCTATGGTACCATACCCAGAAGATGCTCCAAAAGTCATGGTTGATTCAAATAGCATGAGTACTATGACTTCCATTGTGTTAAAGGACAAAAAAAAGATAGGTGTTTAAGACTACGTCATTACATACAAGACCTAATTGAAGAGGGAAATATCATTAGATTCTCCCCCCAGCTCAGGACAAGGCCCAAATGATAAAATGGGTATCTTCAAAGAGCCCTTCCCTAACCATGAGCATAAAAAGAAAAGGAATCCAGATCACAGAAAAACTTCCAACGACTATAAGAATTTCACTTATATTTATCCCACTAATGATAGTCCCTTTAATTCTCTCATAGGATGTATTCATTCATATGATGAACAAGTCAATACTATTAGGATATTAGAAAAGATTTATGTTAGTAGGGACAAGATGTGCTAATTTAATCATACCAGATCCCCTACCTATCCCTCAGAAAGGTCAGTAAAATTTGATAGACCATTTAGAAAAAACACCTACTAGGATATCCATTTTAGATCTCCTCAAAATCTCTACTGCCCATAAAAACATATTGTATAAAACACTACAGAAGTTTGGAGTCTCTACCGATGTAGATCCCACGCACCTCCAAGCCATGATTGCAAACCTTGAATCCAACAATCATATCACTTTTGATCACTCTGCGAATCCATGTAATGACCCAGAACACAACTTACACTTATATTTAGAAGTAGTTGTTACCCATGTTGCAAAATCAAGAGAGTACTTGTGGACGGTGGATCCAGTCTAAATATTTGTACTTTGAAGCTAGTTAAGCAACTAGGCCATTCAAAAATGGATCTAGGGGAAAAACTATTATAATCATAGCCTATGATAATGAGGACTGAGATTCATCAAGTACTATAGTAGTTCCAATGGAAGTAGGGCCGACTTGTCATGATACGATGTTCTATGTCCTTGACTTCGATCTTCCTTACAACATGCTCTTAGGGTGCCCATGGATGCATACCATGCAGGAATTCCTTTAACTTTCCATCAGTGTATCAAGATGTGTCCATGAAGGACAAATAGATCACCATTCAGGGTGATCCAGAACCATTCACACATTGTAGAGCATTGCACAGTTTTTCTCGTGTAGCTTATGAATGCCCTTCTATGACATTGTTGTTCCTTTGAAAATAGAGGCCATCAAGGAACGTGTGGATCTAGATTCACTCACTCCTTGTAATCAAGACTTTCCTTTGTTGGTCAACCCTTTCACATCATAGGAGGAAATGTCAGAAAAGTACGGCCCAAGTAATTCGTTCACTCTTGAACATGAATTATTAATATCAGATCTATCTTATCACTAAGGACACATGGTAAACCTTATTTCAATTCAATATAACTCAGGATACAATGCCCCTAAACCATTGGAGAAGTTCATTCCTAGTGGTTTCTTATCCAAGGAAAAGATGTTAGGGGATCCTACTAATAGAGTGCCAGAAGGTACCATGGCTTCATGCCATCAGGCACTCCAGTATTTCAAAGGCCACCACATGATGTTTGTCATGGGTTACAATGGGCTTGGATGTGGATATTAATACGCAAGGACAGATTGGAACCCATTCCTATCCCTCGCTTCAAATCTAATAAACATGGTATTGGAATAAGACCTCATGAACAATCCACCCTTTGAGATTGATGCCACCTCTGCTTAATGAGAGAGTGAATCATCTCATTCTGATAGCGATGTGGATTCCCAATGTAGCCTCTATAAGGATCTTACTTCCACTAACATATTCCTTGATTCAGCTGTCCTTACCTTGTTTGGATCTGATCCTCAAACCAATTACCAAGTAGCCCTTATATATCCTGAACTTATAGATTGGGATAAAAAATTTCACGTGTTGATTAACTACTTTGAGAACGAAGAGACATTTGTAGAATTCATGGGTCTTAGGGATTCTATTCTGGTTGGGGATCATATGAAAGGATTTTCAATTCAATTAGACACCTATGCATACTTCATAGAAGAGGCAAAGATGTGTGGAAACTTGAATAATAAGTCCTAAACAAGAGTAAGAAAACTTTAGAAGAATCCTTGTGGGAAATATAAACACAAGTCTCATAGTGAAAAATATTTAAAGCACTCATAGATAAATAAAACGAAGAACCTATGGATGAAATGGTGTATCCATTCAAAGATGATGATGAGCTACCTAGGGAGGTTGACCTTACTCTTCCCCTTGATCGTACGCGGATGGAGGATGCTTCTAAAATGCTTGTGAAAGAAACTATCAGTGTCAACATTGGCTCAGAAGACCAACCTAGGATGATAAAGTTGGGACCTTCACTCTCATCCCAAGAACAAAAGGTTTTTGTAGAGCTATTAAGAAAATACATGGATATATTTACATGGACATATGCAGATATGCCTAGGTTATACCCAGAGTTAGTCATGTAAAACATTGTTGGGAACCCAAATGCCAAGACTATCAAGCAAAAGTTGAGAAAGATGCACCCTACAATTACACTTCTTGTCAAAGAAGAACTGGAGAAATTATTAGCTGTTAATTTCATTGAGCCTATCGACTATTCAAAGTGGATATCTAATATAGACCCTATTCAGAAGAAACCTGTTGGCATAAGAATCTACACTGATTTCTATGATATCAATAAAGCATGTCCCAAGGATGATTTACCCTTGCCTAACATTGATATGATCATTGATTCCACTATTGGTTATGAAATGCTATCCTTAATGGATGGATTTTTAGGTTATAACCAGATTTGGATTGCAGAAGAAGACCAGCATAAAATAACTTTCATTAGTCCTTGGGGAACATTTTACTAAAAATTCATTCCTTTCAGACTAAAGAATTTTGCAACCACGTATCAGCATACAATGACCGTCATCTTCCATGACATGATGAATTTACATCATGGAAGATTATGTTGATGATATTATTTAGCAAAGTCCAAAAGTAGAGGAGAGCACCCTGAAGTGCTGAGACGTATTTTCCAGCATCTCTAGGAGAATTACAAGGTATGTTTGAACCCCAAGAAGCGTGTGTTTGGAATTTTTTCAGGGAATCTCCTAGGTTTAATTGTTTCATAGAGAGGAATAAAAGTGGACCCTATGAAAAATTACAAATTATAGAAATGCCTCCACCTACAACTCTCAAAAAAACTGAGAAGTTTACAAGGAGAGATTCAAGCAATCCGTCACTTTATTTCACAACTTGCAGATAAATTCCAGGGGCTATTTACACATCTACTGAAGAAGGTTTTGGTGCTAAAATTTTATCTCACCTCATTTGTCTAATGAAATTATTCAATTTACGAGCTCTGTCGTCTTTTCTATCTCCCTGTATTGAAAAAAAGCATGAAAGCTTTATCCAAGAACATCCATGGTTACCATGATCAGTCCCTTCCTTGGTTGAGGATCACTGCAAAGTCTTAGAATTTTTTTATCGTTCCTCTATCCATGTGAAAAGATTTTTAACTTGGGTGTAAAATCAAGATTTTAAAGGTCCCTTCCTTCCATTCTTCCACAGTCATGTTTTGTTTTCCTTGTCACCCATTTTTGAAACCCAATATGGCTATGGAAATGGGTGATTGGATGCTGGCTTAGAGGATCATATTTGGGCCTTATATCATTTCCAAAAATAGGAGAAAAACTTGAAAGAAAGATTCATTTCAGTAGGTGCAAATGGTGATTTTCCTACATTTTACAGTTTGACGGGTGTGTTTTCCCCATCAAATTTATAGGCTTCAGCATATGTGGAAACTTGGCCCTTTCTGAATAGAAGCAGCTCGGAAGGGTACTATTGAAAAATCAATAAGGCCCACTTTTTCCTATTTAAGTCTTATCAACATGGAGGGCCAGCGCTCATTTGAAAATTCTGCTTTTGGTTTGACCTTTGAGTTGCACTGGGGGACACGTGGAGGTTTCCGCTACCTTGGAGCTCCCAAACTTAAACATTTTTTCATGCAACCGGTGCAGCTTTGTCAGACCATGGGCACATGGAGGGATGACACTTATTTGAGGTTCTTCCTCAGGGTCCCATCTTAGTAGTTGGTGCCAAGGGGACATGGGTGAGCTCACGCTTGTTCAAGGTCTCCGCTTTTGGTGACCATCTCAAAGTTGCGTCGGGGAAACATGTGGAGGCTTCCACCAGCTCCGCTCTATACTTAAAATTTTCAAAGCAATTTCCTTGCAAATGCCTGGGACATGGTGGAATGAACCATGCCTGTTGGGGACTTACCCCATAAATTTTATTTTGAAGAAGCGCCAAGAGGACATATGGAAGCTTCCACTCACTCTACCCTTGCTTGGACTTTTCAATGGCCAAGGAAAACTGTCTCGGGACCCTAGACACATGGTGCCTTCTACCAAGATCCTTAAAATTTTTCAACAACTCTGCTAGACTAGACACGTTGTTGGCTCTTTTGTTCCCGTGCAAGATTTTTCACGAGACTTTTCGAAAACAATGGCCAAAAGGTGTTTTTCCTTGGGCCCAGGGCACGTGGAAGGACCGCACTTGTTTGGAAACTTTCCCTTGTACTTCTCCTTTGTAGTTGTACCAAGGAAACATGTGGATGGCTATAATATAAAGTAGAGAAGGGGAAGAATAATGATGTGCCGATTGCATCTGTTTTTCTGCCATTCTTATTAATCCAAGACTCTCTGGAGATGTGCAATACACACTTCATTGTTTCATCATTTTTTGATGAAATTCCTTGTCATTTTTGTCTGCAAAGTGCCATTGAATGGATTTAGAACTTAATTTGTGAGTCCAAAGATTGTTAAGGTTGATATTTTAAAGTTGGAATTGCTCAGAGCACTTGCAAAAACATGAATTACTAGAGCAGATGGATGTGGGCCAGAGTTGCAGAGGAAATAGAGGGAAAATGATTAAATGATGAAAGTCTGAAGATGTAAAAGTTTCAAATGTAATTCATTGATATTTCCTCAAGAGTGAAAAGGATTACCTATCAAATCCAACTATACAGAATAGCCTCCGAAGAATGATTAAAATAGGGATTTCACACATTTGCATGATAGAATCAAAATGACTAGCCAAAAATTTGTGGCATGGCATCCTAGTCATTAGCTGAGGGTTTGAGAAATGTGATTTGCAGTTTCATGATTTGTTCACCTGGCAGCTTTCGGGCAAGAATTTTTCGGATAAACATCCCTTTCTAAACGAAAATTGGTAATAAGAAAAGGTCCCTTGAACATTGCTTCTTTTCCAACTTGGGGGGGAAATTTGGGATGAGTTCAGAAAGTGAAATGTATAAATGCATCATGAGAATACTCTTGCAAATAGTAGGGGGTTTGAATTCTTAAGAGAAAATTTGAGATTTAGTCCGTCTTCCCAAGAGACCAATGGATAAGATACCTTGTTAATTTCTTCTGATGTTAGATTTTTATCATGTCAAGTTGGGATATGCAGATGTATAGCCATTGGATAAGCTCAATGATATTGCTTTGGAATATTTCCCCTTCTAGGTAATCTAATCAATTTTGAGTTAATTTGTGTCAATCTTGGAGCAATTTTTATCTGCTTTGTCAATTCATAATGTCTGCAAGTAGTTTTTCTTATTGGACTATTTTAATATTGTGTTAAATTCCCTCCGAATCTTCATAGGATCTCATCCCTATGACAATTTAGTGGCATTTGCAATTTCATTTCAAACTGAAGAGCCTTCATCTTGTGATGAGATAAACAATTTAAAATCACTTCAATGTCATTTGTTGATAAATATTGTCTGTAAGCCTTCTGAGTGTATCTTAGGCATGAGGAACCTGGGGTCTTTGATGTTTTATTGAGTCTTTAGCTCAAGCCTTCATGTTAACATTCTTGGAGATTGTGTGAAACCATGTAGATCTAGCCTTCATTTCATGCACACCTTTGACTAGTTAAAGGAATATTTTATTGCATATTCTTAAGCTTAGTCTGTCATTTATCTTTCCAATTGGTTGTAAATAGTCTCTCAAATATCTGGTATAATCAATTTTAATCCTGCTTAATCTCCCACAAAAATTATTGTCAAAAACACTATTATGAAATTTTCCATCCTGAATGGTACCACTTTAGTTTCAACCTATCTATCCACAAAGGACGATTCAAAACCTATTTACTACGCTCAATATGCATTTTGTTACAAATCAGGCATTTCACTCAATGTGCTTCAGGGCCACCTTAGCCTTGTTTTGAAAGTGTCTCCATCTTTTAGAAGTGACAATTCTTGAGAGTTAAATTATGGAGTATTATGATCATGAATTTCCCAAGGTTTTCTTCATAAGCAATTTGTGCGAGAGCACCCTGAAGTGACTGAGACTATTTTCCAGCATCTCCAGGATTACAAGGTGCACTTAACCCCAAGAAGTGTGTCTTCGGTGTTTTATCAGGAAAGATCCTAGGGTTTATCATTTCACAAAAGGGATAGAAGTGGACCCTGTAAAGGTTACAACTATCACAATAAATGCCTCACCTACCACTCTCAAACAACTGAGAAGTTTACAAAGAAATGTTTCAAGCAATATCCATGTCAAATTTATTTCACATCTTGCAGATAAGTACCACCCATTTACGCATCTCCTTAAAGAAGGATGTTGCATTCAACTGGGGACCAGACTGTCAAAAGGAATTTGCACTACTTAAACAATACCTTGTCAACCCACCTATACTCATGTCACCTACCCCAGGTGAACCTCTCCTCTTGTACATCTCCACTACCCATTTCGCTATTGGTGCACTAATTGCCCAATATGACCTAGAACATAGAGAGAGGGCAATTTATTACCTCAGTCGCACCTTGATTGCCTATGAGTTAAATTACCCATAGATTGAAAAGGATTTCTTAGCAGTCGTATTTACCTTTCAGAAACTTCACCACTATCTCCTTAACAATAAGACAAAACTAATATCTAAATTTGACCGTCTCAAGTACCTTTTATCAAAACCTGACAGGATGAATGGCTAATTAGATAATTCTCCTAAGCGAATTTGATATTGAGTTTGTGAATTAGAAATCCTTGAAAGGATAGGTGTTGGCCGATCAGTTGGTAGAAGCTCCTCTACCAGGAATGGAACCTTTGTGTCTGGATCTACCTGATGCATCCATGATGTATCTTGAAGAATGTGTAGAATGGAAGGTTCATTTTGATGGATCATTCACTTTCCACAGATCTGGAGAAGGGGTGGTTCTCATCACTCCCACGGGGGGGGTTATTCCAAGAGCATTCCATTTGGGATTCCCTTGCACTAATAACATTGCAGAGTATGAGGCACTCATTGTTGGCCTCAAGTTAGCTATCACTTGGAATATCAGATAGCTATGATTCATTGGTGACTCCCAACTTATCATTAAACAAGTTAATGATGAGTATAAGGTTAAAGATGAAAAAATTATTCCATACAAGAAATTGGTTGAAACCTTGAAGGAATATTTTACACAGATTATATTTAAACAAAGGCCAAGGTCACACAATAGATCAACAAATGCTATGGCTACAATTGGGTCTCCTTACGCATTCCACCCTAGGAAAGCAAAATGCCCTTCTTTGTAGAGCATCTACAAGTACCCGCATATGATATGCTAGGAGTCTGTTTGGCATGTGAAATTGTTGGTCCATTATCCCGTTGGTATGACCCTATATTCAGGTACCTACAAGGTGGCACATTTCCCCTGGACATTACCCATTTGGAGAAGAAAGCCCTTATCCTCCATATAGCCCATTATACCCTCCTAGGAGGAACCCTTTATCATCGTGGCTATGACAGGGAATCTGCTTCATTGTTTGGATGTTATTGACTCAGTCCACGCTATTAACAAAGTGTACGGTGGTATTTGTGGAGCACATACTAATGGCATGGTCTTGGCTAAGAAGCTCTCTAAGGGTAGGTTATTATTTTCCCACCATGGAAGCAAACTATTGTAATTTCGTTAAGAAATGTGAGCTATGCCAAAAGTATGGAAACATGATACATGCGCCAACACAAGCTTTGTATCCCATTGCGATACCTTCACCATTTTCTAAATGGGGCCTGGATCTCACAGGGAAGCTCCATCCTTCTTCCTTCAGATGGCCATACCCAAATTATCACCGCCACCAAGTATTTTACTAAATTGGTAGAGGTTGTGCCTCTCACTTATGTCACTGGTGTGCAAATTTCCAAATTCATCATGAATCATCTCATTTGCCATTATGGTATCCCTTCCGCCATTGTCAATGATAATGGTAAATCCTTTAAGAACAAAATTGTTAAGACATTGTGTCAACACTTCCATATTCAACTCAAGTGGTCTACCCCCTATTACCCCCAAAGTAATGGAAAAGTAGAAGCTACCAATAAAACTCTTGTATGGATCATGGAGAAAATGGTAAGTAAGATCGGTTGTAATTGGCACTTACAGATACATCCCGCCCTCTGGGCCTATCAAACCTCCATCCACACTCCTACTGGTGTGACCCCATATTCACTAGTCTATGGAACTGAAGCCATCATACCCTTAGAAGTGGAGCTTCCCTCCCTGAGAATATCTCTTTGGGACTATCTTGATAAAGATGAAGACTATAGAGTTGCTTGGCTAGCAGAGCTGGAACTGTTAGATGAAAAGCGTATCAGAGCACTTAATCACCTAAAAGTCTATCAGAACCGAGTATTAAGAGGATACAAACAAACGAATCATTCATCGTGAATTTGATGTAGGTGATCTATTTCTAAAGGAAAATCAGAAGAACATTGTCAAAGACAGAGAAAAGAAAGGTAAGTTTGAAGCCAACTGGTTAGGGCCTTATGTGGTGGTTACTAAGTATGGATCAGGGGCTTATAAACTGGCATATTCAGATGGTGAAGAGATTCTGAAACCTATGAATGTAATGCATCTCAAGCGGTTCTATGCTTAAGCATGGTGAATATCAAATAAGAACTAAAAAGTAGAAAAACAAAGAAAAAACAAGCAAAACATGAAAAAATTGAGAAAAAAAAAAAAAAAACAGGTCATTCCACGTGTGAAAACTATGCAATTATGGCGCAATGGGCAGGTCTTTGGGTGAAAACCGGGTTTCGATGCTCAAGGAGGATTCTATGGTCACAAGTCACTATTGCATCAAGATGGGTAACTCTCACCACTTTCTAGGGTTATTTTCCCTTTGCTAGGTCTAGGAACCCTACCGAATCTATCTTGCAAAGGCGTGATCTAGCTTATTTGTTCTTATATCTGCATGAAGGGTGTGCCTTTGTATATTCCCATCTAACATTGGGGGCACCTTCACATTTCACCTTTCTCATACATACATGCATGGCATTCTGCCTTTTGTATATTCCCACATCACGTTGGGGGCATCCATGCTTCTTTGTCCTTGTACATTGTTTTTAGAACATGACCTTAGAAAAAATAAAAACATTCAGAAAAAAGATGCAAAACCTCAAACATTTAAAAAATATCCTTTTAGGGATGAAGCTACACCAACATGGTGTAACATTGTCTTTGGGAAACCTCGGAAACAATGAGAACAGTAGCCTTGAAAAATTATCCTTCAGGATAACCCAAAAACATTAGAAAATATATCAATGTTGTCCCACAAAACCAAAGTAGTGTTTGAAATTTCTTTTAGTTGTTTGTTTGTATAGTTTTGATGTGCTTATCTTTTCATGTCATTTGATGTTAGGGAATGGTTCGTTTGCTTACCTTAGATTGAATCTCGTTTGATTTAATTGTGTGTTGCATTGAGTTCATTTTCTTGTCAGATATTGTTATGTTTTCATCATTTGTTGTGTGCATCTATTAGGATTCATTTTACTCACTTAGATTGAATGCCAATTTAATTTGTTGTTAGCATTTCAATGAATTCATTTTTAGTTGCATTTTTGTTGTGTTGTTTTGTATGTGTATATTTGTTTAGTTTTGTTAAATTTTTCTTGTGTTTTTGTTTACTACACATTTTTTGTTATCACATCTATCATCTACCATTCATCACATATAACATCATCTAATACATCATATATACAAAAATGCTAAGTTTTACATCATGCATGTATACTAAGATAATCATCACATATTGTATCATCAATGGGGGAAAGAGGGGTTGCACATAATCAAAAATATATCCCCCCACACCAATATCATCTAGTATCATCCCAAATGCTAGCATAAAAATCAAAGTACCATAATAAAAACATATGATATTATCTACTAATATATCATCAGTACGAAACATGAAATACAACATCTCTAATCTAAACATGACATATACATGGGAAATGAGAAAATCATACATCATGATACAATCATACATCTGCAGAACATGAATCATCATCATAAATGCATATCAAAGCATTAAAAAGTAATAAACCATCAAATGTCCATATAATACATGTATAAATGTCTGTCTCAAAATCAGATATACATCATCGATACAATCTGCCATCTAAAGGGCATGAATCAAAACTAAGCCTTCATCAAGAGGCATCATCAAAATAATGGTACATCAATCTATACATCGATCAAAATCAGCCTTCATAAGAGGCATGTATACATACATACATTTGTACAAAAGAGAAAAGTCAACCACAGCTCTCACACTCTCCTGGGCTTCCTGGTCTATGTCTTGGAGGAAGAAATGGTGGTGGTTGTGATGGTCTGGCCCCAAGAGTGCCACCCTATTGTCCAGCTAGCTACTGCATTGATCTCACTGATCGACCTGACCTATATGATCTGGAGCCTATCCTACTCACATCTAACTGATCAAAAGGAGTCATCGCTGCCCTACTAGAACTACTCTATAATAAGCAGCCTTGTAATATGAGGCCTTGCCACTAGCTTTCATAACATCCTGGATCATATTTGTGTCACCAAAAGTAGTGGCTTCCTATACAACAACATCTCTCTCTCTCCTATCAGTCTACCTCTATCAGCATGGGCTTGTCTCACAGTAGCAACCTCTTGATCTCTATCTGTAGTGATATTCTGGACCAAGGCTCATGTCTGGTCCCTCTAAATAATATAACCCTGCGCCTGGGCCTACGCCTGATCTCGCCGAGTAGTGATAGTCTACACCTGATTTTGTGCCTAGTGTAATAGGATCAATAGTTGAGCCCCCTATGTTTCCATCTGACTAATCTGGTGTTGTCCATGTGCACCATCCCCACCCTGAGCAGCTTGAGCTTTGGCCTAATCTCTCTCTACTATTAGGGCATATACTTATGCCCTGGCCTGGTCTCTCTCACCTTCTACCTGTAGCTACATGGCTATCACCACCTGTAACTGCTACTGAAGTGCAGCCAACTGTCCATCATCACCACCACCCCCTGGAGCACGAGGTGGCAGACCCTACTATGGAAATAACTACTGTAATGGGGCATATACCCCCACTAGAATGCCTACTGGAGGAAACTCTATATCCAAGCCCTAGGTGCTATCTCTTCCTGAGCCTGGGCCCCTATCTCTGTGGCTGATGTAGTGGAGGACCTTGTCCCCCACCCCCATCATGATGCGGATTAACCTGTCCCCCACATCCAAGGACGATCATCATCATCATCATCATCGTCGTCGTCATCATTTCCATCACCTCCACCCTCATCACCACTAGGAGGCCCCACTGGGGGTGCTCTCACTCCTACATCATAGGCCACTCTAGGAATAGTCAAGCGATGTAGAATCACTCCATGGTACCATGGGGCATACTCAGGGGTGCAACCTAGATCTCTAACCTATCTCTGGGGTACCCACATAGCTGGTACCACATGTAGAAAACTAGTCACTGCTCTGTCCATGGTAATCTGTGGCCCCATATCAAATTACTCTCTGGCCCTGCGAGCATACCACATATCTAGCCTAGGTACATCCTGGGTAATGCCAAACTATCTCTAACACCGATCTACCATGTATATCTCCCGCATATAGTTACAGCTGCCCAACATAAAATGCTCAATTATCGCTATTGTGCTGAGCTCTAGGCCATCCTGAGGCCACTGGAAATGTCTGTAAGGCCTCCATACTACAATGGCCTATTGTAAATCATCTAACTCACAGTGGTAATGATAGGCATCGCCCATGTGTGGCCGCACGTCATCTCCAATCAGAACCCATCCCATAGAAGAAGGCTCCTTTAGAGCTCGAGCTCTCAAAACACCTGCAGGGTGACCAATGACAATATGGTCCCATGCCCAAATCTGTAGTAACCTGGCCGGTCCTACTGTATTCTGATGGTAGTATGTAATCATATGCAGGTCCCAGTATAAGTGTGCTAGTATGCATTAGCCCCAGCACTAGGTCTCCCCATCTATCAATCCACATATCACTCCAATGAGGCCAAGCGGAAATGAAGCACCAATTTTTTTAGGGATTAAAACTCCACTGACAAAAGCCATCAAGTAGACTACAACCCAATCAAGCTCGGGATCCTCTATACAGTGTGAAAATATGTCTGTCATCCCATGACACGGTATCGTCAGGATGCCAAATAACTCAATGATACACTTAACAATGTCGGGTTAGTGACTCGTATACTGGATCAACTCACCTTGGATGGGGACCCGTATGATGCGCCATACATCCTCTAATGTGATCGTGATCTTGCCAGTGGGAAGCCGGAAGTACTGACTCTCACTTTGCCATCGCTCAACTATGGCTGTAAGGAGGCCATGGTCCAAAGTAATCTGCTGCATGTCAGCCACATAAGCTAATCTTGTGACGTATAGGAGGATATCCAATATCTTCCTATCATCCTCATCAAATTGTGCCTCTATCGCCGCCAACTGACCATACCTCTCACAGGTATGAAGGACGGGTAATATTTGCTGCAAACAAAGGTACACATGTTAGGGTTACATTTCTATCTAGTTCTATCTAATTGTCTAGAAATATTCTTCTTTCATTCGTCTAACATACTAATTTTTCACTTTCTTCTACAACAAACTAGTCTACTTTTATCTATACTTAGCTATTTGTTACAGGGGTGAATTGTCCTCTTTCCCCTGGTATGCACCTCTACTTTGACACATGCATGCCTATATCAGTAGGTACATGCCAAACATGTGTGCACCTTTACATCGGCATACTATGCCTCCAGTCTGACGTGTATGCCCCCCCTCTTTTCTATCTACCTTATCTACCTAGATGCATATGCCCCCAGTTTGGCGCATACGCCTACCCTTCGACATGTGCATGTGCGCATCCATGTTTTTCCCCTAAACGCATATGCCCTCCCTTCAAGCGTGCATACATGTACACGTACCTATTTTTGACATGTACGCATATGTGTACCCATCTAGTTGATGCATGCACACATACCATCATATCATGCATGCAAATGAAATACACCTAATCTAGCCTAAAAATGACCTAAAATGACATTAAATGCACAATTGACAAATGAGGGATAGGGAACTCACATAGGGTCCATCCACTGGGTCCCACAAGGTACTCTTGATGTTATCTTCTCATCTCCTCCTGTTGGTAGCCTCACCATCTCACTCCAGGGCTCTCACTCTCACTCGCGGTAAAAATTCGCAAGAGCTCTACTACAAATGAACTGGTCATGATTGATTTACCCCCCGGGTGGGTATATTAGGCTGCCGTGATGCCCCTGGGGCATGTTTTCTCCATCGTGATCACTCTAACACTTCTTCTGCTCACCAAAATGATTATTTTTATATTTAAATAATTATTTTTACTAATTTTCACACGCTAGAGCACTCAGTGCTACCTAGCGGTCACTTCTTTTCCATGGAACATTTACAAATATTCCAGGCATTTTCTATCATTTTTCTTCTATTTTTCCTCTATTTTTAGCCATCGCGATGATTATTTTTATTAAATAATTATTTTTGGCTAGTTATTAGGACTCACCAGGGTAGTTTTTATTGTTATCTGATGCCCTTGTCTTCACCTTAGGGTTTTTTTGCGTGCTTTTAGGAGATCTTCTATCTCTTAAATTCTTCTGACCGATCAAAAATTTAAAAATTATAAAATCATCCAAAAACCCAAAAACATCGTGAAAACTTTGAAAATGAACTAAAATTGGTAATCAACTCATTTACGGCTGAAATCTGTGTCTTTCGCATGACATTCATCCTAGATCTTGTTGACATTTCCACATGTTATTGAAACAACGACTCGCGGATTGTCTGAATCTCCAAACCATTTACAAAATTTACACTGCTTAGTTCATCGATACTTTGGGGCATAAATTGTCTGGTATTGTTTCACTATGCACACTACTTTTTCATTGGACCTAAGTGTCCTCCATCCTTTCCCTGGCATATACAAATTGCTTGGGGCATCATTTTCAACCCTCGTCATTTATCAAAACATTTGGGATTGCAACTCAATAAAAAAATATTTGTGCAACCGTCTTAAGCATTGTTGGTTTGAGTGTGTGTGATTGTAATTATTTCCCTGTTAAGTGAGTTTGTTTGCTTCTCGTATTGCATTGCATTCATGTATGTTGCATGGAGCTGGCCATTTTTAGATAATGGACATTTGTTTGTATCTTGGATTTTCATGTCATTTTACGCTTCTGTCGTATGCTTATATCTTAATAAAGACCCGATGATGAAGATTACTAGCAATATGATGAATGAGAAATTGTTTGTATAACAATGCCTCGTGGATAGCTCAAAATCCCTTTTTCTTGTTGTTTTCTCTTCTATCTCTTTTCACACACTTTTTTTCTTCCATCTTCTTTTTGATCATCGATCGCATTCTTCCATCACCCCATCGACACTCGAGGGGGCATCCTTCATCCTACTAATTTTTCTTCTACCCCTTCAAAAAAATTTTTGTTTTTATGCTTGTCTACTTTCTTTGAAGTAACGTCATGCACGTCACCTCAAAGAGGGGAAAATGTAGACACCTGTAATTTGGTCTACATGATCTTATTACTAAGATCATACTAACTATCCTAGTCTCCTGTTCATTTACTACACTATGCTAGTAAATCACCCTTTCTAACCTCTTCTAAACCCCCTAAATCTGCTAATCCCTCTCTAACCAGCTTCTATAAGCTTTTTTCCCCTTTAATTAACCTTGTTTAGGTTAATTAACCCTCTTATTGAATTTCTAAGGAGAGTTTGACTTTCTAAACAAATATCTCACCTTTTTCAAATAACCACTTGGCTTTCCAAATTCAATTCACACCTCCCAATGTGCTTTTCTAAAAATCACCTTTTTGACTCCTTTTTAGTCCCGCATGCATCCAAAACACATTTTCTCCAAACCAAAAAACTATAAATAGAAGGGTACCCCTCCCACCTTTTGATAAGAACTCTTTCTCTCATCTCATTTATGATTTAGGTGATGCTTTAGTATTTTAAGAGTCATTTCATTTCATATTTGAGCTATTTACTTATATTTGCTAAATCTTTCAAAGCTTGAAGTAAATGGGAGAAGCCATTAATGGTGAGCTCTCCATTATTAAGCTTTTGAGACATCAATAAACACATAACTGATTGCTAGAGTTTAATAGGTTCATTTTATAGATAGATTTCATGGAGTAGAGAACTGATATAGTCATGTTTAGAGGTTGATTGTTTGTTTCAAGCTTTATATATGCATGCAAAGTTGTTTGTTTCAAAGATTTTTGGGTTTCTTTAGAGATTCTTACCCCATGTTCATAACTTTTAACAAACTTTTCATTGTACACATGAACCATGTACCTCAAAACACATGTTAAAATATCTTAATAATTCTTTTTTGGCCTTGATTCCTAATAAAGAGTGTGTTCTAAATTTTTTGTGATGTTCGACCTATATCTCTTTGTAATACTATTGACAAGATATTCTCCAAAACTATTGTTGAGTGGTTGAAATGGTTCCTTCCTTCATTTCACCATAATAGGGTGGGTTTTTTCAAGGGCATAAAATCTTACATGGTATTTTTATTATTCATGAAGCTATTCACTCCATAAATGTTAGCAAGAAAAGTTCCATGTTAATGAAAGTTGATCTATCTAAGGCTTGTGCTAGAGTTTGCTAGAAATATCTAGAAGATGTCTTATGTAGTTTTGATTTTGAGAATAGTTGGATTCAATGGATCATTGTTGCACCTCTTCTTCTTTTTTGTGTGCTTATAAATGGTTCTCCCTCTTTCATCTTCCATTCTAAATGTGGTTTGTGTCAGGGATATCCTATCTCTTCATATATCTTCCTAATTTTTATAGAAGGCCTTAGTAGGTTCTTAAATCACCTCAAGTGCTATGTATCCATCTCCGACTTATGATTAATGAAAGGTATATATCCACTATTCCACCTTCAATTTGTGGGTGAAACTTCTTTGATGGGTAATTTCACACTTGTTGAAGTGATTTCTCTTAGAAAAACTATCGAAATTTATATTAGTGCATTTGGTAAACTCTTAAAAGGTCTTCTTCTTCCACAAATACCTTCACAATTAAGAAAGTTTTCCTTGCATTATTTGTTTCCAAATTGCTTCTCCTCCTTTCAAATATTAGGGTATCCCTATTTATCCTTTTTACCTTGGGAAAATTCACTAGAATGTTATGTTGGATTCTGTGCAATGTCATATCAGTTGGATGAAAAGATACATTTGTATGGCAAGTTGTATGATACTTCTAAAAGCAGTGACGCAAGCTCTTATGATGTATAGATTTATGGCTCTTATGGCTCTGAAAGGTATTATTTAAAATTTGGACCATTGAATGGGAAAAGTTTTTTGAGAAGGAAATTTTGAGAAAAAGAAATGGCACTTGGTTAGTTGGGAAAAAGCTTGCCAGCCCAAAGAGAGGTGGATTGGGTATGAGATCTTCCCTTCTTAACAATGTGTTACTTGTTTCCAAAGTGTATCGGAGGTGGTGTATGGAGGATTAGGCCTTATGGGGGTACATACTTAAGCTCAATTATTTACATCTAGAAAATCATTCTTTCGTTCCTAGGATGTTGATCCTTGGTAAAGGTTCTTATATGTGGAAAACAATGAAGTTGGGGAGTAAGTTCCTCAAAATGGGCCTCTTCTAGATGTTGAAAAGGGTGGTTCTGCTTCTTCTTTTGTGGAATATGTGGGGGATTAAAATAGTCCTCTTTGCATGGAATTTCTGAATTTCCTTGAGTTAAAATGTAAATGTGTTAAAGGTGGTTGGATTTATGTTTCTAATTTTTAGTGTGTTGTCATGAAAAATGGTGTGAGAATTTGGAAATGGGAAACACATGATCTTTGTTGAAGTTAATGATTTCCCCTTCTCATTAGTTTCTATTTTAGCCTCTTGGAAGGTCTCTTTTTATAGACATTCTTACATCCTTGGATAGGGACTTAACGAATTAGGAGTGTACCTAGTGCAGACTGTGTAGTGCCCACCTATTTTATTTCCATTTTGGACTATGATGACTCATTGTACCATTGTATTATTTTGACAAAGACATTTGATAATATATTACTATCATTTTAGTACTGATATTGTTATATTATGTGGATTATATTAGCATTAGGATGCTAACTCATTTTGAAGGGTTATTGTTGGGGCATGTGATGCCAATATATATATATATATATATATATATATTATATATATATATATATATATATATATTGATCAATTTATGGGTATTGATATGATGGTCATGATTAGTTTGGATTGTGATCTCATTATTTTCTTATCGATACATCTCGGATGCATTGTCATAATCTCTTCTTGCTACATTGGATGGTTGATCATAGTATTATTTACTAATTTTAGCTAGTTGTTGACTTTTTTTGGACTGTCATTATAACACATGTATGGTATCGTACCATTTTGTTATTGGTATTGGAAAATTATGATATTTGACTCGAGTGTGCAGATGATAGGTCTTGTCATGTGAGAATGTGGGACTCAAGAAGGGTGTCTCTAACTGGAAAATTAGGCATGGTGGTCCAAATTTCCCCCCTTGGTTATTTTTGTATTTGGCTCACTTTTTTTGGCATTAGTTTAAATGTGGAATTATACTCCTTTGTATATGTATCATATTATTGATTTACTTATATGGTTTTGCACACCCCCTTTTATATATTTTCAAATTTATTAACTTAAACCCTTTTCTTAGAGTTTGATTTAGTTGTTTATTAGTAACTTCATCTCATTTGGTGGGATTTGTATACACCTAATTTCACTTTTCATCTTTCATACCTTCTACTAACAATTTCCTTTATACAGATAAGGGTCAGTGATGCATCTATTTCCTGAGTGGGTGCCTTAAGGGGCCTGTCAGGAACAAGGAATGGTGATTCATGTAACCATTATGGGTTAAAGATGGTACACTGAGAGAGTTTTACTATTTGGTCATTGGACTTAGTTTACCTTGCACTAGCTATCCTTGTCCTCCTAGGTCTTGTGCATATCATATTCATGACTTCTTACATGCATTCCACTTTTGCAACTTTTTCATCCACTTTCATGACTCATGACACATTACCTTTTTTCAACATCCTACGGCCGACACCATCACCCGTGGGCGATTGTGTGGTAGTATTATATTTTCCAATGGTTGCATCGTTGCTCGCGGGTGATGGCGTCCTATATATATCCTCACATCATTTGACACTCATAATAAAAAAGGAAGCTAAGATTTATCTGAACTGACATTTACTCTGATATTTTGTGCCATCTTCGCATCTTCTCACTTTTCTTTTGGTTCATCATTTCATTTTTCTTGGATTGGATTGGACACCAATATTATTCGATGATTTCTTGCATTATTGGGTCATCATATAACGAGTATAGGGCAAGAATGGTTTTCCCCTACTCCACCTAATAGTGATTCTCTCTTTGTGTGATGCTTCTCAGGGGAGATAGATTCATCGTCGACCACCCTATTACTACAGGTGAGTGCTCTAACCCTTCCTTGTCACTTTTCATAGATTAGTTCATTTCCTTCGTCATTGTAATATGTTAGTTTAGTATTATGAATGCTTGAGTTTAGCTAGCTTAGTACTCTGATTAAATATCAGCTCATCAATTACTTTCATTTCATTTATTGCATACTTATTTCATTTATTGTTGATCCATACCTCTCCACACCCAACAATCAATATCTCAGTAGGGTTTCTTCCTCTATCTCGATCTGTGGGCCTTGGAAACCCTAGGTTGACTCTAGTGTAAGGGTTACTTCCCTCTAGATATGCGACCCTAGTGCTCACTACAACCCCTTTAAGGCTATACCCTTTATATGTTTGTACTTGTGTGTCTCCTACTTGTTTCCTTGAATACCCTAATTAAACGAATGAGTAAGAGTTCATGTTTTTGAGACACATTTTGGTCCTATACATTCTCTGGTGAACCTGACGTGAATCTTACAGACCTTATGATCAAGAAAAACTCATTAAAAAACATCCATATTTTATTTTGACTTCATTTAAGCATCCAAAAACCCTAAAAACTCAAAAAACTTTTTTACAGTGTTGGCGAGAAAATTTGTCTTGTAGACAAATTTGTGGGTTTCAAGCCAACGCTATGGGAATCTAAGTCCCTCTACTTGAACGGTGCAGCTTCCGTATGTGCATGCGTGAAAAATGTGGATTTCAATGGTGGCCTTTTGACTAAAGATCCAATAGGGGCACTCCACTGACCCTGTGGCAAAGCTAGCAATTTCTCACTAGAGAAGAACTTTGTCTGAGAAGGGGAAAGGGAGTGAGAATGGAGGTAGGAGAAACTAATGTTGCAAGTAGAATATCAGATGCCCACACACATTAATTAGAAATTTCATTTACATGCATTTATAGTCAGAAGAAAAACAAATCCGCAGGAGAAGCTACAAGACCGAATGAAACTCATTGGTCGCAAAGTACCAATTAATTCCTCAATCAAAGAGGTAAAATTCCTTCTTTTTATTATTGAAGCTTGAGTAGAGTTTCTACATAGCTTGAGAATGGAAGAAATTTGAGGAAGAAGAGAAAATAGAAGAAGAATGGCGTTTTCTGTCTTTTCCAGGTACAGAGCACTCTGGTCTTTTTTGAAAATCAATCACCAACCCTTGGAATGATGTCGAGAAGCCATTATATTCTTTGCAAGAAACCGTTACAACTTCACAAATCCTCAACGCCTTTTCAAATTCCTCTGTTGTGAAGAAAACGCTCATGGCGGGATAAAAACTAGATCTTGCAAAGCAACCGTTACATTCGATTTTCCAGTTTAAATATAGACCATTTGATTTGCTCCTCTAACTCTGAAATCGGGCCATCCACGTGGTAGGAAGAGATTGGAGCGGTTACGGGGGAAGCCCTTTGCATTTTGTGATTTTTTAGAGATTTGGCAATTTGGAACAAATTGGCCCACACCCCCGCTTTGACTTTTCAACTTAGACACGTGGCACCTTCTGATTGGAAATGGGGTCACGGCCCTTTTCTCAGCATTTTAACCTTTTTTGGAAAAAGGCTCAAAAACTCAAATTCCTCCGTCGGCCTGCTCCCGCTCTTCTGCTTTGACTTTTCAACGGCTCAAGCTTTGAGACCTTGGCGGAGCTGTGGAGTCATTTTCTAGAAATTTTACTTTTTTTGGAAATTTGGCTCAAAAACTCAAAAGTGCCTCTACCGGCCCAATCATCCGCTTTGACTTTTCAACGGTGGGCTTCATCTTTGACTTTTTCCCTGCGGGCTCAAGATTTGAATTTTTCCCTAATAGCCTGATTGGGGCTGCGGGTTACTTTTTAAATTTTCACCTTTTTTACAAAGAGGCTCAAAATATCAAATTCCCCTGATGGCCCGCTCATCCGATTTGAAGGATACATGGCACTTCTGAACATTGTCGCGGCCCTCTCAGCATTTTAACTTTTTTTGGAAAAAAGGCTCAAAAACTCAATTTCATTCGCCGAGCCTTCTGCTTTGAGCCTTCCATACTTAGGTTGAAGATTTTACCTTTATCCTTTAAACCTTTTTTAGCAAAAAGGACAAAGTGAAAATCCCGTTGCCCGCGCTTATGCTTAATTGAAGATTTTCCCTTGGTCCCAAGTGTCCCAATTGAACTTGTTGCAGCTTGGGACAAAAACTTCCACTTTTTCCGCAATCAGAAATTTCAAATTTTTTGGAGCAAGTGTCCCAATTGAACTTGTGCAGCCTAGGACAAAAACTTAGACTTTTTCAATCGGTGATTTCGGATTTTCGGGTCCGCGGGGCAAATTTACCATTTTTTCCAAAAGTGACCAAAAGTGTTAAGTTCACCAAAAAAACCCGTTCCTCCCCATCCAATAGGATCTGACCACGTACTTGCATTCATTGGGGCCAAAATTTGACAGGGAAAAGACACTTGTCATCCCGACTGTGGAAAAATACACAGAGGAAGAGAACTTCATCATTTTGAGTCCAATTTTTGAATTTCCTTCATGAACCAGAGGCATGGAGACAAAACAATGATTTGACGACCCAGGCCATAGAACAAGTGAATAATTTTGATAAAAAATGGAGGTTGTAAAGAGGATATTACATGCATAGACCGGGAAATGGAGAATTTCTCAAAACGAGTAAAACAAAGATTTAAACAACACTAGGGCATGACTTTTGCTAAATTCTTGAATCTCTAACTTGGCTTAAACACCAACAAAGGACATGAGCTCAAAAAAATTTAATTTGGCTATGAAAACACAAAGTAATTTTCAGGTGACAATAATGGTTCAGCTCTAGTCGTGGGGACATCCTACATGAACTTGGGCATGGCTAGGGCACATGACATGAGGATCTAGAATGAGGCTCAATTTTCAAAACATATTACGTTGACCATCATAGCCTTATCCATTGGGCCTTCCATGTCGCATGTACAATTCTGAGAAAGAATGGAAGAAGATGAGAAACACACAATGCAAGTAAATTTAATCAATGTTGATTATAAAATAGGAGACAAATGAATATAAAATAAAAGATGAGAAACACAACAAAAATTACCAAACAAAACTTTGAAACCATTACATTTCAACAAATCCCAAGGGCCCAAACAGACCTACGAAAATCACCTATGGTACAATGGGGACAACCCGCTTTCACCTGCATGATACACGATTTCAAGTATTTCCCACTTTGAGGAGCATTCCAAATGGCAACATCCATCCAAGTACTGAGAGGAGAAAAACATTCTCACCACTGTGGTCCATGAATTTGGAATGGGCCTCCATGATGAATCAAAACATTTCCATGGCATTGCCCTTTGGTTCTCTTCTCTTGTCCCATAGCAGGACAAAATCCCAACTTTGAAATTCCTTTCTTTGAGTCTTCTTGTCATGAATTTTCACTTGCAACTATCTCTTTAATTCTATCCACCACTTAGCATCAAATACTTTCTTTCAACTTTGTCCAGGAAGAGGATCATCTTGTCAATGGAGTCTTTTGTATTGACCATCTTCTATTTCTTTGCAAAACTTGAGAGCTGTCATCTCAATTTTGAGAAGAATCTAATGGAATCCTACAACTCCATACAATATTTAGAAAGGTGACATACATCGGCGCAATATTGCCACCCTTCTCAGGAGTGGGGCCTCGTTCTAATCAGGAACAACTGCACCCTATAGCTCCTTAGATGGCCAGTAAGTTTGATTCTCATCTACCAGCTTGCTGACAATGGTAACTTTACAAAATGGGTGAGAGGTTGTTCCATCTTACCTATGGGTAGAAGGCCCTCAGAATAGTGATAAGATTTATAATGAACCATATCAAAACTGTCGATGTGGTATCCCCTCTACCATTATGACTAACATATGGTCAGCCATTTAAAAATAAAATTGTGAAAGCATTATGCAAAACGTTTTCAATGATATATCTCCTTGATGAATTCTCAACCCCCTCAGAGTTGGCTTGCTTGGTTGGGATGGCTTCCACCCATTTAGTGAAGATAATATAGTTACAGTGAGTACATACAGTATGTCCCTATACTAGAATGAGGATTCAAAACACTAATAAAATCTAGCCCCCATTTCTGAGATGGTTCTTCAATCACCACAGGAATGAGTGGCAGCAGCTAGTTGTGGCTTTCCAAAATCCCCTCTTTACGTTTTGACATGCATTTACATTTAAGAAACCCAATCTGAGTGTCTGGGCAAATATGGAGGGCCAATAATATCTCCCTCTGATGATCTGAATATGTGCGGTGACCATAGCATGAAAAGTTTCCTACCACAAGCTTGATCATGATATCCCCTGAGAGAAACTTTTGAGCTAGATGTTGACTCCTTATCTACACACCTGAGGAAATAACCATCTAGGCCTCTCTTGTAAAGTGGATGATTCCAGATCCCAAACTTGACTTCCTTTAGCTTGAGTATCACTTCTTATAAGTTTGTATTCAAGATGAGGCTTCGGGAATTCTCCATAAGTGAGATAGTAAGTCAATTTCAGGCATACCACTCATCAGTAGTGGTGACAAAGAGCACCTGTGGACTGACAAAAAGAACAAGTTGAGAAAACACCAAAAAGAGCCTAAACAGGTCTCCCTAGTGAGCTGTTGAGAGCTTCATCTTCAGCAATCAGGTGCACAAACCTTTCCTCTTACCAGATTAGAGGGTCTAATCTCACAAGTCATACTCTTAGGTCTTTGCAATGCTAACTTCCTCTCTTATGCCCTGAGGATCTTGTTGAGTCAAAATAGACTTGATTGCACTTATCCAGGTGATCCATCACCGCTTAAACCATGGAATTGAGAATGTTCCCATCTGAAACTTTTAACAACTTTGACCATTGCATGTAGGCATGTTGTCTCCAATTGGTTGTACTTTAGCTCATGATTTTTCAAAGGACAGTTCACCTTTGTCTGAAAGAAATTGGTGCTTCCAAACCTTCATCATTTTTCTGAACAAGGACAAATGTGAAGAATTATGTTTGATGCATAGCCCAATACATGATGAACTCCTTGTTAAAATCTTGAGGATACAAGAGTTGTAGCTTTGGCACATGGCATTAATGCTTGATCTCCTCAAATGTTTTTTTTTTCCTTGCTTATTCCACTTGAAACTTGTTTGAGAAAATTTCATCATGTAGAAAACTTATAATGCTTAGTCAGTTCAGATTGTCTCAGGCACAAAACAGTGATGAAGTCCCAAAACTATCCCAAAAAAACAAAGAAGTTTTACCTTTCCAATTGCTGAATGAATTACATTGAGTTCATTGCTGGTCTGGTACATACTTGTAAATAGTTGTGTTAGCTTTGACCATCTAGATTTGTTCAACTTGTGCTGGTTATGTTTACTTGTACATTTTGTTACCCTTTCATCATCATATCAAATAAACCATCACATCTATACATCATATATCAATAAAATCTAAGTCTACATCACACATGTATGCTAAAGCTAATCATCAGTACCATATCATCAATGGGGAAAGAGGGGTTCTGAATGATTAAAAATCTATCCCCCCACACTAATATCAAAAATAAAAACATGTTTTACTCAAATTATCTCATCAACATGAAATATGACATCAACTAAAACTATCTCATAAATCTAACAAAATGCGATACAAACATAAACATGACAGATTAAACATGATGCAATCCTCATAAACAACCTGTGATACATCGGGTAATCCATCAATCATCAGATATCCATAAATATCAAATGAGTGTATCTTAGAATCTAATGATCGATACATATTAGAGACAAATATGATCCATAAACAAAATGTGATACATCGGTAATCCATCAATCATCATATATCCATAAATATCAAATGTCCGTGTACAAAATCAATGTGGATACATATTAGAGACAAAAATGTGGATCCTTCATCACGAGGCATAATAAAAAATAAAAAATAACGTACAACTATATAAAAATGTGACTTCATCACGAGGCATAATAAAAAACAATACATAACGTACACCGGTACAAAAATGTGCCTTCATCATGAGGTGATACATAAAAAATACACATCTAATATATCAATAAGAGAGTCAGCCTATGACTCTCATCCTCTTTGAGATTGCCTAGCCTAGGGCCCTGGGAGGAAATTGTTGATGTAACGGTCCTATAGAGGCCACAACGCTTTTCTGCACTATAGGTTGCTGAACTGATCTGGCTGATCGTGAGATCCTTAAGGATCTAGATCTGGACCTGCTAACATCTAACTAATTAAAAGAGGTAGCCCTCTATCCCTCTAGGATGACCTGGTGGTACAATTCCTTGTAGTAGGAGGCCTCGCCACTTACTCTCATAGTATCTGCTAATATGTCTGACATCAAAGATCAAGATGCATACAATGAGAAGCATCATGGTTTTTCTTGTCACTCTGGCTATGTCTACATGAACCTATGTACGCTCTGTCATCCATAGAAAGATAACACCCTAGTCACGCTGGCACATCACTCAGCCTAGAATGAGCATTCACCCAAAGTGCACAAAGGTACCAGGTCCCTCTTTAGGGTTGTTGTAACAGGATGATAACATGATGAAGGAACAAACATATAGATTCATAACTAATCCATCATTCTACAGTGCATGCTACCCACAGATCTATGAAAGAACAAGCTTAAACAGTAATCATGATTGAATCATTAACATGCACTACTCAATTACACAGAATGACACTTAGATTCAGCCAATATCTTCCATCTATTAATAAATATAGAAGCTCCTTACAGTACTGTCAATTTATATCAAGGCGCATATGGATCTGATACACATATTCAGAATCATACATACACCGCTCTTTGTGATACATACATACACACATCATCTATCTATATATATCTACTATGCACCTAACATCATATATATAGGGTGGGGACTTTCCCTTCACCACTTAACTACTCCAGAAATAGGTCGCATGCTATTATTAGCCACACGCCATTTACAATTATAGCCACACATGCAAGTGCGCTATCTATAGTCCTCTTGCAGTTAACTGAAGTGTTAATTCTATTCTTAACTTGTCTCCATGCATAGACACTTTGAACCACTTTTCCAAATATAGACAATGCATGGCACACATCTCTGCATCGTTGATGTGTTCCACATGCCATCTTCCAAAAATAGATCCTCATACTCAAAATCAGGCTAAGTCCTGAAATCTGAACTTGCCTTCCATGCGTGGGTCCTTCCTGTCCTTCCGCACCTTTGATCTTGGCCTTCTATCCCATGCACGGAATCCTTGTGTGATCTTTGCCAAGTATTCTTTGATCAACATTACCCCACACTAATCTCATTGTCATCCCGACAATGGTTATCTCCAAAATTTGAAGGAAAGAATAAGAATGAAGAATGTGGACAAATAAAGAATTTATATGAGGTTATTTAAGCAACCTCCTCTGTATCAGTTTGTAGCATCAGCTCTGGATACTCTTCTTTTATTGCAGCCTCCAAATCCTGCCATTCAGTGAGTGCCTGTTCCACTTTCTCTGGGATGTCCACAGCTATGGATTCCAACTCATCCCACACAATTTCCCCTTTCTCATTTTGTAGAACCAACACAACACTGGACATGGATGTCATCCTTCCTTCCAAAAGGTCCATCTTCTATGCAATCAGCTTTCCAAGCTCTTCCAACCGAGTCTTGTGCGGCTCTTGTGCTGCTGCCAGGGCCTCACACTTTTGTTTAACCATTGACAAACTTTCTATGCATGGCCCAATGTCTCATCTTTCATTACTTCTGAACCTCATTATTCTCTTCCAAGGTCTTAATGTTGATGAGCACCTCTGGAGCTGTGCATATATTCAAAGCTTGATCTGCTTTCTTCAACACTTCTTGTAATGCCTGCAACAACCCTTCATAGGATGTGATTTTTCTCATCACCGATGCTTTCTCCCATTCAGCATCCTTCTCTGATCATTTCTGGTGCTTGCATATGTAGAGTTTCATCTTCGAGCACCAAGTCCACCAACTTCCCCACATAGTGTATCACTGAAGGAAATGTTTGTGGTACCTTGGGTTCCAAGTGTGGCCTTGCTTTGATTACATTGTCCCCAATCTCCTCTGCGATGCTTATGAATACTTCATTCTTCTTCTGTGTAAAGTCCATTTCCTACATTATGCTCACTATCTCCACATCCTTTGTCTTCAGCTCTTCACGCAGTGCTTTGATTGTGGCAGATTTATCCATGTTCCTTCTAGCCACCTCCACTGAAACTTTCACCAGTGCATTACTGACCTGCTCATCTGACATGACAGTAGGCTTTACTGTCATGTGTCTAGCCTGAGGTGCCTTCTTCAGTCACCTTGAAATGCATGACTCTTCACATACATCAAAATCAGGCTCATCCATGTGGGTGTGCATCGACCAGGATAGTTGCTTTCGTGTTCACACGGTCATATCTTCATCCATCAACTCCCAGCCAAATAGATCCTTCTGCGCTATTGTGCTCTAGAAGCGGGCATGGAAAATATTTCCTGCATCCTCTGCATACCCCATGGCTGGTGGAATGTGCTCTCCACTCACCCTTCTAGACCTCTGCTGCTTAGGAACTCTAGCCTCCAAATTTGGAGCTTGCATCTCCATGTCCTGAGTATCTTCTGTAGCTGTTTCCTCTGGTCTTTTCTCTTCTTCATCCTTCTCCTTTGATGCCTCACCCTTTTCTTCTGTGTGCTCTGGGGGTGTAGGAGATGTAGGCGCACTCTCCTCAGACTCTTCCACCTCCTCACTCAACTTCAGCTTCCTCCTTCTCTGCGCGGTCGCTTCCTTTTGTGGGGAGAGTCGAGGTGATTTGCACATAGAGGTTGGGGTAGCACCTTGGGTCCTTGTTCTCCTGAATACCCTTTTAAACCTGTGCTCCCCTTGGACCACATTCAAGTCCTCTTCATCCCCCTCTTGTGGCTGAGGTGGTGTAACAGTGCGCTCAACTTCTCTCTGACTTGTAGGATGTTTCCTACCCCTATGCTCCAAACCGCCACTATCTTCACGCTCTTCCTCCTCATCCTACACTTTGATTTTCTCTGAGGGCTTAGGTGCTGGGATATTCTCCATTGTATGCTTCCCTTTTGGTGGTGCTGGAAGTGTGAACTCACCTTCCACATATTTTTTGTTCTCCATCTTTGGCTTCAACTGGAGATACACCAACGCTGCCCCCAAATCTGCTACAGCCAAGCTTATTGGCTTGATGTTCAGCACCTCTGAAATGATTCTCTCTATGTAGGCACTTCTGCCAGGGTATACATACTTCTTCCTCAATGTATGGTAGTCACAGTCTACCTTGTCTGCATTGAAGATTAGTCTACGCATGTGTCGGTAAACCTATGAACAGATTCCTGAAAATACCTTGTAATGAATGCGTAAGGTAACTTGCACCAAGGGCTCCAAGCTCCATCCTTCATTGGAAAACATGCACGATGCAGAAATGCTGGTATACAACAAACTGAACTTGTTTTCCTACCACTGTTGGTAGGTCCTTTGGTATGCGCCACTCTTCCCCAAATGCCACATGGAGCCTGTCATACCACTTCTCCACCCTTTGTTTCACCTCATCTGTCATGGTCCCCTTGCATAGGTATTTGCTGAATCTTTTAGCTGGGGACTTGTTCTCCATGGGGTATTCCCATATTTTCTCCTTTGGTCCATCTGGTACTCTAATTTCCATGAAGACCAGTGATAGGAGAACAGCCCCAAAGCTGATCTTCCCTCCTGTGCATGCTTCTTCGACTATTTTCTCTACAATATAGCCTGAAATGTTGTAGATTGTCCCTTCTGACATCTTTCACGCCACATGCAACCACATAGTGTTTACCTGCGACCACCACTCCTGATCATTCAACTTGGTAACCAGGTGTGCTGCAGCTTGTACAACTGGATAGTTCTTAAATTTGTCTATGTCCATTCCACGCGGACCCTTCAGGTATCCCAACTCCTGTTTGGTCTTTAAAATCATGGCTTTATCTGTGAGGTCACTTTTTATATCCTCTCCTGTGGCCTTCAGACCTGTCACTGATGAAACAAGCACAGACAAAATTCTAACTCTGCGTCCTACAAAGTAGAAGCAGTCTTCATGAACCCTGCTCATGAGCCACTGGTACAAGGGCTCATACTTCCCAAAATATGGGAGCTCATACAACTGATATACCCCAATTCTCTTCAAAAAAAATTCACCCGCATCATCATATACCGGCATGTCATCTGTCGTGCATTTGTTTGTTCTAACCATGAGTAAGGAGTCGAGCTCCTTTTTGTTCTCCAATGTCCTGTGATTATATTCACTTACTTTACTTTTTCTAATGGGTGAATCCCACTCTTGGCCAACAATAACTCCTTCTGGGTATTGCATCTCCGAAAAATGACTTTTGGGTGCCATCTCTTCTTCCTCAATGACCACCTTCTTCTTTTCTTTTGCTGCTGTTGCAGATGCCTTCTTTGGTGCCATTTCTACCTTGCAAATGTCTCCTCTTCACCCCTGCAACTCTGTGAATCAAACCCTAGCTCAGTTCAATTATGCCATAGGTGGAAACCTTGTAACCTAACTCTTTTCTGTCTCCCTGATTCACTCAAACCCTTCACCACCAGGGACGCAAGCTTCTTATAGCACAGATCTGGTTGTCACTCTTGATTTCACACCCTTCACACCTTAACTCGATCACTCAGCTCTTCACACTTGGCTCTTCTCATGAATACTCTTAGTTGCAATGGTAAAAATGAATCTGCATCCCTTCCTTATATAATTTTTTCAAATTTTGATGCATTTATTGCTCCTCACTTACCAAATATACCTTCATTCATTGACCAAATCCATTCATTCTACGTGGTACATCTTCACGCCCAGCTATAACCTTCTAACGCACCTTCCTACCCTCTGATCACATACTCCTCTTCAGCACGCACTCCTATGCCCGAGTACCTCATCACTGCACCTTCTCCTGGTAGCTATCATGGCCTCCGCTTACCTCGCGTTATATTGTTCTTTCATCCATATTCATCCTTGGTCACCTTTTGAGAAGCAATCTTCTTTTGAAAAAGCACACCCGTAGCAGCTTATTCCTTTCATCTTTCAATTCCCTCAGTCCTTTTCTTGGATCACTACAACCACCCCACACTAAAAGTATGTGCAGTCCTCTGCGCATAAACATTCTTCATACAGTAATTAGCTTCATGCGCGCAAGCATGCTTATTACACAAACAACAACTAAATTGACAAAGCATAGCGACAATGAAGGAAATACATTAAGGAAATACAAAATTGAAAACCTAAACTAAATGGCAATACTGCCTTATTACAAACACCAAGAAGACTTATTTATAGTAGGGCTTCAGCCTACTCCCGTTAAAGTAACCGGGTAGCCGTGTTCCATCAAGTGCTTCTAACTGGCATGCACCTGATTCAAGTATAG
Source organism: Taxus chinensis (assembly GCA_019776745.2). Lineage (NCBI taxonomy): Eukaryota > Viridiplantae > Streptophyta > Pinopsida > Cupressales > Taxaceae > Taxus > Taxus chinensis. Next base: position 35,969 of record JAHRHJ020000282.1, on the reverse strand, counting down.
AAGTGATAACATACGGCCCCAACCAATGTACTTTCTACTTTCCTGGATGGCGCAAGAACTTTGAGTCATAAAGAAGGACCATTTGTCCCATCTCAAACTTCTTATCTCTTATGTTTCTGTCATGCCATGCCTTCTGCCTGGCATTTTCCTACTTCTGACTCCACCGTGCTATGGCTCGGCACTCATCTAGTTGAATCATCTTTTCAATCCGTTCTTCTAAAGCTTGTTCATCAGCTAGACCTCCAGCATGCGCAATGCGCAAAGAAGGTAACATAAATTCTATAGGAAGAACAAATTTCCATGCCAAACACCAATTGAAATGGTGTGGCTTTGTTCAATCTCTTGTAAGTTGTTCTATATGCCCAAAGCACAGCTGACACTTTGTCATCCCAATCCTTTCTTCCAACATCACATATTTTTTTCAAAGTCTGGCCCAAAATTTTGTTGAAAGCCTCAGCAGTTCCATTTTCCTGAGGATGGTAAGGTGTAGTTTTATGGTGTGCAACCATAAACTCATCTAATAGGATCCTGATTGTCTCATTCAAAAAGTGTGTACCTCTATCACTTGTCAAGCTTAAGGACATCCATATCATGTAAGAACATTCTCCCATAGAAACCTAGCTGTTGTAGCTGTCGTACAGTCTTTCGTAGGTGCTGCTTTGGCCCACCATGTAAGATAATCTGTGCAAGTAATGATATAGCATGATCCAGTCCTACGCGTGGCTGGCGAAATAGGTCCTACAAAGTCAATGGCCCATTTCTCAAATGGTTCAGCACTAGTAATTGGTCTCAAAGGCATCTCATCTCTTTGCCCTAGTTTTCCTAGGCACTGACAATGATCACACACCTTACAATAGTCTTTACAGTCTTTATACAGTGTCTCCCACCATAATCCAACAATTAAGATCTTCCGGGTAGTCACATCACCTACATAATGGCCTCCTGCAATACCACCATGAGCTTCTTCCATGATATCCTTGCGCTCATGCTCTAACACACAACGGCGTAATACTTCATCTCTACCTAGCTTGTAAAGGTCACCACTGATTAACATAAATGGTGCCGCGCGTATAGCAAGCTGCTTCTTTTCTAATGATTTCATTCCTTCTGGTGCCATACCTATTCGTAGAAAGACAACAATGTCTTCTAATTCCATGGGCACGCATTGTAACCTGTATAACTGTGCATCCGACATTGTTTCTTCAATTGTCTGTGCATCCTCTCCTGAATTGATTCTAGATAAATGGTCTGGTCCAGAATTACTTTTCCCTGGCTTCACCACAACTGTGAAGTCAAATTCTTGAAATAGGAGCACCCATCTGCATATGCACCCCTGTAAGACGGGCTTATTTACCAAGTACTTCAATGCCATGTGATCTGTATAAAACACAAATGGTGTTGCTAACAAGTACTATCAAAACTTGTATCGTGCATAGATCATTGACAAAGCTTCACGCTCTGTAGTTGTATAATTCTATTCAGCAGGAGTCAGCTTCTTACTAGCAAAATAGATTGGATGATCAATAATACCTTCACCAGGTTGAGCTAACATAGTGCCAATGGCCATACTAGAAGCATCCACATGCACATGAAATGGTTTATCCCATGATGGAAAGTGCAGAATGGGCAGGTAGTAAGTCTCTCTTTTAATATCTCAAACACACGTTGTGCTGTGGTTCTCCCCAATAAAATGTACCTTTCCCCTTCAGTAATTCTTCCAAGGGTGCTGCAATTCTGGCATACCCTTTTATAAATTTTCTGTAATATCCTGTATGACCTAAAAATCCACGCACCTCACTTTGACTGGTAGGCGCTTCCAGGCCTAAAATGACTGCAACCTTGGCTGGATCAACTAGCAAACCTTCCTTGCAGATTATATGTCCTAACAGTATCCCAAATGGCATAGAAAATATGCACTTCTTGATATTCAAAGAGATACTCAATTGTCTGCATCATTCAAACATTAAGCGCAGATTGTCACAATGGTATTTCACAAGCCCATATACTGTCCAATCATCTAGGTAGACTTGTAAGAAGTTGTGAATAAAATATTTGAATGCCTGAACAACTATTCGCGAGAATACAACAGGCACATTTTTCAATCCAAAAGGCATCACAGTATAGGAAAAACTACCCCATTCAGTAGTAAATGTTGTCTTTTCTTGATCCTCCTAAGCGATCCTAACCTGATGATACCCAGAAAATCCATCTGTGAAAGAATATATTTCATGCGCCCTGCAACTCCTAGTATTTCCTCAGTGAAAGGCATAGGGAAAGGATCTGTGACGCATGCAGCATTCAGCTCCCTGTAGTCCACACATATCCTAATCCATCCATCCTTCTTGATACTGATCACCATTGGGCTAACCCATTCTGACTCATCAAGGGGCTTGATAATTCCAGATTTCAACATTTTATCAATTTCTTCCTTTACCTTTTCACACAAATTAGGATTCATCCTGTAAGGTCTCTTTCTAACTGGTCATGCACCATCCTTAAGTTTGATCTTCATTTCCCCAAGTGATTCATGCACACCTTTAAGTTCATGATATCCTCTAGGGAATAAGTCCTGATAATCTCTGAGTAACTCGATGATCTTTGCTACCTCCGAGTCTGACCAGTAATCTCCAATTATGGCCTCCTTAGGCTCAGCCTCCGAACCTATATTTACCTTCTTTGTCTTCATGGGTTCATGGTAGGCACGTGTATCCTTGTCTGCATTGTCCAAGACCTCGCGCACCCCATGTGAATGTTCAATATCCAAGTTCTCAACTTCCTCGTCATCCACGATGTAGACCATCTTTCCTTTCTCTTTCTCAAGGCAAGCACGCTCAAGTAGTTTGGAGTCTATTTCTTCTTCCTTTTCAAAACATGCTCCAAACTCTGTCTCACCGAATAATTCCTGAATATGCTCTTCTACTTTTGAACTATCTCCCATAGTTAAGAGCTTGACAACTTTTAATGCCTCTGCTACCGGAGGTTGAGTCGAGAAGTAATCAAATGTCTGGATCATACTTGCAGTCAAATTTTGCCAGTTCCCAGTTTCTCTATGTAGTTCTGCATATACATACCAAGCACGTGCACATCCTTGGAGTGTGGAATACAATTTATGCACCCAGAGTGAAGGTGGTAATGCTTCCTGTCCTGCTGTCCAGAGTCTCTCACACTGCTGAATGTGATGCTGAACAGGTTGATTACCATGATAAGTGCAGATTTGCGTAGGTGCATTGTTCCTTATAAACCTAGTAGACAAAGCTATTCCAATCTCTTCCCAGTTTATAAGATTATCTCTGTGGACTACCCACCAGTGCGCTGTTGTCCCACGTAGTGTATATACTAACATATCCCTTCTCTTAACTTGATCTGTCCACTGTGTTTCCATGGCCTTCAAAAGGCAGGAAGATCTTTTGTCCCTGTATACCAAGGTACTGTGCTTCCTATCCATTTAATTGAATGAAATCTATTCTTGCACGCAACCATGCTTTTCACCTCGCACCCTACTAATTCATATGTACCATGAGCCCAATTGTCACAAGCAATACTCGTAGTTTCACTAATAGAATGAGAATCCTCCCATTGTAGAATGCCTTCTTTTGATGGCTCATTGACCTCTGGGTCCTGAATAGCGCGTACATAAACTCTGTTTAAATCCTCCTCACTTAGAGGCTCAACATAGGGTGTAGAATTTCCATCTGTCAAAGGTATCACAACCCTCTCCTCCTTGTTTTCAAAGCTGACATACCCCTTATTGAATCTCAAGTCAACATTATTTGCATAACACCAAGGGCATCCAAGCAAGGCTGGAAAATTATCTGCTTCTGCAAGTGCTAATACCTCAAAATCCCCAGTGAACTTGGCCCCTTGTATAGTTATAGATGCATCCTTCAACACTCCTATGGGAGTGGCCTTAGTCTGGTTTTCCATGAACAACACATTAGATGATGGCTGCAATGGAGGCCTCCCCATTTGTACCCATGCATCTAATGTCAGCACATTTACTTCCGCACCTGTATCAATCAATATGTTGCTCAACAGCCACCCATCCACAACAACATTCAGAGTAATTTCTTTGTCATAGTCAATGCTATCAGGGGGAATATTTGCATGTAGAATCTATCATCCAGTCTCAAGACTTGCGTGGGAGTGTTCCCTTTTAACCAACTTCCTAATAGTGGAATAATGTTCTCCTGGCGCAACATCTTGCACACCTCCCGCAGATCATCGATATCAGTTTGGACTGTCTCCGATGCTTTCTTTTGCTCCTTTAGGTACTGTATCTCACCCTGAAGATTCCTTAGCACTTCCATGGTATCCTGGTAAACTTCCTTCTGATGAGCAGGATCTGGGTACCTCGCATGCAAAACCTCCTCCTTGGTAATCATAGGCTTCTGGTGCAATGCCTCTCACGTGCATGCAACTTCAGCACGTGTAGTGATCTTTACTGTCAATGCCTCAGGTCCTTCTGTTATCTTGGGCATCCATTGGTCTTCTACCATGCACTTGGATTCTAACCATCCCAATGCCTTTGTTTTCTTGCTTATGTTGTTTACTCAGATGCTCATATAAGTCTGGGCACTCTTCATAGCTATGGTTCTTCCCACAGAAAGAACATGCATTATTCTGAGGACATTCACACCTGTAGTGATCAGGAGATCCACACGTATAACATGTTCCATGAGGGAACTCTCCTCTTCCTCCACCTCGGCCTCATCCTCCATATCCACCACGATATCCACGTCCTCTTCCACGACCTCCTTCAAAATGCCCCTCATTCCTGTCATAGCGCGTTTGATTATGATCCCGATCCTGGTGCTCATTCCTACCCTTAGAATTATCTGTTATACTTGTCTGTCATACTCCAATGTCTATAGCATCATGGATCTGACCAATCAACTGACAATCCTCAGTATCATGGGTCGTGGACCTGTAAATCTTGCAAAAGCAAGATACATTCTTCCTTATCGCACGCTGTAACAAAGGACAGTGACTAGCATCATGATTCAAATGGAAAATTTCACAGTCCAGTAATAATGAACGTACAGATCTGCGAGGACAACTATCCTTGGTGTGACCTTCCACTTCACAATCTGTACACCAAATTCCTGAGCATGTTTCATGGGCTGAATTTGCTGATAGCTTCTCTAACTACTTTGCCATAGCTGCAATCTGTGCCTCTAGAAATGGACTAACGCCAGTGTCAATGCTCCCAACTACCTCAGCATGCAAAAATACTTCCAGTGCTTCACATGGATCCGTGTATGTCTTATGTGACAGTGCCCTCCTAAAAGGTGTAATCAATCCTCCAACGAACCATTGTGCATGCTGGCTAGCATGGATATCATAAGACAACTTAGATAGAAGTGTCTTAAAATGAGCATCATACTCACGTACACTCTCAGTAGTGCCTTGCTTGATATCTTTGAGTGAAATTATAATCTTCTGCTCAAACTCAAGAATATGGAACTCTTTTAAGAAAGCATCCCTCAGTGCTGCATAATCCATGCAAGTTTGATCAGGGTCAAATTTCCTATACCAGCTGTGCACGTGCCCCTGTAATGTAGTAGCGAATTGACTTGCCTTTCACTCAGCAGCTGTAATCCCTTTAGCATGCCACAAGATTTCACACATATGCACATGTTCGACAACATCCTCTATACCTCTATATTCTGGGAGATGAAGAGACATCTCCATGTAGATATTCTGTGGTTGTTGCGGACCTTGACCACCTGATCCAGAACCCCCTGGGTTCCCTCTACCTCCAGAACCACCAGATCCACTAGAACTAGAACCACCTATACCTCCTGATCCTCCACCTGTAGCTAGAGTAGGACCTGTAGATGTACTCCCCTGTGCTCTGACAGTAGTACTATACTGAACCCCTACAGTCTGTGAGGTAGCTCCACTTCCAGAGGTGAATCCAACATTCTGTGTGCTCACATTCTGTGTGGATGATGCACCTAAGAATGCTCCTCCATATAACATTGAAGTTGTCTGTCCTGCCATTGATGTACTTGATCCCTGACTTACTCCTGCTCTCCTACTTCCCAAGTTAGCTTGTTGATTACTTGTCATACTAGATACTGAAAAACCAAGCGCAAAGGCTAGGTCACCAGGTGGATTAAGATGCACACCTGCGGCCCAAGTAGTCTCTGTTGGAGCACACTTCCATGTGAGGCCGAGAAGGGATCTCTATCATGCTTTCCAAGATGGGGGAGTTCCTGATGCTCTGGCTCCATGTCTTCTACGTGAGCCATAAATCCTTCACGAGCCATCTCTCTCCTCAACACCATACTTTCTGCAATGGAACACTGCTTCTCTATTTCCCTCTCACGCACCTCATTATACTTAAGCCACCTTTCCTCTCTCTACTTTTCTGCCGCTAGGTCTGCCATCTTAATACCAAACCTGTTCCTACCCTCGTGCATGGTGAAGTTTAGTTAGCCATCAGTTTACTCTCCAGGTTCAAAGTTACCATTAAGATCTTGATCGCCAGTGGAATACCATGCAAATATGTTCCTCTTGGATACCTCAAAAACTGAAATTCAGTGACCTCTGGGCAAGAGTACGTCGAAATTGAGTATTCCAGAATATAACTATTTAGAACACCATGAAACCACGTATCCACCACACGAGTCCAAATCAGATCAGCATCATAAAGAGCCTAAAATTCTTCCTATGTCTAAACAAGTGCGTGATATCTCCAATTCCACTGAGATGCATAAGCCGTAAGCCACTCGTAAAGTTCTACTGGAAAGATAGTGAAAAATCTCTCATATAAGTTGTCATACAGGTTCTGTTCTACCCAAGTGCGTGCGTTAAACTCAGATCCACTGCTGAACCATCATGCATATTCTTCCTCCAGATCATGTATCCATTCCTCAATACTTGCTAGAGTTAACCGGTACGTCTTCATCACGAACCATCCTGAAAACAACTGAAAAAGAGGTCCCAACAATGGAACCAATGATGCAGCCTAGAATTTGCAAGATAACACCCTAGTCACACTGGCACATCACTCAGCCTAGACTGAGCACTCACCCGAAGCACGCAAAGGTACCAGGTCCCTCTTTAGGGTTGCTGTAACAGGATGATAACATGATGAAGGAAGAAACATATAGATTCATAACTAATCCATCATTCTACAGTGCATGCTACCCACAGATCTATGAAAGAACAAGCTTAAACAGTAATCATGATTGAATCATTAACATGCACTACTCAATTACACAGAATGACACTTAGATTCAGCCAATATCTTCCATCTATTAATAAATATAGAAGCTCCTTACAGTACTGTCAATTTATCTCAAGGTACATATGGATCTGATACACACATTCAGAATCATACATACATATGATCTCTGTGATACATACCATATCATCATACTACATATATATCTATATTACACTATGCACCTAACATCATATATATAGGGTGGGGACTTTCCCTTCACCACTTAACTACTCCAAAAATAGGTCGCATGCTATTATTAGCCACACAATGTTACAATTATAGCCACACATGCAAGTGCACTATCTATAGTCCTCTTACAGATAACTGAAGTGTCCATTCTATTCTTAGCTTGCCTCCATGCATAGACGCTTTGAAATTCTCTTCCAAATATAGACAATGCATGGCACACACATCTCTGCATCGTTGATGTGTTCCGCACGCCATCTTCCAAAAATAGATCCTCATACCCAAAATCAGCTAAGTCCTGAAATATGAACTTGCCTTCCATGCGCAGGTCCTTTGTGTTCTTTTTTTCAAGTATTCTTTGATCAAAAATTTACTCGATGAGTTTATATATATATGTTCTACCAGAAGGCTAGGATCTTTATCATCATTGAATTACCTACCAAATTTTGCATTGTCTGGTAAATGCTGAACCATATAACTAAACACCATCTCAATGGTCACTTTAGTCCTTGCCAAATTGAAGGATGAGGTGTCACTAAGGAAGCTAGACACTGCTAGAGCCATCAACACTTTTCATTCTGCTCCCTAGGGATAGCTTCAAGGAGAATTCAACAAAGGATTCAATGCAGTCCCATGTGACTCTGGTTAGACCATAGTGCCAATGCCTTGGAATTTTCACCTGAATTGTTGGCGGATCTATTCAATCCATAATCTCATGAGTCATGTGTGTCTAAATTTCTCTTCTTTTTGTGATGTAAGGGTAACATTAGGTTCCTACCCACATGATTGAAAGAGGAATGTTAGCTAGGAGGGGAACTGTCATCGAGTTTTCACTTACTGTAGAAGAATAGGAGGGGCTTTCTTTTCCTGACTGGCAAAACTTCTTCATTTCTCCTTTCACTGAATGGATAGTTGCTCTAAAGGAAGACCAATCCATTTTTATTTATCCACCTAAATCTCTATAAAAATTCTACTCAAGAAGCATACCAAAAGATTTTGGGATTTTAAAGGGAACACTAGAATGGTCAAGAGTATCTTCTTGTCTTAGGTAATCAGCTAGTGCAACTATTAAAGCATCCTTCATTCCTACTAGGACTTTATGGAACTTATTTGGATTCCATTGGGATTGCAGCATGTGCCATTTACCCACCTAGGTCAAAGTGAGGCCAAGAGAATTTGCAACTTTTGTCTGGCATCACATTATCTGGAGGCTCATTGTGAGAATCTATAATGCAATTACCAGCTGTGAAACCTTTGATGAGAAGTGACAGGTAAAAATGGCTCAACTATTGGTGGTGGAGGCACTGAGGGCTAACATGTTTTGGGAAGGTGGTATGGATGGTGTGGGTAATAGGCCTTTAGAGATTGGACTTGAATAAAAATGGTTACTACCATGAACTACCTTGATGAATCTTTCAAATTAAGCAGGATGTGTTTGTAGGTATTCAATCTCAGAGAGCTGAACTTTGGTTTTTCCTGCATGCTCCACAAAGTCAAATGGAGGTATGGTAGATGAGGAAGAGATTCCAGCAGTGGGAGAGGTCTTAAATGGCAGAGGTTTTATTACTTTTGGTGAGTGGTTCTCCATTTCAAATGTAGCAATTGGCTTGGAAGGAGGTGAGGGTATAACCTTTGATTGAAATTTAGATGTTTTTGCAGAACCATATTTAGAAGAGAATTGCTCTTAACAATTTTGAGTTGGGAGAAGAATCAAATAACTTACTTGGTCTAACAGTGTGATCCTTGACAACTAGTGAATCTAATTTCTCTTTAGCTAATTCCATGGAAGGTGGTAATGGTGATCCCCTGCTAATGATCTTGTTTAGTGGAGGCTTTGAAGAGCACATCTTCTTTGTTCTTCCTACTCTCAGTTGCAACTGTTGAGGCTGAAACACCATTCTTGGATTGTGCATGAGTGAAAACAGCACATGAAAAACTTGGAGGTTCTTCATCAACCTTCCTCCTCATCATCAACGTATTCAATCAGGCCATTGTGCATGCCAACCTCTTCAATTTCAAGATAGTTTTCATATTCATCCATGTTTTCTTCTTCAGTTTCCTCAATGTTTGTTCCTTATTATGATTCCCTAGTGTCACAGATGGCATTGACTGGTGGTGCTTCAAGAGCAAGCCTACGAGGAGGTGGAGAAATTCTTGGTCTATCAGGAGGATTTGGTCTCCTTGGAGCATTCCTCATTGTGATTTGTGACAGTTGCTTCTTCAAAGAAACTAGGTCATTTGCCATTTTTTGGAACATTGGATCAGTGGTGACTGAATTTGAACTCTGACCTTTTACTTCCCATTTGGTCCTTTCACTTTTCCAGAAATGTAATAATTAGATCATCATCAGTCTCAATTGCAAAGTATTTAGCTTCCCTCAATGTTCTCGGTTGAGCTCTTCTGAGGAAGAAACCAAATTCTGATGGCAAAGCACTGATGAAGAACCTTTTCAAGTTGTTTTCAAGAGGGTACCACAGCTTCTGGGATCCTTCTTTTCAACCTATCATACCTTGCCACAAAATCTCTCATTGATTTAGAGGTCTCCTTCTTCATCTGAACCAATTGGACCAGCAGATCCTGACAATCTTTTATGCTCTTGAACCTATGTTCAAATGCACTTCTTATATCTTCCCAGCATGTGACAGATCTTGGGGGAAACATGTAGAACCATTCAACAACTTTTTCTTGGAGTGACTCCACAAAGAGCCTAACTGAAACATCTTCATCTTCAACTCCCAACACTCCACAAGTAGTGATGAATGTTGCTACATGTTCTTCAGGGAGCTGAGAACCATCCCCTTTGAATTTTGGGAAGTTCTTTCTTGAGCCTCTTGGGAGGTCATGAAGTGGTTGTGGAAGAGCAAGTGGACCAATATTTCCTCCCCATGGTACGTTAGGCCTACGGGCATTCACGATCCCCCATTCTATGCTATTTCTAGCTCTTATTCCTTCACCTTGCTAAAGTTGTGGCCTCTGCTACTTTCTATCATCTTCCTCGGCCTGAAACATGCTTTCAATTTCTTCAAGTTGAGCCCTGCTTTCCTCTTCCACTCTTGCTTATCTTTCTCTATACTACTTCAATTTCTACGTCAGTGAAATCTCAAGGTTCTTATTGATGTATGGAAATTCACCAAATAGGATTAGCAACACTCAGGTTCTCAATGTGACCGGTTGCTTGATGAAGGGGAGGCCCCTGAATTCTGAGCAGCTCTTGTCTTCTTTGAAGTTCTTCAAAAATGGGGATTAATTTGTCCTCCTTGTCTCAATTGCCGGGTGTATCTTCTATCAGCCAACTTGAAAGTTTATGCTCTTCTCTGGGGTGCTTGGAATTTGTCTCTGCCTTTCCAATTCAACAGCACGTTCCTCTTCCAGGTCCAGAATCCTTATGGCAATGAAGTATTGATTGACACTTTGTCTATTATGCCAAATAGCTTCTCTCATATCAGAAGCAATGTCTTCTTGGATGTGAAAGAGTAAATCAGGTCTCTCAACAGGAGGATCTCCCAGAATAGCCATGATTTACATCCATGAAGTTTGTGTGATTATTCAATCTCTAGAAACTTTTCTTCTAGAATTTTTTTTTTTTGTATTTTATGACCCTGAGGTCATTTTCAGGTGCAGATGCTGCAAAATTTGCCCCACGGTGGGTGCCAAAAACTATTGGCGAGAAAATTTGTCTTGTGGACAAATTGGTGGGTTTCAAGCCAATGCTATGGGAATCTAAGTCCCTCTACTTGAATGGTGCAGCTTCCGTATGTGCATGCATGAAAAAGTGGATTTCAATGGTGGCCTTTCGACCAGAGATCCAACAGGGGCACTCCACTGACCCTGTGGCAAAGCTAGCAATTTCTCACTAGAGAAGAACTTTGTCTGAGAAGGGGAAAGGGAGTGAGAATGGAGGTAGGAGAAACTAATGTTGTGAGTAGAATATCAGATGCCCACACACATTAATTAGAAATTTCATTTACATGCATTTATAGTCAGAAGAAAAACAAATCCGCGGGAGAAGCTACAAGACCGAATGAAACTCATTGGTCACAAAGTACCAATTAATTCCTCAATCAAAGAGGCAAAAATTCCTTCTTTTCTTATTGAAGCTCGAGAAGAGTTTGTACATAGCTTGAGAATGGAAGAAATTCGAGGAAGAAGAGAAAATAGAAGAAGAATGACATTTTCTGTCTTTTCCAGGTACAGAGCACTTTGGTCTTTTTTGAAATCAATCTTAGCCCTTGGAATGACATCGAGAAGCCATTATATTCTTTGCAAGATGGTTACAACTTTACAAATCCTCAACGCCTTTTCAAATTCCTCTGTTGTGAAGAAAACACTCATGGCGGGTTAAAAACCAGATCTTGCAAAGCAACCGTTACATTCGATTTTCCAGTTTAAATATAGACCATTTGATTTGCTCCTCTAACTCTGAAATCGGGTCATCCACGTGGCAGGAAGGGATTGGAGTGGTTACGGGGGAAGCCCTTTGCATTTTGTGATTTTTTAGAGATTTGGCAATTTGGAACAAATTGGCCCGCACCCCCGCTTTGACTTTTCAACTTAGACACATGGCTGCTTCTGATTGGAAATGGGGTCGCGGCCCTTTTCTCAACATTTTAACCTTTTTTGGAAAAAGGCTCAAAAACTCAATTTCCTCCACCGGCCCGCTCTCCCACTTTGACTAGGACACGTGGCACGTTCTGGTTGGAAATGGGGTCATGACTCTTTTCTAAACATTTTAACCTTTTTTGGAAAAAGGCTCAAAAACTCAATTTCCTCTCCCTGCTCTCCGCTTTGATTTTCAATCGGTGGGCTTCACCTTTGAATTTTTTCCCTGTCAGGCTTCAACTTTGACTTTTCCCTTTATAGCCTGATCGAGGCTTGATGGGTTACTTTTTAACTTTTCACCTTTTTTACAAAGAGGCTCAAAAAATCTACAAATTTCCTGCCGGCCCGCTCTTCCGCTTTGAATTTTCAATCGGCAGGCTTTGCCTCTCTAGATGACTGGCGACCACGTGAGCATTTTAGAAACTTCATTTTTTGGGCTGATTTGGTTAAATTTCCAATTTTACCCCATGACTGGAGTTGCAAAAATGGGCTTGCAACACTTTGACCGTTTTCTGCTGAGGGTTAGACTTTTCACGGTGATTCAGAACTTTTCGGGGCCGCAGGGGCAAATTTACCATTTTTGCCAAAAGTGACCAAAAGTGTTAAGTTCACCAAAAATCCCGTTCCTCCCCATCCAATAGGATCTGACCACGTACCTGCATTCATTGGGGCCAAAATTTGACGGGGGAAAAGTCACCAGTCATCTCGACTGCGGAAAATACGCAGAGGAAGTAAACTTCATCATTTTGAGTCCAATTTTTGAATTTCCTTCGCAAACCAGAGGCATGGGGGCAAAACAATGATTTGACAACCCAGGCCATAGAATAAGCAAACAATTTTGATCACAAAGGAGATTGTAAAGAGGATATTTCATGAACAGACCGGGAGATGGAGAATTTCTCAAAACGAGCAAAACAAAGATTTAAACAGCACTAGGGCACGACTTTTGCTAATTTCTTAAATCTCTAACTTGGCTTAAACACCAAATTTGAGCTCAAAAAAATTGGGCTATGAAAACGCAGAGTAGTTTTCAGGAGACATCATGGCTCAAGCTTTGAATTTGGCACTGATAGCCTATTGGAAATGGGATCACGGCCCTTTTCTTAACATTTTCACATTTTTTGGAAAAAGAGGCTCAAAAACTCAAATTCCCCTCGCCGCCCCGCTGCTCCGATTTGGCTTTCGAAAGTGGCATCCTCTGAAATTGGATCGTTGAGATTCACATGGAAGCTGGTGAACCTTCCATACTTAGCCTTTTACCTTCATTTTATAGCTGGGACACTGGAAAAACTTGATTGAAGATTCTCCCTTAGAGTTGCTGCTTGTGACACGTGGAGCCGTCCGCTGAGGTTAGAATTTTCAAAGATGATTCAGTTTTTCGGGTCCGCGGGGCAAATTTACCATTTTTGCCAAAAGTGACCAAAAGTGTTAAGTTCACCAAAAATCTTGTTCCTCCCCATCCAATAGGATCTGACCACTTACCTGCATTCATTGGGGCCAAAATTTGACGGGGAAAAGACACCCGTCATCCCTACTGTGGAAAAATCCACAGAGGAAGAGAACTTCATCATTTTGAGTCCAATTTTCAAATTTCCTTCACGAACCAGAGGCATGGAGGAAAAACAATGATTTGACAACCCAGGCCATAGAACAAGTGAACAATTTTGATCAAAAATGGAGGTTGCAAAGAGGATATTACGTGCACAGACCGGGAAATGGAGGATTTCTTAAAACGAGCAAAACAGAGGTTTAAACAGCTCTAGGGCACGAATTTTGCTAATTTCTTGAATCTCTAACTTGGCTTAAACACCAACGAAGGGCATGAGCTCAAAAAATTTGAATTTGGCTATGAAAATGCAGAGCAGATTTTAGGAGACAACACATAGACACCATCGCCCAAGGTTGATTCTCCCTGTTTCTGTCACATCTGTTTCCATACACCTTTGACCCCTATACATACCATATTTCATGGTCAAACCTGTCTATTGTTGTTCTATCACTTTCCAGATGCCATCGGCCCCTGTTCGAGCTTCTTTGCAGGGATGATCCTATATGTCCTTCTAAATATGTCTCTTTACAATATCGGCCCCTGTGTAAATATTCTATTGGGCCGATTCTGTCTAAAGTGTAGATTTCCAAAGCCTTGTTTTTAACTTATAAGTTATAAATATGTCACCTACTAGGATATTTTTGGCACAACTAAACCCCTTGAACTTCTCATTAGGATATTCCTTTATGCCTATATCTCCTCTCCATGCTCCTAAGTGTTCTAGTTCTCATCCTAAAAGCACTAATCTTCCTAGCCACCCTAATCTCACCTGTGAAACCCTAATGTCCCAACCTTGTCCCTCTAATCATTCAGAGTAGTGTCACTCAGTAGAGTGTAATGTGGTTGAGATTAAAAATATAGATCCTAGATCCATCATCAATAATCTCAACAACAATGAATATTTTACCCCTGAAGAAGATGGAGGTTTTTGAAAGATACTTACCGATGCCATGGAAATGACCATGCCCCATCTTAACCAAGGATTTCCATATCATGATCAGACTCCTCCCCATAGGACTGATTAGAATGAATCTCCCAAAAACCCACTAATGAACATGAAATCATGAACAAACACCTACAAAAAAAGGTCATTATTCCTCTATGGATCCTAACATGGTAATAGTTAAGCTCTTAGATTAGGGCCTTATCCCAAGCTGCCACCACAGCTAGCATGATCCAAATGTAAAATTATATGTTATAGATAGAATCTCAAAATATGGTGCCTATATTTCCTTCTTATACCCCCACCATTAGTGGATGCACATAGGAATCCTATTCCTCCTCCACAATTCAGATAAAAATGTTACAAACTATCCAAAATGAGCCTTTAGCTCCTTACATTGTTGTCATGGACTTGGGAGAGACTGTCCCTACCATCTCCTATGATGGTTTTATGGATCTAGATCCCTCTATCTCAAGACCTTTGACAACTTGTACAAAGAATAGATTAAAACAAATACCTATGCAACTTCTAAGCTTCTAGCAAATACTTTCATAGGCGAGGCATTAGAATGGTATAACCAACTTCCTCCCAACTTGATAGTTGACTTAGAAGGCTTAGTCAAATCTCTCATCTTTTAATTTCAGCAACAAGACCTTCCCAAAAACACCTTACAAAGATTTATAAACCTTAAGCAAGGGGCTCATGAATCTTCCCAAGGCTTCATTAAGAAATGGAAAACAATTTCCATACAAGCTAACCACAATCTTGGTAATCAAATATTATGTCAAATATTCCTTAAGGCCCTTATGTCCACTCTCTAATATAAAGTTAGGTCCTTCTCTCCTAACATGTTGGAGGAAACCCTCAAGAAATTTAAACGAAAAGACCATCTCATGCATGAGTTTAGATGCACTTCCAATTCATCACCTAAACTCAAAAGCACAACACATGCAATCAACCCTTCAAATCCTTCTAGAGAGAAAGGAGTGGGAGCACATCAGGATTCTCCTTATACCTCCCTTCATACTCCTTTATCTCATGTCAAACTTCTCCAAATGCTTCCCACTCCATGGATAGTTCCCCCTTCAAAACAAGCCTTTCCTAACTTTAGGGGTGATCTATTTTGTTAGTGGCATGCCACTATAGGACATTCTCACAGTGATTGTAAATACCTTAGGAAGGAAACCCTTGACTTCTTCCTTGGATTCTTTTGATTACTCTACCCTTATACAAGAACATTATGATAAGTACTAATCCTTAGAGATCTCTCATTCCAACCATCAAAACAAGCATCATAAAAGCCCCATGAACAATATCATGGGCACCATAGAGCCTTCATATGATCAAATCCTCCTAGAATCTCAATATATCAATGTGGAAAAGGTAAACTATAGACATAAACCTACCCATAAATATCTCGTCATCAAGCCGAAGAAATCTTCTAAAAACCCATCATTACTTGATACTTCCCAAGACCCACCGTCGGTGGAGCCTGCTCCTATAGTCAGGCCTCCACCCATGGTGTCATAAGAAGTACCAAGTAAGGACCCTATCCCACCTTCTTCTGACAAGATATGGATCCAACTAAATCACCATCACATCTGGATGCACCTTCCATTGTGCCACCACCACAGTATCACTATGGAAGTTATTCCAAGCCTAGTTGGAACTTCTTAGATGAGCTAAATTCCCTTACATGAAAATACCCTTTATGGAACTCATGTGTACCTCGGCTTCACATCAAATATTTCTCCTCCAATAGTTGCAAAGCTTTGAGGATCCTTCTTGTGTAGCTCCCAAGATTCCTACCACATCCCCAAATACAAAGATCCACCACATAGAGACTACGAGACCATCCTTACAACACTCACATCTGGGATGCTTATCCTTGGAGTTTTGGAGGATGACATGATTACTAATGAGGTCCTATTTCATGTGGATGACCCACCCTTACTCATTAGTGTTATCATTCATGATGCACAAGTGCATAGGGTCCTTGTGGACGAAGGATCATGAATTAACTTAGCATATTTCTCCCTCATCAAGAACCTTGGCTATTCAATTGATGACCTCAAGTCAACTCACTTGACTTGTCATGGCTTTGAAAAAACTAAAAAAATCCTATAGGATGCATCTGGCTACCCATAACAGTTGGACCTAAAATGGTTCGTACCAAGATTATGGTTCTAGATCGTCCTATCTCTTACAACCTCTTATTGGGATGACCATGGACACATCGCATGCACACAATCACATCATCTGGGTACCAATGTATCAAATTCATCCATAATAACCAATGCTTTAGACATGATGCTGATCCCAATCCTTGGGATATCCCAGTACCATTTCCTAATGAATCTTTCCTAATGCCAACTACTCCTGAGATCCAGAGCATTCCCTACTGGAATTCTTTGATCTTAGGTATGAAATACAAATAACATTAGCAGAATCAAATAATTATGAGCCTAATGATCTCCAAAATTTAGTTAACAAAAATAGGTTAACTGATGAAATTGTGCATTGGTTACCTCCGATCCTCTTACTTCGCAACTGGTTTCCACCTCAAAATGATATGGAGGAGCCAACGAGTGATGCCTCAACCTCCAATCACTTAGAATGCAATGAAATAGGAATTGTGAAAATATTTTCTAATCACCCTCCCCTTTCACCCATATATTTTAGCAAGATCGGTGTTTCGGCTAAGGAGGAGGTACTTGATCCTAAAGGAAAAGGGATTTCCTTCAATAAAGATTACATTATTTTACAAGCTGAGTCTAGGCACTTGGAGGTATTGCACTATAAACATGCCTTGGCCCAAATATGGTCTTCTCAACTTGAATCAAACACCATTGATGCATCTTATGAACCCCTATCTATGATACTAGTGACAATGAGGATGAGGAAGAAATACTTCCTTATGTTCCCCTCATTAATCCACCACTCCTCGATACCCCTTGGGTCATCAAGAAAATATATAACTATGCTTCACATCACACTCCCACAACAACTCCCACCCACAAACAAATTCTGAGCCAGCCTCTATACTCAACACTAGTCCTCAGTGCTCCTAGCATGGCCATTGTAGATCCTACACCTAAAGAGGTCACCTTAGATGCTATAGTATTAGATGTAAGATAGAAAAAATCTCAGTAACACAGAGATGGTAAGCAATACATAGGCCTCAAAATCAATGTAGAATATCATGGGCCTCTCCCTACCTTAGACAATGATGAGGCTATTCTAGAACTCCTATATGCCCAAGAAGATAAACTCCCTCGACATCATCATAAGTTGGGAAAATTCTCTAAGAAACCTATGCACTTTGATGATTATGTCACTACTATTGATCCTAGCCAGGACAAGTATCCAAATTACCCAAGGCCCCATATCATTTCCAAGAAGAAAATGCTATGTTGGTTGAATCAACCATTAGTGTACAACTTGATGATGATCCCACACATGTAGTCATGTTTGGTGATTGTTTTCCTCACCTACATGAGTGTCACATAGAAATATTATGAAAACATAAGGAGGTATTTGCATGGGGATATGTTGATATGCCTGACATTGATCCTAAAATTGTCTCCCATAACATCATCACTTATTCAGAAGTCACTCCCATTCGGTAAAAGATAAGAAAGTTCCCTCTCAAAATCAATGACCTATGTCATAAAGAAATCATCAAGCTCTTAGATGCCAAATTCATTCATACAGTGACTATTCTGAATGGGTGTCCAATATCATCCAGTTTGTAAGAAGGCTACCTTAGCCATCCATATTTGCATTGAATTTAGAAACCTTAACCTCTCTTGTCCTAAGGATAACTTTCCTTTACCCTCCATCGACGTCATCATCGATGCCATGACAGGGTATGAAATGTTATCTCTTATGGATGGGTTCTTAGGGTATAATCAAATCCAGATTTCTCTTGAAGACCAGCACAAGACTACCTTTACTATATAATGGGGAACTTATTGTTATGTAAAATTCCATTTAGACTCAAAAATGCTGGTGCAACATATCAGCTCACCATGACACACATCTTTCATGACCTCATACACAATTCATCGAAGTCTATGTGGATGATCTACTCATCAAATCTTGATGCACTGGTGATCACACACCTAACTTAGACATTTCCTTAGGATGCCTTCTCAAATACAAGGTTCACCTCAATCCCAAAAAATGCATATTCAGGGTGACACAAGGAAAGATCCTAGGATTCTTAGTATCTAATCATGGTATCGATGTTGACCCAACAAAGATTAAAGCTATCCTCAACATGCCATGACCATCCTCCATAGAAAACATAAGTACTTTCCTCGGGAAACTTGGGGAAATTCGACGATTTTTCCTTGAGTTTACTTATCGCACTCATGTCATAAATAACCTCTCTTCAAAAATCTACTAAGCTTGAATGGACCAAGGAGTATCAACAAGAATTTGACAACATGAAACGCTCCTTATCCTCATTACCAACATTACAGCCTCCTTCTGATCGACCTTTGCTACTATATACCTCTTCCACTCTGGTGTCTGTTGGGGAAATGTTAGCTCAAGAAGATGAAAAAGGAAAGGTACATATCATTTACTATATTAGTCGAGCCTTACTAGATTATGAAACATGAATATACACTTCCATTGAATGAGATTTTGTTTAGCCATATATTATGCAACTACAAAATTACATCACTACATGTTATATCAAACCACCTACATCATTATCCATATGGATCCCTTTGCAGTCACTTCTTCTCACATGTTTTCCTCCCAAAGGATTGCATTGGGAAGTGGATGGCCCTCATTATGGAATTTTACCTTTGTGTCACACGAAAGGTAGTAAAAGGCCAAGTCATAGCAAACTAGTTGGTTGTGGCCCCCATCTCTACTCCTCATCCCATTCACGATGCATTACCCAATGAGGAAATCCTTTTCATTGAGGGCATAAATAACACTATCTCTATAAAAGGCTACTATTATAGGTTCACGGCGGTCTTGAGGAACAGTCCTCTAATGCCAAAATATTGAAGTGCTTCCTTCACCTAAAAATAAAAACAATGGCCACAATCATTGAGGAGGAGTACACCATCGATCTCCATGAGGATACATAGATGTTACACTTTGACGAGGCAAAGTGCCTCCAAGGAGCTAGGGCAGGTTGTGTTCTTACCGATTTCTCTAGCCAGGATTTCCCACTCTCCTATTGACTCAATTTGAGATCACCAACAACATGGTGGAATATGAGGCTCTTATTCTAGGTATACAAGTTGCCTTAGCTAAGGGTGTCTCCTATCTCCATGCCATGGGGGATTCTCAGCTGGTGTGTCGACAGGTTAGTGGCAGATACCAATGTCACAGTGAAAACCTGAAGGTTTATTATGACTTAGTCCAAGAATTAATGCCACAATTCACCTCATTTACCATTGAATCTATCCCCCACAAAAAAATGCCTTGGCTGATTCTTTGGCCACGTTTGCCACTCAAATTCAGTCACATTCTAATTCTCATGATGATTTTCTTATACAAATTTTCAAACATCCAGTCACTTCACCTCCTCCAAACATCCAGGATGTCTCAAATCAAGCCACATGGCCCTTCACAAGACCCTTGGTATGATGACATCCACCAATTTATACAATACCAGACCTACCCAGATGGTACTGATCCCTGAACATGGCTATGAATACAGAAAAGGCTCTCAAATACATTCTTAAAAATGACATCTTATACTATCACAACTTCAAAGATACCCTACTCTGATGCATTAACAAAGATGAGGTTCCCCTTGTCTTAGAGGAAGTGCATGGGGGCACTTGCAGTGGCCATTGTAGCGGTCATGCTACTGCACAAAATTTCCTACGTATGGGTTACTATTGGCCTACACTAGAATCTAACACTCATGATTTCACCAAAAAGTGTTGACCTTGTCAACTTCATGATGATTTGATTCATTCCCCTCCAACTGAGCTACAATCCATTGCAACTCCCTGACCTTTTAAATATGGGGATTGGATTACATCAGGAAACTACCTCGATCCCAAGATGGTCATGTCTTCATCATCACAGCCATATAATACTTTACTAAGTGGGTTGAAGCCATGCCTCTCACCAACATGTCTAGTCTTACTACATCCAAATTCATCCTCAATCAAATCATTTTCCACTTTGGAATTCCCCATACCATCATATCTGACAATGGTGGGAGTTTCAAATGTAAATAAATGAAGAAAATTTGTGCTAAGTTCAAAATTAAACATCGATTCTCAACACCATATCATCCACAATGTAATGGACAAGTCGAATCTATGAATATAATTCTCTAAAAGATATTAAAAAATATAGTCCATGAATCATGCACAGATTGGAACATGAAGATATATCCTACATTATGGGCATACCACACCAGTGTCCATATGGCCACCAAGGCAACCCCATTTTCACTTACTTATGGAGTTGAGGCAGTTCTTTCCACTCAGGTGGAACTCCCTTCACTATGCATTTCCCTTCATGGTATCATTCTAGACTAGGAACTCCATGTGAAGCATGTCTCCATGACCTTGACCTACTAGAAGAATGACATGATAGAGCTTACACTTGAAATTAGAAGAAAAACAATGCCTTGCTAAGCAACATAATAAACTTGTTTATCCACATAATTTCGACGTGGGATACTTGTCCTTAAACTTGATTACACACATGAAAAATAAGGAATATACACTCTAAAATGGTAGGGTCCCTACCTCATTAAAGTTATCATAGGTCCTAACACATATCATCTTCAAACCAATGAAGGCTCGGCTACCATCTCTCATCTTTTCCTTCTCAAAATTAACTATTTCATCCACCTTCTCTGATAAGTCCATGGGTAATAGTGTCAATGTTATATTTTCCCATGGCTAACACCATCACCCGCAGATGATGGAATCCTATATCCTCACCTCACTTATGAGAAAAAAGGAAGCTAAGACATACGAACTACCATTTTCTCTATTATTTTGTGTTATCTTCACATTTTCTCACTTTTCTTTTGGTTCATCTTACATTTTGCTTGGATTTTATTGCACACCACTCTTATTAGATGATTGCTTGCACTATTGGGTCATCATATAGTGAGTCTAGGACATGAATGGTCTTCCCCTACTCCACCTAATAGTGATTCTCTCTCTGCATGATGTTTCTCTAGGGAGATAGATACATCAACCACCACACATGTGAGTGCTTTAACCCTTCCTTGTCATTTTGCATAGATTAGTTCATTTCCTTCTTCATTGTGATATGTTAGTTTAGTATTATGCATGCTTGATGCTACCTAGCTTAGTATTGTTATCATATATAAAATCCTCAGTTACTTTCATTTTAATTATTACATGATTCTTTCATATATTGTTGATCCATAACTCTCCACACCCAACTGTCAATATCTCAGTAGGGTTCTTTCCTCTATCTCGATTGCAAGCCTTGGAAACCCTAGGTTGACCTAGTGTAATGGCTACTTCCCTCCAGATATGTGACCCCAGCGCTCACTATAGCCCCTTTAAGTATATCCCCTTTATATGTTGATACTTGCGTGTCTCCTACTCGTTGCCTTGAATACCCTAGTTGAATGGATGAGTAAGAGTACATGTTGTTGAGACATATTTTGGCCAGCATAGAGGATTGGTTTGTGGATTATTTGTTTATGTTAATAGGGGTTTTGGGGCACCTAATCTTGGATTAGGTAATCCCAACCACCCCTCCTAAATGACATCTCTCTCCCCAACTCTAATTTGAGAAAGAGGTGACATTTAGGAGGAGTAAAAAAGTAAATAATGGACTAAATTTTCCTTGAAAAGAACCCTTAAACCCTATACCTATGGGTGGGTGGGCTCCTTTCAAGGAAAATTGAGCTCATTTGCCTCATTTGCCTCTCTTTCAACCACCTTCAATGACGGTTCTTGGTTTTGGGGTTTGTTTTGGAATATGGAGATTTCCTTGAATGCTTTGATTTATTTCTTTCTTTTCTTTTTTGAAATTGTGGTGCAATTTTGGGAAAGTTTCATTGGTTGAATCTTGGGTAGAGGGTAACACTTGTCACCCTCCCATTTTCTTTTGTTTTTGGATCTCTTCTATATGATCCCTCATGTTGAAGGGATTGGGGTTATTGTGGTTCTTTTTTTTGGTTGGGGTTGCTTTGGGAGATTTGGAGAAAGAAGAAGAAATTTGTGGACAAGTTTAGATTTGGTTGGTGTTATTGCTTTGTGAGGTAGGATCTTATTCCTATTTACTTAATGTTATAATAATGCAATTGTTTTACTTCTATGGTGGAATTGTTTATGTTTTGAAAGTGATGTAATTGTGTTTGAATTTATGTTTTTGTCCATCCACCCTTGAGGAGAGTGGATTTGGGAGTGTGTTGGGAAGATGGAGGAATCCCTTTTATTTTCACTCTTATTACTTGATGAACAAGCTTTATGGGTTCTTTATTCCCCCCTACATTTGGTTTGTTGTACGAGTTGATTTCCATTGGCTTAGAAATCACCTCCTATCTTCACCTAAGGAAACATATAAGGTTTGAAAACCCTTGGTGGAGAGGGGCATGAAGAGATACGGGGTGAAAAACTTGGGATGTCTTCATCCCCTCTTCCCCTTTAGTAGAAGCATGGAGATTCTCAAGTATTGTGACAACTCTTTTTGTTTTGGCTATGTTGTGAAATCGAAAGCCTTGGATTCTTGTTTGTGTTTCCTTATCCTTTGTGATGGTTACAGACATGTCCTTCCTCTTTCCCATGGGCTTGGGGGGAGGCTAACATGTTCTCATTCTTCAATTTGAGGCATGTAATGATGTCAATTGGCTAGGTGGTCAACCAAACCATCTCTTGTGTCTTTTTGGGAGCTTTTGTGATGGATTTGGAGGATGGAATGAAGTTAGGCACTTGGAGAAAGTTGCTGGTTTTTTAAGTTAGAAAATTTGTAAAAAAATTGACATGTTGTCTCCACTTTGTGGAGGGATTTTGTACTTGCATTTTATTATGAACTTTCCTTCATGTGTTTATAAATGAATGTAAGAGAAGATTCTTATAAATTTACAATTTTGTTGAAAATAAAAGAGTGTTGAAATTCCTTTTTGAAGGACATGGTTGTTGTTTTCTCTAACTTACATATTTAAATTGTAAAAGTGATTTTTCATCTTATTAAGGAAATGTATAATGTTGTTAAATTCTTCCTCAAACTCCTTTAGTTTTCTTTTAAAAATGAAATTGAAATATTAGGATAGGAAGAATTAAATGGATATGTTTTTGCAGAAAATTGAAATGTGAGAGTTTCTTTATTTTTGTTAAATATGAAATCGTCTCATTTGCTTCCCTTTCTCAAGAAGAAATAAAATAAAATAAACAGATTGCTTAATTTCAAGTCTATGTTCCCAAAGTGGAAGAAGCAAATTTGCACAAGAAAAATAATAATATTTAATATTATTTTGATACCAAATACAAAGGCTATTATATAGCCATAGTGAAAAAAAAAAAATCCTAATAAATAGGAAGTAGAATAACAAGTGCCCCGTTAATAGTTTTATAGGTTCTACATATAACCGTAATATTTACCAAATGGTAAATCACCCATAACTATGTAAATACTAAATTCCTAATAGTTTCTCAACCTCTGAAAATAAAATCATCATATTTTTGTTTCAAAATCTTGATAAAATTGAATTAGTTTATCCTTGAAATGGAATCACTTATTGTTGTTTTGTTTCCAGAAACCTTGCTAAAATGGATTTCTCTTATCTCTGAAAATGGAGATTGTTTTAATTATGTTCTGTTATAAAGTCTTTTTGTTTTTTTTATTGAATCCATAGATAGATTTATCATGACTAAATAATTCTGAGAATGTGTGTGTGTGTGTGTGTGTACATTTGTGTAATGTTTTAACCATTAGTTATATAAATTTAAATTACTTGAGAAATCCCATAAATCTGATAATAGAAATTAAACTATTGTTACAAAAGCCAGAAAAAAACATACTCATGGAATCCATGGCGCATATGTATGTATGTATGTATAGTTTTTTGTTTGATAAAATAGAAAGGATTTTTATAATATTTTGGGGGAAGGTTGGATGACCGACCGTCCCAACCCATGCCCCCTGCTCCATATGCTACACGGCATGTGTCGTGGCCGCCACCCCTCCCATTTACCATGACTGTGGCATAATGCCACAACCCTTCCCCCCTTTGCATTTGTACACAACCCATGTAGGGTTTGGCCGCATGGGCATGTCGTCTCCCTCATGTGCACCCATTTGGGGCTTGGACCATTCACAAAATAATAAAACAAAAAAAAAACATATGTCTATGTGTGTGTAAACATTTATATAAGCAACATATATCTCTCACAATAAGATATTTAAACCATGCAGAGTTTCAAAACCAAAAAGGAAATAATAAGAATTTCAATGACAACCCTGGTTGTTTTCCAAAAACATTTTTTTTTTGAATAGATGTGTAATATAGAAGAAATGGAGGTTTTGCAAACAACAAAACTTACTTTCAAACCCTTAATGGGTATCCAAATGAAATGGAAAAAAATACAGACTGAGTGACCATCCATTCTTGTTTGAGCTCCATGAAAATCTCTCCTCCTCTTCCACATACCTACAAAAACAATTCAATCTGAAAATGAAATAAAAATGATTTTTACAACAAAAAGATTTTCAGCCAAATGAGAATGAGATTATTAGGAATTAAATTTATGCTAATTTAATAAATAAAATTTAAAGGGGCATGGGTCCATTTGGGTGACCAAATTGGACCCATGCCCAAACCTTGTAAAGTTTTGGACACATTTTAGCCTTTTTATGTTTTCGCAAATTAAATTACTTTGATCTACAGTGACTTATTTTGTTCACCACAAATTTTATCGCCGTAAATTAAAATATTTAAATGGTTCGCTTAAGTGCCTTAGTGTCGTTTTCGCTGTAATTTTTTTATAATCGCGACTTAGTCGTATTTTTACATTCGTATTATTATATTAACAAAAAAATTATCACAGGTTTTATTATCATTATTTTATTAATTGCGGGTTTTTCTCTAGTAGTTTTTGACTTGTTTTGTACCTGCATCGTACAGGGTGTGAAATCTTGGTTACACAACTCTTATGGCACAACATATTGACAATAAGAACTCTCTTCATTGAAACATTGTCTAACAACCTAAATGTTGACCGAAGGTTAATGCTTTCACGTGATTATAAAATTTAGATAAATTTCTTCATCAAGATAATCTTTGAAAGTATGGTGTTGTTAGTCCAAATAGACGTGTCATTTTCCTTCGAGAGGAAGAAGATGGAAAACAAATTTTTTGGCTTTCCCCTTGGCCACTTTTCTTCGCATTTTATAGTGCAATCTGATGGGGATTTCATGGAATATTTATGACTCTCTTTTGAATCAAACACACCTCGCTTTGAAGCTGAAAGCTCTTAATATGTTGCATGATATTGGTCCTTTCTTTGCCAAATATAACTTATTTTCATATTTTATAATCAGGGCATTGCTTTTATATACAACTGTTTTTAAATATTTATAATTAGCCGAGTCTCTTGTTCGTTTTCCTTCGTGAATAGAGTGTACCTATGTATGTGTTATACTGGGCGCACAGAGGAGAAGAAAGGAAGGGTTATGGAGAGTATTATGTTGCTTCCAGAGGAGATAATCCATGAAATTCTGTCATGGCTGCCCCTGCACAAGCTTTTCCAAGTCCAAAGCGTCTGTCATCTATGGCGTAACATAGTTTTCTCTTCCCACCACTTTCACAAACTGTGGGAGGAGCGCAACAAGGAAGAGAGATGGGTCGTTCGGAATAGTAATCAGAAACACGAGAACAAGAACACGGACTTGTGGTTTTCCCTGTTCAACAGAAAGGCAGGGCGATGGCTGTACAAGAAAACATTCTCTACCTGGAATTCCCCATCCTGGTGGTTTCTGGGAGATGCACATGTGACATGTGACACCAATAGCAGGCAATCATAAAAATTACAATCAAGTATAAGGTTCCTAATACCTTGTCCTGACTGAATGGATTGGATGTGTTTGCTAGATCTATGTATTTCACCCAGAGATCTTTGGAAGTGGTTACCATTAGATTCGGATCAGAGAAGGAGATGAGTGGAAAACAACATTCAAGACAGGAAATGGATTATATGAATGGATGGTGATGTCATTCGGGTTATCCAATGCACCTAGTACTTTTATGAGACTGATGAACACTGTGCTACAGGTGTATAACGGTAAGTTTGTTGTGGTTTATTTTGATGATATCTTGATCTTTAGTAAAACTAAAGAAGAACATTTGAGGCGTTTAAGGGTGATATTTGAAGTGTTAAGGAAAGAGAAACTCTATGCAAATATGAAGAAGTGCACATTTATGCAAACGAGTTTGGTATTCTTGGGATTCATTATTTCAGTAGATGAGGTACAGATGGACTCAGAAAAGATAAAGACAATTATTGAATGGCATACTCCATGGAGTATAACAGAGGTAAGAAGCTAAAGAAGAACATTTGAGGCATTTAAGGGTGATATTTGAAGTGTTAAGGAAAGAGAAACTCTATGCAAATATGAAGAAGTGCACATTTATGCAAAAGAGTATGGTATTCTTGGGATTCATTATTTCAGTAGATGGGGTACAAATGGACTCAAAAAAGATAAAGGAAATTATTGAATGGCCTAATCCACGGAGTATAACAGAGGTAAGAAGCTTTCATGGTCTAGCAACATTTTACATAAAGTTTATTAAAAAAATTAGCAGTATTGTAGCACATATAACAGATTGCACAAAATGAAGGGAGTTTTTGTGGACAAAGGCAGCTGAGGATAGTTTTCAGTTCTTGAAGAAGAAGGTGACAAAGGCAGCTATTTTGGCAATTACATATTTTGATAGTGTTTGAGGTTGATTGTGACACCCACATGTGGGTATTGGTGTGTTCTAAGTCAAGGTGGAAAGCCAATTAGTTTTTCTTTAGTGAGAAACTAAATGAGGTAGAAATAACTACTCTATTATGTATGTGGAATTTTATGCAATTGTACAAGCATTAAGGCATTGGAGGCAGTATTTAGTGCCTAAGGAGTTTGTGTTATTACAAAACACATAGCCCTTAAGTATGTGAAGATACAAAGAAGTTAATAGTAGGCATATGCAAAGTGGGTATCACCCTTTTTTACAGGGTTATATTTTTCTCTAAAACATAAATATGGAAAACAGAATCAGTTGCAGATGTATTGAGTAGGCGTGTGACTTTGTTTACCACTATGGAAAATGAGGTGGTGGGTTTTTAAGCAATAAAGGGTTTGTATTCTTCTGATTCCAATTTCAAGGATATTGTTGATAGGTTAATTTGTCCATTGTCATACAATGCAAGAGATGTCTAGGATGGGTACATTTTACAGGATGACTACCTATTCAAGGGATGCCAACTATGTACTCCAGTTGGGTCTATGAGAGAGAATATAGTGAAAGAGTTGCATAGTGGAGGATTGGCTGGGCATTTTTGTAAAGATAAGATGATAGCCTTAGTAGCAGAGAAATAATATTGGCCAAAGCTTAAGAGAGATGTGGTAAGATATGTGGAGAGGTGTCAAATTTTCCACATCTCGAAAGGTCATGCACAAAAGACAAGGTTGTATATGTCGTTGCTTGTTCCTAAAGGGTTGTTGATAGATCTGAGTATGGATTTTGTTTTGGGATTACCAAAAACACAACGAGGTAATGACTCAATTTTTGTGGTTGCTGGTAGATTTTCTAAGATGCTACATTTTATTACCTGCAAAAAAATAAGTGATGCGACAGGCATAGCAGATTTGTTTTTTAGAGAAGTTGTTCATTTGCATGGTATTCTAAAAACCATTACTTCAGATAGGAACACAAGATTCTTAGGTCACTTCTGGTAGACTTTATGGAAGAAATTGGGAACTCAACTATAGTTCAACAGTGCCTATCATCCTTAGACTGATGGGAAAACAGAGGTGGTTAATCGAAGTTTGGGAAACCTGTTAAGATGCATCGTTGTGAAAAAGTCAAAACAATGGGACTTAGCATTACCACAAGATGAGTTTGCATATAACAGTTCCATAAATAGATCCACAGGAAAGTCTCCATTTTCAATTGTGTATGGCAATAATCCAAATGGGGTGTTATATTGGTATAGCTACCAGCTGATGGTAGAGTCAGTGATGATGCAAAATCATTTGCCGAACACATCCAACAATTATAGGAAGAAGTGCAGAAGAAGCTACAGAATAGTAATGATAAGTATAAGGAAATAACATATATGCACAAACAAAGAAGTATATTTATAGTTGGTGAGTTGGTTATGGTATATATACGGAAGGAAAGGTTTCCACAAGGAACCTATAGCAAGTTGAAGTACAAGAAAATTGGTCCCTACAAAATTTTGAAAAAAATAAATGATACTGCTTGTATGGTAGATATTGCTTAGGATTTTTTATATTTCTCCAGTGTTTAATGTTTTAGATTTGTATTCTTTTCATGGGGATGGTGCAAAAGGGGATGTTATTGATGAAGTAGTAGATTGGAGGCAACACGTTTTGGTAAAGAAGAAAGAAGAAGTGATATCAGATTCCTAGATAAGAAAACAATGGACACACTACGGGAATACAACAAATATTTGGTACATTGGAAAGGACTTGAACAAGAGGACAATACTTGGGTTACAGAGTGGGAGATTAAGAAGTTGGATGCAGATAAATGAAAGTAGTTTGAAGAAGACAACTTGCAAGAGTTGCGTTTTTTTCAAGTAGGGGAGAATGATGTGCCAAAATTATCAGGAAGTTGACAAGGTCATAACTTGAGCTCCGGGTGTTCGTTTGAGTCCATTTTTTTTAAACCACATGTTTCGATAAGAAAAATGCAGAGGCAACCCGCCCTACCAGTTGGGAAATTTTTCGACACATTTTCGGGCCCTAAATCTACCATCTTGAGGCCGAAAATTAGGATTTAAGTTGTAACTCAGTTTTTTCCTATTTTTAGAAATTAGTTAATTTTAGTCTATTAGTTGCATTATGAGTTACAAATTTCACAATTCCTTTAATTTAGGAATGTAGAAGATGAGTGGAAATTTTTGTGCCCGTATGAATAAGCATGCAAACTTACTAAGAATAGTAGGTTCTAGTAAATTGCTAAAAATAGATGGCAGGAAGAGGAAGAGGAAGAGGAGGCGGTATTGTCCAGATGAATATAAATATGTAAGATCTGCAGAGGCAAGTTGTTGCACTTGCTGTAATGATAACCCAGAGAGGAAATTAAGATGGAGATGACACAAATGAAGAATAATTTTATGAAGAGGAGGAAACCCAAGCACCACCATTAGCCTTTTAAGAAAGGATGCTTCAAGCATTAGAAGGAAAAATGATGGGATAAGAGTTGATGTTTCAGAGTATGGTGGTGGTCTAAAACCAGAGGAGTTGATAGACTGGTTGACTAGCATGGGAATTTTTTTTGAGTGGAAGGCCATGCCAGAAGAAAAGAAGGTAAAATTTGTATGTACGAAATTGAAAGGTCATGTTATGTTATGGTGAGATCACCTACAGAAAGAGCGGTCAAGAAAGAGGAAAGAAAGAATTAGGACGTGGAGTAAGATGGAGAAGAAGCTGAAAGATAAATTTCTCCCAGTGGATTATGCCCAAACCCTTTATAGGAGGTTTTAGAATCTCAGACATAACTTATAAAAAGTGCAAGAATACAAAGATGAGTTCTACAAGTTGTCCATTTGTGTAGAGCATGAAGAAACTGAGGAAAAAATGGCTATAAGGTATGTAAATGGATTAAAATTTTCTATTCAAGATGAGATAAGTATGCAAATAGAGAACCGACGAACTCTTAAAATGGATCAAACACAAGCTTCAAACTCGGTGAGTACAAGGTCAACTCGAATTGGGTAGTGTAAGGTATAAAAGAACGTGAAGTGAGTTTTAACGATATGGCCATATCAAATGTTCCCATAAGCCAAAGCGATAAACCCGACCAGGAAAACTAATACGTAGAGCACCCAAAATGGAAACATGACGGATCAAAAATTAAACAGAGTTCCAGAGGCCATTAAAATAGATTATCTGGTATCAGAGATGGTTTGAGTTTTTAAAAAATAGATGGCAGGCAGAGCAAGAGGAAGAGGAGGTGGTATTTCCCATATGAATAGAAATATGAAAGATCTGCAAAGGCAAGTTTTTGCTCTTGCTATAATGATAACATTACTTGGTCTAATCTTAGAAATGGACAAGATAGATTTTTTAAAAGGCTAGATCATGCCATGATCTCGTTACAACCTTTCTTTAAATTTACCAGTTGTTACTCTCTTCTGATGGAAGCTCTACGGGTCATTGTTCTTTCCAACCACATACTGATTCGGTTCCGGATTGAGTGGGCTTTTTAACTGCCAAAAATAAAAAAGATGTAATTTTATTTAAATATTGCTTTACTGCATCATGACCCAACTTTGGCAGACATTTGTTGAATTTGGAAACTTGCACCTCGCCCTCTTAGTAGGGTGGGTTGGATAAGTTGGTGGAAAGACGCTATAATTTAGCTCACTAAATTCCTCCAGATATATGGTGTTAGGCTCGCTAAGTTCCGGCGATAGGCCTATTCCACCACCTCCACCGAGCTGAGCCGCTGAATGGTGGCACTCGAACAAGCTCCGTTCAATGTTTCTCTACAACTCTAAGTGGCAAAACTGCGGAAAAAAATCCACATTGTTGATGACTACACAGCTTGGGTAGAACTTAGATGACTAAATTCTAAGTTGTAAAATTTAACCTATTACTACAAGCAAGAAAAATAAAGAGAAATACTATGGATTGGAATAACAAAACACACAATGGTGAATATAAAAGCATTCTTTCATGTATAACAAAAGGGGTAGGGTTTGCCCCCAAATTTAAACCCAATACCCTAAGATCTTGATATTAAAAAAATATATACTATATTGGAGGAGGAAACTCCTCCCAATCCTTGAATGAAATAGATTACATAAATAAAATACAAAACTGAACTAAACCTTCCAACTTCCGAGTGCGAGCAACTCGTTGAGTACCCCCTGGTAGCCATATAAGGTCGTGTAGTTATTGTAATGTGTTATTCCTATACACATATTTTATTCGTATATTGAAAACTTTCCCTTTTCTTGGTAGAACCAACAATTTTCTTGATTGTAATGTTCTTATATTTTGGGAATTTGTTTGGTTGATGCACTAACATGTAGATTTTTGCATTATGGTTATTTAGCCATTTGTTTTGCTTAGATTCAAATTTTCTTTTTAAGTTTAAAATTTTTATAGCCTAGCCCAAGGCTTTAGATCTTGCCACTTGGCATTTGAATGCTTTGTTATGTTGGTTCCAATGTCGTAATGTATTGGAATAGGGTCATGGGATTCACCATGGAGTGGTTGGACCTATGTACTCGCTTCGTTGTATGGGGGTACGCCCAAAGGAGTTACATATAACTAGCTAGTTGTTGAACCAAGAGTTATTATGTCACTTGGGTTAGAGGTGTTTGGACCTTATGTGCCCAAGGCCATAGGGTAACCGAGCTCTTTTGTGGAGCAAAAATAAAAATTTATCTTTATTTTATTTTTCTTGAGGGAGGTATAAGAGACTTAAGAGAGGCATAAGAGATTTGTGTGGGTGTGATTGATGCTTTGGGAGGTATATGACGTTGTTTTACGATACTTTGGGAGGTATATGGAGTTGTTTTGTGCTACTTTGGGAGATACATGGAGTTGATTTAGTGATGCTTTTGGGAGGTATATGGAGTTGAATTTTGTGCTTTTTGAGATATCTGGAGATTTGTTTTATGATGCCTTTTGATGTGTGGAGTTGGTATAATGAGTTATGTGTGCTCTTGTGAGTCTAGCTAGACATTGTATTGTTTGAGGATTGACATTCCCATTGGTATGGACTATTGGATATTGTCTTGGCACTATGTTGGTACAGTCATGGATTTTTGGGTCATGTGATACCCGTTGTATATGTATCATCATGATGATTCTATTTTTCAGTCATAGGTGTGTGCTGGATCCATGTCTATGACATAATTATTGGAAATTATTTGTTATGTGGACTACTTGTTGTCATTCCATGGAGGAATTAAAGACCTTGTGATGTGTTACAGTCATGAAAGTATGTAGCAAGATGTGTCATGGGTTGTTTGTGTTATGTTAAGTTTTGTGTGACATGTTGATGTTAGTTACTCTTGGGCACCCACGAACATAAGACAATGGAAAAATTATAAACAATGAATACTATAATCTTGAGATAAGAAATAATGTAAAAGAAAATATTAACAAAGTAATAAGGTAAACAATAAATACCAATTTTCACATAACATTATAATTTAAGATATTACCAAAATTATTTTTCTTCCTTGTGGTCATTTTGTACCAAATAGTTGTTTTGATACACGATATATTTGTTAGATTTAAAATGAGGGATATGGATAGGATCCAACCGGCCTTGTGCATTAATGCCACATCTAAACCCACTATAGCCCATGACAAACATCATGCGGGGACCTCTGATGTATTGAGGTGCTTCATTGCATGAAGCCATGGTGCCTTATGGCACCCCGCTGGTAGGATCTTCTAACATTTTCTCCTCAGATAGGAGACCACTATGGACAAATTTTTCCAACGGTTTAGGACATTGCTCACGAGTGCTCTTGAACTGAAAATAAGGCTTACCCCTTGTCCTAGGGGATACTAATAAGTCTAATATCAACAAAGCCTGTTCAAGAGTAAATGGCTTATCTGGGCCATACTTTGTTGATGTTGCCTCCCATGAAGAGAATGGGTTGACCAATGAAGGAAATTATTTATTATAAGGTGTGAGGGACTCTGAGTCTATTCATTTTTTCATATCTTCTGTTTATAGGGGGACAAGTTTATTTGCAGAAGGACACTCATAAGCTACACGAGAAAAATTGTGCAATGCCCTACAATGTGTGAACGGTTCTGGGTCACCCAAAATGGTAACCACCTAACCTTCATGACATAACTTGATGCACTGATGAAAATTTGATGGAATAGCTTGCATGGGATGGATCCATGGGCGCCCTAGGAGCATGTTGTATGGAAGGTCCAAGTCAAGGACATGGAATGTTGTGTCATGACACGTTGGTCCTACCTCCATGGGAACCACTATAGTCCTTGCTAATTCTATTTCTTCATTGTCATAAGCCGTGACCGTGATATTCTTAGCTCCCAGTTCAGATTCTGAACAGCCTAGCTGCTTAACTAGTTTCAAAGTGCAAAAATTTATACCAAATCCCCCATCTACAAGTACTCTCTTTATTTTGCGACGGGTAACCACCACTTCGATATACAAGGGTAAGTTATGTTCTAGGTTATTATGCGGGATTACAGTATGATCAAAAGTAATATGATCATTGGAGTCTAGGTGTGCAATCATGGCTTGAAGTTTCGTGAGCTCTACCTCTGTGGAAACCACTGAATTTTGCAAAGTCTTGTACAGTATGTTATTATGGGAATTAGAGATCTTGAGGAGATCGAGAATAGATATCCTAGCAGGTGTCTTCTCTAACTACTCTATTAAATTATACTGACCTTCCTGAGGGATAGGCACAGGATCTGGTATGACTAAACGGACCTGTTTTGTCCCTACTACGCAGCTCTTTTCTAAAATCCGGATGGTATTAATTTGTTCATAGATGAGATAATACATTCAATGAGGGAATCATAAGGACTATCATTTGTAGGGTAAACATAGGTAGCGGACCTATAGTCGTTGGAGGTTTGCCCTTGATCTAGTTTCCTTTTCTTTTTATTCGCATGGTTAGGAAAAGGTTCCTTGTAAATACCCATTTTTTCATTTGAACTTTTACTTGACTCAGGGGGAGAATCCACAGTGATTTTCCCTTCCTCGATGAGGTCTTGGATATAATGGCGTAATCTCAAACATCTATCTTTTTTGTGTCCTTTACAATGGTGGAAGTCGCAATATTCATGATCTTTGAACCAAACTGGTTTTGGAGCATCCTCTGGGTATGGTACTGTTGTAGTTGGATATTCTACCATTTTTGAATCATCCAATTGTTTTAGGATGGTAGATAAGGACTCTGTTAAGGATGTAAACGTATGTTTAGTAGGTGCTTTGGGATGAGGTCCTTGCGAAAGCTTTAAAAGTGGGCATGTCTGTACGGCTTGGACTCTCTTGGAGTCTGTAATGCCATCGCTAACAACATGTTTATTCTTATTGAAGAATTTAGGTTTTTATGTAGATTTGTCTTCATGTTTGTTTTTAGCTACAAACTTAAGCATTCCTTTTGCAATGAAGGATTTCTCAATTTGACCACCTTTCTCTATAACTTCTTCGAAGTTAGGGCCACAATGCATTTGTAAGTGAAAGGCTATTTCTAGGTTTGAGTTAGGAAAAAATATGTTCACTAACTATTTTTCTAGTAAGGCGTAAGGAAAACGACTAGCTAAACCACACCATCATTGTAAAAATTGTGTAAATGTCTCATTGGGTTTTTGTTTTGTATTGCATAGATCATTCATTGTGATGTCAGTTTCCATATTATAGGAGTAATGCCTTACAAATTTTTCCGCTAATGTGGGCCATGTTGTAATGGAGCCCTTGGGTATGCCATACAACCATTCAAAGCCTGCGGCTCCTAGGCTATGAGGAAAAAGTCGTATTAAGAAATTATCGTTATATGTGACCTCTTAGAAAGCCATGTAAAAGTCTTTTATATGATCACGAGGATCACTATTACACTTATACTTATCAAACTTGGGAACGGTAAAGTGTTTTGGGAAAGGTTGTTGTAACATGTCCTTATCGAAGGGGTAAGGACATTATTCTTCATATGAATATTTCTTATTTTGACCTACATTTCCCTGTTGTAATGTAGTAAGCGTATCTTTCATAGATTTTAACTCTTCCTAAATGGGTTTCTCATTAGTAGGCAGCATTTGTCTTTGTACCTGAGTCGCCTTAAATGTATAGTCTGTGTGTGGATCAAATTGAAACTCGCTAAGTTTGTTTTTGTCTTTGTCTTTGTACATGTATCTTCTTAAAGAGCCTAGGTTTGCTAATTTCTGGCTCAACTTCAAGATCTATTTTTGGAGGATCTCCTCCTCAACTAGGGGGTCCTCTTCTTCATCAAATTTCGGAGGAGGGGAACCTTTACGTTCAATTTTCACTTTACGTGAAGCT
Organism: Taxus chinensis; assembly: GCA_019776745.2. Taxonomy (NCBI): domain Eukaryota; kingdom Viridiplantae; phylum Streptophyta; class Pinopsida; order Cupressales; family Taxaceae; genus Taxus; species Taxus chinensis. Next base: position 235 of record JAHRHJ020000282.1, on the reverse strand, counting down.
TTATAGTGAGGTCTTCATGATGGTTCCCCTTCGAAAGTGGCCTTGTGTTGCCTGGAAGTGGAAGCGTATCCCACATCAAAAGGGTTATCTGTGTCTAAGATGAATCTTCGTTCTCCTGGGTTAGTCTTAATGACTTTTGTTTCTTCTTCGCGTTCTTGCAGAAGTTTTTCTCCTAATGCTAATACTCTTGTGAGTACTTGATCTTTATTATAATATAGGATTTCATCAAATCTAT
>JAHRHJ020000281.1:0-86762 GCA_019776745.2 Taxus chinensis | reverse complement strand
GGGTTTGTATTTCAAATGGGTTTTGGGAATGGGAGGGTTAGCCGTAAAAAGGGTTTTTCCCAAGATGTCAGATCAATTGGCGAATTTGCACATTTGTTCGCTCGATGGGCTTTTTTCTATGACCTTAAACCGACATAAAGAGACATAAGAGTAAGAAGATTAAAAGAAAGATTTATATTGTCCTTGGATTTAACATTGTTTTTGGTACTCACTTTTATGTTGCAGATGTAATGAGGGACTACTTGCAGAAGAAAACGACATATGACAAAGGTGCAAACTGCATCTACATTGAGGGACATATGGATGGTCTAGATCCCATATATTGAAATTCTTCCTTCCAACAATAAATGATAAATTTGGAGTCGTTATTAATATGGATATTCATGATACCCATTTTCATTCACATAAGGGAGTTGAAATCCTATGGAACTATTTTCGATATAGGACATGAAATCATACATGGAGTTTCTAATTTGATGCAATACTTCTAATTGTATTATAGGGTTTTTTGAATAATTTTTTCTGCTTAGAATTTAGATGACACCAGTGATTTTGGTTTATTTGATTACGCAAGAACACAAGTTCTCAAAGACATCCTCTCCCTGACATAATTTTTCTAAAGTCGTTGATGAAAGAAAAGACGCCTTATCAATGGAAATGTCATCGAATGGTGAAAATTTTGATGGTCGAAGGCCTGAGAATTCTCACCTTCAATTATATTTCTAATGAAGCCTCCTTGACCCTTTGTTTCCCCATGTGTGTTAGCTGCAATCACTGAAACTCTATGGGGTCATCCGTGGACGTCATATTGCAAAAAACAATGAAATCTCAACTTGTAGGGATTATTAGCAATACGCGCACTCAAAATTAGAAAAATTTATATAAATATGAATCGTAGCATTCGGAATCTAGTTTCTAAAATACTAATTTTTTTTAAAACAGACAAGTTTAGCTATATTAAACACTTAAAATTATATGACTTGGTTTTTTTTTTTTTTTTAACTTATAAGATTGTAGTCCGTTTGCCCGCATTTTGGATGACCAAATCTTGTTATTTTTTTTTCCTTTGGTGAAAAGTTAGATGTAGTTGTCTATCTTGGGATGGATTTTATTTTGTATTTTTTTGAGCAATATTTTTTTTTATGATTTTTTCCGTGAAAGTGGTCTGAAAATATTTAGAAAACGGAGCGCTTTCCGTTTGCCCGCCATAACTATATCAAAAAATATCGAAATCAAATATTTATTTTTAACGTGTATAGAATTTCTCCACGCTTGGGATGGTATAAGTTTTATCACATTTTGATAAGCGAAAAAAAAGTTGCAGTCTTAAACGTAGACATGAACATTCACGGGAAAAAATGTCTTAAAGACCTATTGTTAGTAAAAAATTATAAAATGATATTTATCTTATTCTATTCACTTTAAAATCAATATTTCTACGAAGCTAACAGTCTCCCCTACGCGATGGCACCATTTTTGTGAAATGTTTTCAGTTTTTTAGCATGGTTCAAGTCTTTGGAAGAGAAAATTTGAGGTTTTTTGACCTTTTACACTTCATAATGACCTTCCATAGCTTTGGTTGGGGAAAAACAAAGATTTCCCGAGGCTTAGGTTCAGCAGATAGATCCGCGATCATGGTTTATAAAGCGTGATCATGGTTTTTTTAACACAAACCACGAGCACACTTTATAAACCACGATCGCGGTTTATAAAGCATGCTCGCGGTTCATAAATCATATTTACACACATCCCAATGTCTGAATTACCATGTGATTTTTACTCTCTGACCTTACCATATGAATTACTGTGAAATTATGTCTTTTTCTGCACGTTTTTCTTATCACCGGAAGCAAAACATCATGGGAGACAAGAAACAAAGTCAAAAAAGGAAGTCATTAAGTAAAAAAACACCAAACGAATTAGAGGCCAAAAAATTCAAAATGCTGAGCGAATGCAGAATCTTCGTGAATCAAGAAGAGGTTCATCTTCAACCCCAACTATTGTAAGCAATGAAGAACTAGGTAATGTTTCTACTGTCAATGTTGAAGTTGAATTAAATAATCGTGATGAAGATGTTTTTACTGTCAATGTTGAAGAAGAATTAAACACTTATGATGTAGCAAATGTGGAAATTGAAGGAGACAATGAAAATGTGAATAAGGAAATTCATGTTGAAACTATAGACAGGAAAATTTGAAAAAAACACCTCCTACGATTTTACGTAAGAAACCTAATTTTTTTATTGAAATTGATGAAAACATTTTGAAACCAATGACTGACAAACTTTTTGAACGACAAATCAGAAAAAAAAGCCACTGAAATTTGGGATAATCATTTTGAAATTTTAAATGATTCCCAAAGATGTCAGTTGTTGGTTAGTTTGATGAAATTGATTAAAATGAGACCTACATTAAACACCTTAGGATTGACAACATCTAATATACGTGGTCAAACCTCTACAATTGTTGAAAACCTTCATGATGCATATCACACTGTTGGTGTCAAGAGACGCACTAGGGATAGTAATATTGTGCGTCGTGTACTTGCTACTAGTGTTGTAAGTGAATCAATAAAAAAACAACGTTTGATTACGCAAACAAGTCGAATGTTGCAAGTTAATCGAAAAACTCTAATGAAAGCAATTGAAAGACATAATATCCTTTAATCACTCAATAACACCGATTTTTGGGCATTTTCTGCTAGAGCACCGCGTAAGGACAAAAATAATTCTGATGCTATAAGAGAAGTTGTTATTCAATTTTGGCATGATAACACTAGAGTTTCACCTAATACAAGAGATGTTATAAAACAGAGAGTTGGTTCTACTAATCGTGAACCACATCCAAAGCATTTCTTAGATATGACTCAAACTCAATTTTTTCGTAAGTTTGAACAAGAGAATCTAGAAATTAAAATTAGTCAACATTTTTTTGAAATGTTGAAACCATTCTATGTGAAAATCAACCACGCTCGCACCACTTGTTGTTGTAGGCAACATGTTGAATTTGCGATGCATTATGCTAAATTTTTACGTATTCGTTCTATTTTTCATTCTGAAACTATGTTATCGGAATGTGGTGTTCAAGTTCCACCAATATCTTCCAGGGATTTCATTCCTACTATATTTTGTGAAAAAGAAGTTGGACAATTTTTTTATAGTCAGGATTGTTTAGATGGAAGTTGTAGTACATGCGGCGGATTACCTAAATTGGAAAGTTGCATCCATGAGAAAATTGAAGGTACAATAGGACATAATTTAGTTGAGTTTGATAAATATAAATCAGTTGCATACCAGTTGAAAGATGGAAAAGAGTCTAAACGGTGTGAGCTAGTTACAGAACAAATGCCTGTTTTTCAATTTTTGAGAAAATTTAAGGATGAAATTGTTTATGAGTATGCTAGGCATACACATAGAGCTCGATGGTTGGATGAACAGTTCAAGATATGCAAGGACACATTTCCTATTGGTACTATTGTTTCAGTGGTCAATTTTGTAGAGAATTACACATTGCAACCACAAATGGAGGTTCAATCGCAATATTACAACTCAGTACAAGTTGTCATTTTTGTGCATATAGCATTTCTACATTCTCCTGATAGTACAGAGAATGATCAAAAATTTTTAAGAGAGTACCACTTTTATATCAGTGATGATCGTACTCATTCTACTGAATTTGTGCAAGGGTGTTTCCAGTTATTTTATGGAAACTTGTCTGATAGGGACATCCACTTCAAACAACATTATATATGGTCAGATAATTACACGTCTCAGTTTAAGAATGCACGAATGTTTTATTGGATGAGTAGAATGCACGTCAAGATGGGTGTGCAACATATTTGGAGTTTCACTGAGGCTGGACATGGAAAAGGAGAGCATGACGGTGCAGGGGCATGTGTGAAAAGAGCTCTTGCAAGAGAAGAGTTGAAGTACAAAGATGGTGCTAAATTAAAAGATGCAAAGAGCATAGTGGAATGGTGTATTGACAACATGGCCCGAGGTTCTCAAGAAAATTCCACAGTTCACAGATATTTTTGGTTGATAGAGGAACAACAAATTGCTAACTACGAGGATTATATGACACTCACTGGGTCCAGTGATATACACTCATTTTGTAGCTCAGACGCTACTTTGTGGGCCACATGGACAAGAAATTTGACATGTTTTTGTGCATCTTGTATCGAATTTGTCACTGCTGAGTGTGATTCACAAGAATGGGTGGATGGATGGATTTGTAGGCCTCTAACTCCGCTTCCTAGTTATCAACCTCCACAAGCATTACGACTTGTTTCTGCAGATGAAGTTGCAACATCCAAGGACTTTGACGAAATTTTGATTTTGGTGCGACAAGGTATTTATGGTTATTTATTTAATTTTTGTATTGAGTTATGTCCATTGAAATTTTAATATGTAATTTAAATTTGAGTTGTTCAACCTTTGTTTTTTTGTAGGACATGTGTTTGCAGTTATTGTGACAGAAGACAATGAAGAAGGAACAGACTATTTCTTATGTCATTGCATCGAGGAAAGAAAGAAGTTGACTTCTCCTATTATAGATGGCGAAGATATTGAGTATCCTACAGGGTCAGTGGTAGTTACTGGAACTTGGCTTCGATGGTATCCATTAAAAAACTCCTCTGTTTGGGTGTTTGAAGACTTTGAGACACACAGGAAAATACTCTTATATTCACATCTAGTTCTAGCGACAAATATTCAGCTGTATAGATATCGAGGAAGGCCTAATAACAAGATTCTTTGGAAGGTTCGAGAGTCAGATCATGAAGCAATCTTGTCCGCTATTCAGAGTAGATCCGATCCTGATGGTTCATTGGAATGAATTTACAATGCTCATGTCTGGTATATATAATTTCTTTGATATATATAAATTTGTTAGTTAGATAGATTTAAGTTCATATATTTTATTTTAAATTTGTGTATTTTGAATATATCTAGTATTATGGTTTTGATTTGAAACTTAAATTTATTTTACTAACACTTTTATGTTCAGGTTAGTGGTGCCCGAAAAGCTTCCACCTTCACGTGGTTGGCACTGTTAGTAGAGAATTATAAATTCTCGAAAGCTAAGAGAAGCTTTCATTGTTTTACAAGAAAAGAGAAGCAATTAACAATGATTTATGTACCTGTGGAGGGGGTTCTTGGCTCCGGAGGAGGTAGCCCAGAAGCACCTGGTGCTTAGAGAACCAAAAAAACTCCTCCCCAAGTGTTTACAAGACCATACCTATGTGTGTGCACAATCGGTTTGGTGCCATGACCCACCGTTTGTAAAATATAGCGTTTGACAACCTTACACTGGCTCAAACTGCACTATTTCACATTTTGCAAACAATAGGGCAGCGAGAGCACCGATCTGGGAAAGAAAAAACTGAGAGAGGCTATTGTAGAGGGTCCCTACACCAAGGTTTAGGATCAGATGAGACATCTCTAGGTGCCACGGAGTCCGAGTAGTCACCCATCGAAGTTGAACGATATTTTGGTCTCAGGGCTCTTAAGGGACTACGCCCGAACGAAGTAGCCCGGAAGCAACGACCTTGTCACGCACCAAAATGACACCTCCTCTAGCATTCACCTGGCCACCCAGATGTGTTGGCATAGTTGGTTTGGTGCCACAACCCACCGTTTGCAAAATATAGCATTTGACAACCTTACACTGGCTCAAACTGCACTATTTCACACGTTTGCAAACAATAGGGCAGCGAGAGCACCGATTGGAGAAGGAAAAAACTGAGAGAGGCTATTGTAGAGGGTCCCTACACTGAGGTGTTTGGATCAGACGAGACATCTCTAGGTGCCATGGAGTCCGAGTAGTCACCCGTCGAAGTTGAACGATTTTTTGGTCTCAGGGCTCTTAAGGGACTACGCCCGAACGAAGTAGCCCGGAAGCAACGACCTTGTCGTGCACCAAAATGATGCCTCCTCTAGCATTCACCTAGCCACCCAGATGTGTTGCGTAGTTTGGTTTGGTGCCACGACCCACCGTTTGCAAAATATAGCGTTTGACAACCTTACACTGGCTCAAACTGCACTATTTCACGCGTTTGCAAACAATAGGGCAGCGAGAGCACCGATAATGAGAAGGAAAAAACTTATTGTAGAGGGTCCCTACACTAAGGTTTAGGATCTAACGAGACAATGTCTCTAGGTGCCATGGAGTCCGAGTAGTCACCCGTCGAAGTTGAACGATTTTTTGGTCTCAGGGCTCTTAAGGGACTACGCCCGAACAAAGTAGCCCGGAAGCAACGACCTTATCGTGCACCAAAATGACCTCCTCTAGCATTCACCTAGCCACCTAGACATGTTGGCATAGTTGGTTTGGTGCCACAACCCACCGTTTGCAAAATATAGTGTTTGACAACCTTACACTGGCTCAAACTACACTATTTCATGCGTTTGCAAACAATAGGGCAGCGAGAGCACCGATTGGAGAAGGAAAAAACTGAGAGAGGCTATTGTAGAGGGTCCCTACACCAAGGTGTTGGATTAGAAAAGACATCTCTAGGTGCCACAGAGTCCTGAGTAGTCACCCGTCGAAGTTGAACATTATTTTGGTCTCAGGGCTCTTAAGGGACTACGCCCAAATAGCCCGGAAGCAACGACCTTGTCACGCACCAAAACACCACCTCCTCTAGCATTCACCTAGCCACTGTAGACATTGTTGGTAGGTTTGGTTCTGGTGCCACGACCCACCGTTTGCAAAATATAGCATTTGACAACCTTACACTGGCTCAAACTGCACTATTTCGCGTGTTTGCAAACAATAGGGCAGCGAGAGCACCGATTGAGAAGGAAAAAAAAAAGAGAGGAATTGTAGAGGGTCCCTATGCTGAGGTGTTTTGGATCAGATGAGGCATCTCTAGGTGCCACGGAGTCTGAGTAGTCACCCGTCGAAGTTGAATGATATTTTGGTCTCAGGGCTCTTAAGGGACTACGCCCGAACGAAGTAGCCCGGAAGCAACGACCTTGTCACACACCAAAACACCACCTCCTCTAGCATTCACCTAGCCACCCAGATGTGTTGGTGCAGTCAGTTTGGTGCCATGACCCACCGTTTGCAAAATATAGCATTTGACAACCTTACACTGGCTCAAACTGCACTATTTCACAAACAAACAATAGGGCAGCGAGAGCACCGATATGAGAAAGGAAAAAACCGAGAGAGACTATTGTAGAGGGTCCCTACACCGAGGTGTTAGATTAGACGAGACATCTCTAGGTGCCACGGAGTCCGAGTAGTCACCCGTCGAAGTTGAACGATATTTTGGTCTCAGGGCTCTTAAGGGACTACGCCCGAACGAAGTAGCCTGGAAGCAACGACCTTGTCGCGCACCGAAAACACACCTCCTCTAGTGTTCACCTAGGCCACCCAGATGTGTCGGTGCATTCGGTTTGGTGCCACGACGTCCTGAGGCATGACTTTCACTCCTCATCCGTTCATTTCCTAGGACTCAAAACATTCAATGTCACTTGTTTACCTTCCATCTCTCTTGTTCTCTTTGGAATTGCCTCTATCCTCTTAGGTGCTTCATCACTATTCCTTGCTTTAGCATCTTGAGCTATGTTGTTGTGGTGATTCTCCATCCTCTGCTGCCCCAGCTATGTGCTTATAAATCATTATGTTTGCATTGTAATAGGTCATGCTAAAAATTAGGGACTACCTTGAAACTTTTTAAAATACTTTTCATCCCTTAATGGGTATCTAATACCCTAATTATCATGCTTTGAAGATTCAAAGAATGTAGAGGATATTCCCTTGTTATTCTAATAGTGGATTAGAGTATTTGAATATAGGTCAAGAATGACTAAATTTGAAATTAAATGATAGAAACTATATACATAATTGCTAGTGAACTTTAAACGATAATCAAATTGAATGTTGTAAATTCTTAGTTGATTGGAACATATAGCACCAAATTAAAAGAGATAAGGTGAAATCTATATGATTCCCTTAATTTCTCTAAAACAATGTAAATGCTTCCCTTAATTTCTTAACAATTGTACCATGCAATGTTGCACCATAAGTAACGTTATATTCATATAGTTCAAGATGAACTCTACCTCGCTTATTTCTATCAATGTTCGCATTAGTTGATATGCATACATCAGTGTTAGCTTTAAAAGAAAAAAAAGTAATTACGTATTGCCCTTTTGTAGTTCACCTAGCATGGTTTTGCTTAATGGAATAGGTTTGCTTAACAATTGTACCATGTAGTGCTCCGGGACATGGTTTTTTAATTTTAAATCAAACATACATATCTAGAACTAATAAATGGTTATGAAAACATACATAGAAGGATATCATACATGCAATGAAATCGAAATCAAACATATAGAAGTAATATCGTTATGAAAACCAACACACATGGATATATAAGAATCAAAAAAAGTGTGCTCCAGACGCACGTCTCTGAAAATATGTAAGTTCATAACATGTGTACATCTCAAACTAAGTGTGTCATACATATAGGACCACATGAGGTCACAAATGGATATATATATACAATGGACTATATGAAGAAACATGTTCACTAGGACCAGATGGCCCATATATATATCTATGTACATCCAGGTGGACTATGAATCTAATCATGAAACATCTTCCCTCTCTTCACCCTACTAGAAGTAGCACGTCCATGACCTGAGGATGTAGTGGAGGGAGATGCCACTACGGATTTCATCCATGTGGTCCTAGGCATCTCTAAGCAGGCCTGCAACCTAACCTGCACATTCATAAACAACAAGTTTTTAACACCCAAAATTTTAAAATACATTCAAAATTTAGAAACTTGTACAATTTAGTTAAAATGCATGTGAAATCTTACCGCAATGTCATGATCCCTATCAATTTGTCATTGACACATCATAGGGAAAACAATAGACTCATGAGGGGTAAGATACATACAAATAATTAATTTTCAAATTAAATATTTCACATACATACAAAATTTGATATTGTAGATTTAAGTAATAAGAAATAATGAACCTCCAAAATTTAACAAATTTGAAAAATTGTACCTCAGTTAGTGGATCTGCAGATGCTATGGCAGTATCTACAGTAGCCTCCACAGTCTGCATATATGGAGGAGTCTCTCTGGCAGTCATAAGCTATACAAAAAACATGTACAAATCAATATTAAAATCTACATGACTGTGCACCACATAACAGAGGTCCAAAGCATGTAATCCACGTGAACTTCCACAATTAGAAACAAAGTGTAAAGAGAAACTAACCTGCGTAAAACTCATGTGAGGCATGCCAGTAGCCTCAGTTCCCAGAGCAGATGATGACCCGCCAGGCTCCTGTGTATAAAAGATAAACATATTAATATGTACAACATACACGTGAAACATTATAATAATAATCTAGTGCAATCAAATGAAATTAAAAATGTAAGTTTGTACAACTTGAAACTTACGTTTGAAACATGCCCAGCTGCAGTAGCTAGCATGTCGACGCCAGATGTTTCCTTCACCGGCTCTTGCTATTTAAAATAAAATAAAAAATTAGTTTTTTACATGTATGTACATGACGTACAATCAAATACATATATATTAAAATCTCAAACATGTGAATTAAACTATTGTATATATATATATATATATATTTGAAATTTACCTGTGAAAGACCAATATCAGTAGCACCAGTTCCAAAAACATCCCCCATCATCTCATCTATAGAAAAGAAATCATGTGAACCAGCAAATGATGTCTCACCCGCAGTGCATACGGCACCACATGATCCACAGTGGTGTGGTGCGCTAGAACTGGCACCTCCACCAACATCACTAGATGCAATCTGGTCACTATGCTGGGTCAGAGTGTCAGTGAGCTCCCTCAATGCATGTAGTGTGTCAATCTCCACAACCTCCTTCACTGTAGGAGGGATAACTGAAGGCAGTGGGGGTTTTGGGGCATGGGGGATCATTGGTTGACCTACGCGTGCACCAGGTCTACTCTGTGCAGAGCCACCTCCTCGACCAAAAAAGTCAGAAAAGTCAAAATAATTTGGGACCTCATTAAGCACAAACTCGCAATATAATTTCTTCAAAAAATAGAGAGGAACCTCATTGTTGTTGCATGGTGGATAATCAAAAACCATCCACCATCGGTCCCAAAAATTGTTTTTGATTCGGTCATCGTGGCACCAATGGATTGGGAACCATTTGCAAGTAGTGGGGGGGGGGGCATTGGTTCTCGGGTCAGTAAATAATGCACAAATGAGGTCTTTTCCATTTTTTTTGTCTTTTACGGCCGCATGGGATAATTTATCTACATACCACCACCTACAATCACCTCTAAAGGTATTCCATCTATCTATTTGGTTGGTTGCGGAGTCGACTTCGCCAATCAATGTTTGCAATGTGTTGGCTAAAGTCATGCGGGATGGATTTGTGGCATGATTTTGTCTTATAGTCTGAATAAGGTTCTCAATGACAATTTTATTTTGTCAGATTCTTCCAATGATATTAGCTTGTGTTCCTGTTGGTTCTGTGGGGTCAGAAGGAGCCACAGGAGGTGGATCTATGTTTGGAGGAGGGTTTTGAGGAATGTTTGGAGGGTTTTGAGGAATATTTTGATGGTTTGCAGGATTACGAGCTTGCCGATCAACTGACAAAACAAGAAAATTATATACATAAACAAAAATTGAAAAACCCATGAAAATAAAAAAATATAACCTAAAATGCAAAAAAATGATCAAAATCGGGGGCTTACCTCCTCGTCTTGGTTGCATGGTTGAATCTATCATGATCCAGAAGTCCAACGAGAAATTTTGAGGGGTATTCAAAGCTCGAGTGAAAAACGTCTAGGAGAAATCGCGGTTTGAAATGAAAAATGGGGAAAATAGGAGTCACGGGACTGTTTTTTTTGTCTCAGAGTTCCGCGATCGGTTTAAACCATGCTCACGGTTTTAGGTTTTTAGGTTTGGTAATTGCCAACCTATAGAAAATAGGTCGCGATCAAATTTATAAACCACGATCGCGGTACCTGAATTTCAGGTTTTTATGTCCACGGAATTGTCCACCAACTTGCTACACTTACCCCACAAATACATGAAAACTCATTCATTGAGGACTTCTTCCTACAATCTATAGATTTGTGACAATATAACCATTACATGCATGTTTCTAATACCCATTGAAAGAAGAACCACATCTCATAGAATTTCGGGTTTTCTATGTGGTTAGACCTTCTTAAAATTAGTCCCCAATCTTTGTCTCCACAATGATTTCATTACTAAGTCCAACTTTTTCATATTCAGGATTGTATATGTTAATCCTTTGATTCTAAACCTATAAAAATTGAGAAGGACTGTCCATTATCCCTTTTAGCTATTAATAACTTCTGACAATCTCTCATATTCTTTAATATGTTATATACATCTGTGAAATTAGATTCCAAATTTTTTAACTGGTATCTTCATACCCGAGGAAAGCTTCTTCTTTATCCTTGACATGGATTTAGTCACACTATCAACTTGTGATTCCATCTCTTTGATGTTTTAACCATGTCTTCAAATTAGATGCAAATGATATGCTCTTGTAATCCATTTGTTAGGGGCTCAACAATCTCGTACTTATTCTTCTTGATGTCAAAGAATTCCTAACATTAGATGAATTGCCCATTATGATTCTAGGATCACCTCCAAGTTGTCAAACTGATTATTTAAAGGACCTTGTACTTTCTGATATAGAATTATGTAACCACAAAGATTGGGGGAAATCAGTCTTACCAAAACAATTTGGTTAATCTACCTTAGCTTCCATGCATGGAATGGATTGTAGACTCAACAATGATCATTACTATGTGATCTTCCATAGATGTGTATTACCATTCAAAATATCATAAGATATAGAGAACACAGTACGTTGATGTAATGTGGGAAAATTAGGTAAAAATCAATTTTTAATACAAGATTACATAAAGGACTATGCAATAAAGAATATTGTATCGAGTAAATATTTATTTAGTAAGCACCCACTTAAGAATTAAACCTACCCCTATGTATAAAACACTATACATTTAGGAGGCTACCACCCAATTGGTGATCAATCAATAAATTCAAGACCTAATAAATCATAAATTAGGTATTTTTCTTCCACAATTATTGTGATCAAATATCCAGACATATTCGACTAAACCTTTAAACTTCTCTTTATCTTATAAAACTCAAATATGCTCCTAATTTGTTGATTAGGTCTCAATGAATTACAACATGATTCAAATTATTTGCAACACTTCATGGATATTCTAAATATTTCCTTGACAATAACTATATGTCCTGAAAATTAAACCTATAGCCCGCTCACATTTGATCCCATAAACACATGGACTAGTCAAAAATGACGGAAATATTTTGGCTTATATACACAAAATCTAGCTCAAAAATCCTAGGTCAGCCATTACCATATAGGTTTCATTCCAACTCAAAAAAATAACATGAAATGTCATATGTGCAAATAACTAAATGACCCAAGTAGTTAGAAAGGGTCACACCATTAAGAACAAGCACCAAAACATCTATATTTGTGTTTTCAAGCCAACAAATGAGATTGGATCTTTAAGGGAACAAATAAAATTTTTCATGTCTCCAAAATATCTCACATTTCATGGACAACCTCTAATACATCTAAATATCTTAGTAATGTCTATAACCACCTTCTTCAACTTAGAAAACACCATTTTTGCAAGCATGCATTTAAGTATTCGAGCACCCAGAATTTAGTCTGAAAATGTGTGTGTGTGTCAAAAAAAAATATCATCACTTGGATCAAGAAGTATACCATAGAAGATATCTTTTAAAATATAATTTCTGTGATTTAAGCTCTAACTCATAGTGAATTTAGAAACCAATCTCTAAAACTGCTCCAAACTACCAAACATGATCAAGAACTATGTCTTGAGAAAACAAGCTCTAAACTTAAAATGCACTTAAAAACTAAACTCTAATTGTCTAGAATGAATTGGTTAATTCATGGTCTTAGGAAACTTGTACCAACATGCTCAAACATCAATAATCATATTAACTAAAATTCATAACACTTGTTTCAGTTGTTCTTAGCAAGTTAATCTAACTGATTATGACCAAGTTTAACATTAAATTTAATTATATGAATAATAAATAAATGCTCATCACATATATCAGGCTTCTAAGCAACTAAGCAAAAAAAAAAACCACTAATGTGCAAGAGAGCAAAATGAAAACTCATCTGAATAGCACAGTGATGTAGCATATTTCGCCCTTAAGGCCAACTCGGTGTGTGCTAATAACATTTGTATCTTCCATTTTATCAAAGAAACCTGTAAAAAGTGGATCTAATATCATCTCCAAACTAGAAGGCCTAGAACAGGGACTTTAATGGGATGCTTGTGGGCGCTCTAGGTCTGAAACTGGGCACTTAGTTTATGCAAATGGTCTAGAAACTTGTTATCATGTTCGATTGGTGGTCTGAAACCCTCGTTGTGTATCGCATCATCGCATTCATTGTCCCTGCGTCAATGTCACTAATAATCCAAGATGAAAGAAATACCTGCAAGAACCCCAAAGAAAGTATCAAAACCCTAAAAAAGAAAGATGCAAATGAATGGGTCAGACTTGACCTCAACTACCACAATAGTGGGCTTACTAACTAAGCGTTGCACTACATCTCAGACCCAATGTAGTTCTGGTGTGTGTGTGCAATTTGTGCCCTAGGTTGCTCTTGTGCCAATGTCACACTTTGTGAAGTAGAGAGAAATAACTAGATGTAGAAAATGTAGTAGAATGTGTGCATGGAATAGAATAGAACTTCCCCCTATGAAATGTGTGATGCAAATTGACCAGCCTTGTGTCCTTGTGATGGAGCTATTGGATGCAATGGAGCAAATGCCTCCAAATGGATGCAAATAGGTGGTGATAGTAGTGACTATGCTTGGTCCCTCATTATGGTCTCATAACTTTATATTTATAGGGTTCTCTTGATTAATTTCGTAATTAACCCGAAAATAATCTACCACCAAAAATATAAGAAGATGACCAAATGGCTAAAAAGAGTCCAAAAAGTGTGCGGGAAACACTCAAAAAGGATCAGGGTGCCCTAATACTAGCCTGGGTGCCCCAGTCAGGCTAAAATTATAATTAAAATGACGAAATACATGACTAGGCATATGTGTTCTGAGAGATCTGATAATGATCAAATAAAGTAAAAGAAGATGGCCAAAAGACGAGGGTTAATTAGTACTTTCTTCACTCAAGGACCTTCTAAATAGTAGTATGAGACCAGGGACTAAATAATTCCTAAAGTGCATGATTTTGTGTCTACATTTTCCCCCACTTTATGTTGGTGAGCGGAAAGCTCGGTAACATAAAGTAGATAGAGATGCGTACCTGATGTCTATGAATATATAGTATAAAATGTGCCGAAAGGACTAGACAAAAGAGTGGAATGATGATAAAAAAGATGGAGCATGGAAACTAAAGATGAAAAAGTGAAGAAAAAAGTGATGAGAGTGAACCTAGGGTGGAAATGCATGTGATTTCTGTGTGTATATGTACTTGCATGGTTAGTAAAGTGTGCACATAAAGAAATCTTGTTGCTGAAGTTGTTGTTGTTGATCATACATTGTTGTTGCCCCCATTTGACTACCACTTGTTTCTCATATGGCTGGACCTGCAAGGAGAAAATGATCAAGTAGTCAAATATGTATGTATGTATGTAAAAATGCAATGTAAAAGACGCATGTATTATGTAAATGAAAATAAGGAAATGAAGAATGTAAATGGAACATGTGTACCTGATCCATGTCGAGAAAAAGAGTGTAGAAGGATATATTGTAATTCTGGGTTTTTTTGGGTGATCTCATGCCATAGGACATCAAGAAATTATAGGGAGGAATTCCTTATGTCCTCCAACCTTTAACTGCTTCCCATGTTGTGAAGAGATCTTTGCACGTCTTGTTTTTTGGGTGATCTGATGCCACTACCTTGAAGAAGTATAGGGAGGAATTTAGGAGTTGTATCCTCTAACCTTGTAACTACTTCCCAATAATGTTAAGGACTACCATTCCTGTAAAGGCCATACAGGTATAGGGTTCGTAGATTGGTCTAAGGACCCAATCTCATTGTATGTAACCCACAATGATAAAGGTGGAAAGTGCACTGTTGAACTGGTATAAATACATAACCTTATGTAAAACCCCAAATAATGCCCCCCTCTTTGGGGTTGTATGCGATGTCGCTGATAGGATAATGCGACCCTAAAAGAGGACCAACCACATGAACTTTTAAACTCTGCTTTCCAGGGGGAAAGGAAAGTGTTTGGTAGAAACCAAGGCACACACAAAAAAAGACTAGGAAAAGATTAGTGTTAAATCCGAACAAACATGCATATAGAAAATAGTATATAAGCTACGCAAAAAATGTATAAGCTACGAAGTAAAGTAATAATGTAAACACACAATAAGACAAAGTAAGCCGCAAAAATTGGGTTACAAACATGGGACATCACTCATGATATCACAAGACATGCAAGGCCATCATGACTGCATTCAAACAAACAAGTGGGCACACCAAACATAGGGAAAGACCCACAAACAATAGAAAAACAATAGACAAGAAATGTAATAAAAAAGAATGGAAGAAAATATCCCTGCATAAAAAATGTTACACATGAAACACCCATTAGCATGTTAGAAAGATAACTAGTATATTAAAAGTGTATAAACCAAGTAATGTAAAGTGTTAAGGATGAAATTAACACCTGGAAGAGACGAATGTGGATGCTCCTAGTGACCAAGTGTAGGAAGGGTAGACAAAGAGCATCTGTACTACATGTAAGAAACCTTTAACTATGTGATCCAAACTAGAAACATATGTGAAAATGAATGTGGTATAGATAAATGACATACCGACAATCTAACTAGCATGTGTAATAAAACGGCCATGAATAAAAAAAAAAGCAAGAGTAAAAACAACCATAATATGCAGTATGTTTTTGATGGATGGAATGGAATACAAAATGCAGTGATAGGAGCCATGTGCCCCTCGAGTGAATGGAAATGTATGTCAGTGAGGTTCATATGGTTTTCCCCCTCATAAGTCAAGAATGAACCGTAAACGAGAGTGAATTATCGAGAAATGGTCGAAGTGTGTGTTGTGTCCAACACACTATGATGAATATGTATGTGTAATGATGATGATATGTGACATATAGAATAAATATGCATGAACCTTGTAGCCTAAGCGTATATCACGACACAATGAAAGTATGATTGATGATTTATCCCTAAAGTGTGTATCACCTTACAAGATGATAGAGAAAGTGATAATTTAGCCCATATCGTGTGTCACTATCCTAGAAATTTCACATGATGAAAGGTCTAATGGTAAAGGCATGATGAATGTAATGTCCATTTGATTTTTATACCCTCAGCAATTGAGTATGGACTGAGGAACTAAAGCGTCATTGGAGTGGTAAAAAAGCGTGTAGAATACAATGTAGTATATGCTAAGGAGGAAATGTGCCATAGGATAAATTGACATGATGTATAGGATGATACCTAGAAAGTGGAAGCAATATGTGTAGAATGTTACGTGTCATGTACATGTTGGAAGTTTATTAATGTACGTGTGTGATGATGTTACTATGTCTACTACTTCTCATAAATGAATCATGCAAAAGAGAAGATGAAAAGATAGTGGCAAATATGTGTGTATATGTAAAAATATCATAAGTATGTGAGGATGTTGAATATATGAAAAATTAACATGTGCACATGATCCATGATGAGAATGCAAGGGTGTAGAAAGGATCATGTAGATGTATGTTGATATATGAGGTTCTTGTGTGGTAATCCCTCAACAGCCAATGTGAATAAGTGTAGGGATAACTATCTGCTGTCATCGGGTAATGACGTAACTGCTTCTTGCTATGATGAAAATGCCTACTTCAGATGGTGTGTATGTGCTAAGGATAGGCGCAGTTCCCTGCTAAAAGATGTTGTGGGGAATGTGGAGTTCTATGCCCCGAGGCTGTATGATTAGAACTGGACCAATGTGTCATATGTCAACTAGATCATCTAGTCTTCATGGTATCTAGGAACAGGCCGCTATGCAACATTGAAACCCATAGTCTATAGATTTTGGAGATCTTTCTTAAATTGAAACTTTGTTGTACTGGTAACATAATGTTTAGACATGCTGTATGGGGTGATTGATTCACAAGTAAATGAAGCCCCCCTCATTTGGGGTACAACCGTGAGCAATGTCACTGAAAGAGTATGTGGAGCCCAAGCAGGAGGACCAATCATTATGTGCTAAAACTGTTGCCCTATAGGCATAGGAGATGTTAGTAGAATCATGATGAGCGTGTTCATTATACTAGGCAATATAAACTTGCCACGGTCTATTCATAGTGTAAGTGCAGATTCACGAGGGGGTACATGTGATAAGAGTAATGTTAGATATACCAGTGCACATTAGGGATTGAAGATGTGGTTCTAATTTATAAATAGCCATTGAATTAGACATGTGGGGGTATGTTAGAGAGGTGGGCCAAAGGAGAGATCAGGGTTGATTGTTATATATAAAACTAGAAAACATTTCAACATCTAGTAAATAGTTTAAAATGAAATACTTTAAAATTGTAAAATAATGTGTTGTTATAAAGGTCCTAAATTGATGAATAATCTTTTTTTCTAAGGAAATTTCAATCAAGAGATTCTTAACCAAGAAATAATAATATGGTAGAAGCTAGGATTGAGTATGTTTTTCAATAGATCCCCGATATTATTTCACCATAACATTAATTATTCAAATAACTACTTGATAAATTATTAAAGCACCTTCAACATTATGGTAATTGGTAATGATGTATTGAATTAGTCTATACTCTATCCATGTGAGGGCACCTTCAATGTATTATGAAAATAATGATTATGAGATAACCTGTAAATATATTCCGTTTGATATGAGAAGTAGAAATGGGAAACTTTACTCTTCTTTATTTTCCATAAGCTCAATGTTGACGAAAGTGAAATTCATGTCCCACTTTTTGGTATGTTTTGTACCTTTATAAACATGAATTTTCAGTTTCATTGATTTTATAAAGGTAATAGCCACAAAATTGTACACATTCATGAAATTCCACAAAATAATGAAATGTTGTGTCTAGAGTGTAGAATACATGTATATTTTTATTTTTATTTTTGGCTAAAAATATGGTGTTTTTCTTAATTTTATTCATACATTGTTTCTTATGTTATAAAAAAGGAATGACTATCCCCCGGTGGTTTTTTAAAATGATAATTTATTTTTTCACCATGAAATTTTAGATATACGTTCAAGATTTGAATTTTGAGGTCTTGTCAAATTTTCGTATTTTTTTGACTTATATATATTTGTAATTAATTATTTAGTAACAATATTTTCAAATAAATGGCATACATATGTCTATGAAATAAATTTTAAGATTTATATCAAAATTGATTGTTTTTTCACAGGTAAGAAGAATACTTTAACAAATAGTAAGTTTATTTTTTACAATTTTTTTGGATATATTTTGCTATTTTTCAAATTGGGTTGATTGTGTATGATTGATTGTCCTAAAAAACCATATGTTAGTAAAAAATAAAAAGTCTAAGAGATTATTAAAAAATGAAAATTATATTTTTAGAAAGCTAATAAAATTTTGTATTTTGTGTTAAATTTTTGTAATTTTACTAATTTGTTAACCCCAATTATGTTGCACCTAAGTGGCACATTTTGGCATAAAATCATCCCTCCAAATGGATTTGGCACCAAAATGTGCCACATAAGTGCCACTTAGTGTCCTCACATAGGGGAATTCAAGTGAAGGGACTTTAAGCAGCGAAGGGGTTCAAAGTGAGATTTGCCCGGCACTCCCCCATAAACCCTAAATCCACCACTCCACAACCATATAAATATCTATATATATCAACTTTGCTCCTGCCAAAATTATTTGAATCCAAAGGGGTTCATGTGAAGGGGTGTTCGCGTGAACCACTTTTTTTGGCCTACGTGGCATTTCAAGCAAAGTGGGTTCTTGCGAAAGGTATGTCCACATGAACAACCCGAATTTCTCATCCCACCTGACCTTTTACTCACATTTTTAGGACACAAAGTGGGACACGGTATTGTGCTTTGACTGAATTTACTCAAGTTTTTTTCTCTTCTCTTTTAGGATATATCTATATGTTTCACAACAGAAGAATCTTGTGTGTTCAACATATGGTTTCTTTCCCATTTAAGCTTCCTATGGGATCATATCCACCAACTCTAATGTAGGTGATATGTTCACCAAGTAACACACAATAGTGACTTCTTCAACTTAATTTTTTTTATCTAAGTTGAAACCACTTTGCATATTCATAACCTTATCCATCAATGTTCAATTTATGTTCTTTTCCACTCCATTATTCTATAGAGTATAAGGAGTTATATTTTATCTTATTGCTCCACGATTTTCACATAATTCATTAAATTCCTTCGAACAATACTCTCCTCCATTGTCAGTGCTTAAAACCTTTATTCTTTTCTCAGAGTGGTTCTCAAGTAGTGCCTTTAACTTCTTAAAAATATTGAAAACTTCATATTTTTTGAGAAAATATATCTAGGTCTTCCTAAAATAGCCATTTAAATGAATGAAACATAAAATACCAACTTTCCATGTGAGGGCACCTTCAATGTTATAAAAATATCATTATGAATAACCTGTAAAGTATTAGTTTAATGAGTAGTAGAAATGGGAAACTTTACTCTTCTTTATTTTCCATAAGCTCAATGTTCACGAAAGTCAAATTCTAAGGTAAACTTAAAAATCCCTTTAACCATGCCTTTTGATTGTAATACATGCAATCTTTTCCTATTAATATGGCCCAACCTTTCATGTCAAAGCATTACTTTCTCTTACGGAAGTAATTATTTATTTTTGATAAATATCATTGTTGTGATATTTCCATTATAGTCTTTTTTCACCCACCAATTTTGGGGTGATATTTCATTCAACTTTTCCTTTGACAATTTTTTGTCTCTCGATCTAGTACTGGGAGTTCGCTTCAGAGTTTTTTCCTCGGATACAACAGAATTGTTTGTGTGCACCAACTATCATGCGTGCATCAAGTTTAAATAGAGTTCATATGCACACTCCTCTTTCCAGGACTAGATCTTCACACACATTTTTACACCCATCTTTATTGAATGATACGTGTACTCCAACATCATTCATCTTTCTTATTGAAACTGTATTTCTAGCAAGGCTGGTATGTGAAAAACACCAGGGAGGCTCTTTTTCCTCCCATCTCTAAACTTCAACTTTACTCTTCCTCTCCCCACAATTTTGTAGGTCAAATTATCTCCCAAAAACACTTGGCTCCATTCATACACCTTGTATTAAAAAAAACCATTCCCTATGTGAGGGGTCATGTGGAATGATGCACTTGAATCAATAATATATGCATTAGTGCATGCATGTGCACTTAGGGATGTAAGGTAAGCATCACCATCATCATGTGCTTCCTTCTCCTTCTTCAGAAATGTAATTTATTTTGGGGTTTTTTGTCCTTTTTATGCCTATAATATTCTTCTTAAAGTGCCCTATTTTACCACAATTCCAACACTTTTTTGACTTTGATTTCAAGTCTTGGATCTATTTTTAGACTTGGACCTTTTATCTCCACCCTTTTTCTTCTTGCCTCTCTCTTTCTCTCTCCATGAACGACAAAGCTTCCTTTGAGTGATAGTCATCAACAAACTTGCTTCTCATCTCTTCAGATAGTAAAGTTGCAACTATTTCATCAAGCTTCAATTTTGTAGTGGTATTGGTAATAGCCATCACCAAATATTCCCAAGAGTCTGGAAAAGAATAGAGAAGAGTAATACACTTCTCTTCATCATCCATCGTCACATCAATGAACATTAACTATCTTATGACATGATTAAAATTATTCAGGTGCTTTGCAACTAAGTCACCATCATTCATCCACAAATAATACTTCTTCCTCAGAAAAATTTTGTTCACCAAATATTTGGCTTGATACAAGTGTCCCTAGCTTATCCCACAACTCCTTTGTTTTTTCTCATTAGAAACATTTAATAACACAGAGGCAAAAACACATAACCTTGATAGTACTTTTTTCCTTCCTATCAATTTTGTCCCACTCATCTTGTGTTAAACTTTCAGGAGATGTTTGTGTAATCGTTATCCACTGATCCCTCTCTATCAAAATATCCTCCATCTTGAGTTTTCATAATTAAAAGTTTTTTCCATCAAACTTATTAATCTCAAATCTTGTGCTACTAGCTGCCATATTAGAGATTCTACCAAAAACAAATCAGCAACTCAAAACCATTTAAAGCAAAGCAAAAAAATCCCCACCATGTTCGTAACCTAGCTTTGATACCAAATGTTGGGATTTTGTGCAAACATGCAAACAATAAACTAAACCAGAATATGCAAAAATAAGTAGATCTGAAATAAACTAGAACATACCAAGAATATTGACACAATGTTTATCTTGGGAAAACCCTTTCGGGTAAAAAACCCAACAGAACTTCAACCTTGCATTAATTTGAAAAAGCTTGCAAATACAATAACCAACATCCAAAGTTTTAACCTCCAACTAATTAAGTCTTTTTTGCATACCTCTCACAATGAGAGCATGTACTTTTTATAACCAAAGCACATCCTATAATTAACCTTGCTTGGAAAACAAGCTAAAGTATTAAAATAATATTTTAAATTATTGTAGGGCATTTTGCAATCAAGAAAAAACTGCATGCATATTATATGACCTAATATACATTATTTTGACACGCCGACACGGAAAGCAACGGATTCAGATTTCCCATTAACCATGATCCTTATATGTAATGGATGGATTTTTGCAATGATTTGAGAGGCAGTTGTGGATGGTTTTGGTGGCGGAGAGCAACTGTTTGAGGGTGTTTTTAGCTGGAGCTTCCGCCTTTTTCCATAGGTCATGTATATCAGAGCTTTAATTTGACGGCCGCCGATGACTGATATTTTAATTTGAAGGCCGCCGATGACTGATATTTTAATTTGACGGCCGCCGTTAAACGATATTTCAATTGATGACAATTTTTCAATATTGCCAAATATATATAATACAATAAAAATAGTCGAACCTTCCTTTAGTTAAATAGTTTTTAATATATTTATACATATCAATATAATTTGTATATATATTTCCTTTAAAAAAAATTAAATATTAAATATATAAGGTTTTGAAAAATATAATGTTCAAAATATAATTGATCTGAGTTTAAAATTGAGTTTAAAGTTTATTTAAACTACGTGGAACAAAGAGGGTGGAAAGTGTGATAGTCATTAAAAATAGGTTATAAGAAATGCAGAATCTTCAAGTTTGGGGTAGCAATGCCAGATCTTAAACAGAGACAAATAAAGGGAGCTATACAATAATGTCATATCTAATATGACCATAGGGATAGATGTCTCCTCACTCTTCAGTGAAATGATCATGTGCTCTGCAACTTCAGACATTGTGTTGAAGAAAACGTGTTATCTCTACGTGGGTAATTATGCAAAGGTTCATCCAAATTTGGCTCTTTTGACTATTAATTTTCTTCAGAAGGATTTTCAGGATGAAGATCCCATGATCAGAGGGCTTTCTCTTAGGAGCCTTTGTTCTCTCAGAGTGAAGAACTTGGTGCAGTATCTTGTGGGTTCTTTGAGAACATGGCTTCAGGATAGTAATAGCTCATCAACTATAAAATAAATTAACTATTGAAAACGGTATCAAATGTATTCATGTACGAATTTATAACAACTTTGAAATATATAAACAACCTTAAAATTAAGTGGCCCATCTATATTTCTACACTTACGAAAACAATCGAACCCCTTATCAACATCAACTACAAAAGTAATAACTATACCTCTAAATCAAGTAACATATACCATTCGGCGTTCACATATCATGAAACACATGCGATTGCTAGTTGTTATAATCGTTGATTTGACCAATCGTAATGTTGCTGACTTGTCTCACGGAAACACCGTTTGTGAGGTAGTGGGTATTGTGTGGGTGGAAAGTAAATTGTAAAATTGAGTTTATCGGTTTAATTTAAACTATGTGGAACAAAGAGGGTGGAAAGTGTGATAATCATTAAAAATAGGTTATAAGAAATGCAGAATCTTCAAGTTTGGGGTAGCAATGCCAGATCTTAAATAAAGACAAATAAAGGGAGCTATACAATAACGTCATATCTAATATGACCATAGGGATAGATGTCTCCTCCCTCTTCAGTGAAATGGTCATGTGCTCTGCAACTTCAGACATTGTGTTGAAGAAAACATGTTATCTCTACGTGGGTAATTATGAAAAGGTTCATCCAGATTTGGCTCTTTTGACTATTAATTTTCTTCAGGAGGATTGTCAGGATGAAGATCCCATGATCAGAGGGCTTTCTCTTAGGAGCCTTTGTTCTCTTAGAGTGAAGAACTTGGTGGAGTATCTTGTGGGTTCTTTGAGAACATGGCTTCGGGATAGTAATAGCTATGTTAGGGAAATGACAGCCACTGGGGCATTGAAGCTCTATCATATACCTCCATCCCCATGCAACATCATACAACCGATGCACAACTAATAAAAACAAATTAAATACATACAACATCAACTATAAAATAAATTAACTATCGAAAACGGTATCAAATGTACTCATGTACGAATTTTTAACAAGTTTGAAATGTAGAAACAACCTTCAAATTAAGTGGCCCATCTATATTTCTACACTTACAAAATCAATCACACCCCTAATCAACATCAACTACAAAAGTAATAATTATACCTCTAAAATAAATAACATATACCGTTCGGCGTTCACATCTCACAAATATGCCCTAATTCACCAACATTAAAGGTGATCATCCCACTAAATAAAGATGCCCCACACGGATACCGAGACATATATGATTAAGCAACCTAGTGTTACTTACATTCTGGTAATAGCCTCAAGGTTTAAAATTGAGTTTAAAGTTTATTTAAACTGCGTGGAACAAAGAGGGTGGAAAGTGTGATAGTCATTAAAAATAGGTATAGAAATGCAGAATCTTCAAGTTTGGGGTAGCAATGCCAGATCTTAAACAGAGACAAATAAAGGGAGCTATACAATAACGTCATATCTAATATGACCATAGGGATAGATGTCTCCTCCCTCTTCAGTGAAATGGTCATGTGCTCTGCAACTTCAGACATTGTGTTGAAGAAAACATGTTATCTCTACGTGGGTAATTATGCAAAGGTTCATCCAGATTTGGCTCTTTTGACTATTAATTTTCTTCAGAAGGATTGTCAGGATGAAGATCCCATGATCAGAGGGCTTTCTCTTAGGAGCCTTTGTTCTCTCAGAGTGAAGAACTTGGTGGAGTATCTTGTGGGTTCTTTGAGAACATGGCTTCAGGATAGTAATGGCTATGTTAGGGAAATGACAGCCACTAGGGCGTTGAAGCTCTATCATATATCTCCATCCACATGCATTGATTATAATTTCCCCGTGGCCCTGAAGGCACTTATGTTGAATGATCCTGATTCCAAGGTGAGTTAGTTGACATTAATTTTCTTAGGAATAATTAAAGTGGGGATCAATATAAGTAGAGGAAAGTTGGTTGATGTCATGGGTTGTTTTGGTGTTTGGAAAGCATGAAGTATTATGTGAATACAATGTATTTTGTTTTGTGATGTGTGTTTTTGCATTTTAATATGTTTGAATTATGAGTCGGGACAATTTTATTTCATGTTATTGTGTTTGGGCAATTGGGGGATTGCTTTGGTAGGTTTGGTAACAGGTTTCAGCAAGCCCAATAATTACAGAGTTGCGAGCAACTTCGTTCTGGGCATAGTATCTATAGAGTATTCCCGATCCCACTTTGGTGTGCTGATTAGAGAAACTGACATCACAGACCCTGAGATAGGTAGATTTAGATGTTAGAGTTATGATTTGTGTATATATATTTTCTTTTGTTGTTGGTTTTGGGCCATTGGAGGGTTGTTTCATTGTTTTGGTAACAAGTTTCAGCTAGCCCAATTCATATGGAGTTGAGATTGACAAGAATTTAATATAATAACTCCACGTTGTTGTAAGGATGAAGTTGTTCAGCAAGAAGGAAAAATATTTGAATAATTTCCACAAGTGACAAAAGTAGGTGAATGGGACTCAAACATATAGTGGTAGTAAACATAGCTAATCAAGAGTTCTAATAAGACCCTGGCTGAAATATGTAGATGTAGTAGGCAAAGATTTAGTGCAAGGTTTTGAATTTTTGTAGTTATTTTTGGGCACTTCAATATCTTGATCAAGACCATAATTCCATGGAACGAGTTTTATTGACTAGTTATACCAAGTAACTAGTAGGTTTAAAAGGACTATGAAAAGTGAGGTTTTGACACATAGGGCAGACCGAGATAGTCGGATTCTTTCAGGCGGGGCTCTTTAATTGGGAGACTTGCCTAGGGCAAACCTAGTTTATTTTCAAGACCCTTCAACTCCTTGACCTAAAGCATTCGATTTTGTTTGTACATCACAGAATGAACTTCCCTACTATGCAAAATCTCTAGAGATATCTTTTTTTTCTTTTAAATAAGTCTATCATATCTGATATCCGTGATACAGTGAAACATAATAATAACCACAAAAAGAACCGATATTTCTGCTTTAAATGGATAAAGCTTGACACTAATTCAGTGGTCAAGATGTGTTCTTTTCACTCTGTAGCAAGTGTGCTTGCTTGGTTTTGATCCTATGCTTTTGCTTACAAGAAGTGTACCAACTTACCACTAAACCAAACCTCAACTAACATTTTGCTAAGTTCTTAAATACATCCGTTGAAATATATGCATGTGTATATAGGTGACTCTAATATCTTGATCATGACTATAATTGAGTTTGCACATGAAGAAACCACCTATTTCACAAAGATTAACACTTATTATTAAAATTTTGATCCTTTGGAGAATATTTTTAACCTTTAATCATCTTAATCCTTGAGAGGCTGGATGGATTAATCTTTTGTAATTTGAACCGGCTAGGATTTGGGACCAAATAATCTAACTTCCTCCTTTTTACCTTTTCTAATCTTATTTTCTTGTCTCATTTTGTTCACTATTCTGAATTAGGTAACTATAAAAAAGGAAAAGCAGAGCTTAGATTGTAAAAACCAGTACCAACCTCGAGAGAGTGTATAGTTGTATTTTTTAGGTGTTTTTTTAAATAGCAGAAAGATAACGACCTTTTGTTTATCATTATGTACCATTTTAGCAAGATGTGCATGCTAATTACCTATGGGAAGGTTACATCATACTTGGAAGTTGCACATAAATCATTCACCTATGCATGGGTACACTTTGGTTTGCCGAAATCTAAAGCATCAATTCAGGTTTCCGTATTACTAACAAATGTTTTGGGAAGCTTTATGGAGCAAGATGGACACTAAGTCATATTTTATTTTGGGTGCATCTTTAATTTTCCATGCTTTGTCTGTATTGGGATGCTGGTTACACCTCGAGCCTTCTACATAGATCCTTGGTCCCTCATTTCTTTTTCCTCATTTTGTCAAACAGTTCGCCAATATTTTCCCTTGTTTAGTTTGTTTCTAATATTGATCCTTATTTTTCCAGGATGGTGTGTATAGTAGGGGAAGGGATCCAAACTATATGGGGAGTGTTAGCCAAACTGAGAGAGACTGACACACAATAAGATGCATTGGTGAGAAGGGAGTTGTGATTATAGAAATGTATGGAGCCTAGGTAATAATGGTAGAGGAACTCCATGTATGCAGGGGAACAAGGAGTTCTCTTAGATTTCACGAAGCCTTGTTGGTGAAATGATCATCAGTGTAGTAATGGGATTAATCCTTCCACTTTGGGTAGATATGACGAATGATAAAAATCTGGCCTGGGACTGGGTACTTGTATCAGACTGTCAAGACTAACTCCTAAATAGCAACACAAAATAGACTTAACCCACACATTTCCAAGGAAGGAAATATATACAACCGGGCTTAGAAAATAAGGATATTAAAACTCTGATTCGCCTTCTTCTTTATCAGATCTGGCATTTACACTAAAGACAGATAAATTAAACTAATAGGAAGGAACAAATAAATGTGCACATAGTGACAGGACCAAAAGATATCTAATCATCAATATAATGTATACTCTTCCTCATACTTATGAGATCCGATTGAAGGAAAAATCCTATCTACCATATTTACATGGAAGATTGAAAGAGATTGAAGAAAACTAGAATAGTTGTCAATCTTGAAACATGACCTACAAAAATGACATAATTTAAAGCATTGATAGTTCCTCATATTTTGTCCAGTTTTATCTCATTTACTTAAGGCCTTAAATGCATCAAAGAAGAAATGAAGGTTTGATGCAACTTAGCCTCATTGAAATTTCAAGTTAATCCAAAGCACAAGATAACAAATGACAAAAAAGTCGCTTAGTCAAAGTATCTGACTTTTATCACTTTGAACTTGATGCCTTTATTTGTCTTAATACTTATATCTGAAGTGCATAAACTATTAATTATTAATTTTAATGAACACAACAAGCTCCTAATGGTCTGTTTCTATCTCATTTGTGGGGAGCCTCAGAAAATTCTTTATGAGCTATTCAAACTGGAATTAGAACACACCTTGGGTGTAGGTAGGTTATCTGAGAGTCTCATAGATCGGCATTGAATTGGATCATTTATTTCCTTCCAGTTCGTTTTCTCGTCAAAATGGTGCAATGTGGAGCACTTCCCGAGGAGAGCATCGAGCTGTCATGGTGGTTAAACGACCACTGAAGCTTTTGATAGAGGGAACCGAGCTGGATGTGTAGAGCACTTGTGGCAACAAGAGTCAGTCAGGATGTAGAGGACGAAAGATTTGGGAGGCAGCGCAACACGAACCTCAATAGGATATCCTGATGATGATCAGTTGGAACACAAAGTTCTATTGCAAACAACAAAAAATCATGCTTATTGCAAATTTATGGGTTGATACAGGCCTCGTGAATGGTGCTACAGTAACAATCACCGACATTGTCTACGATGCATCAATGCCACCCCCATCATTACCTTTATTTTTTGTATTCAAATTTGATAGATACAACGACCCATGTTGGGATACCTCCAACCCGTTACATATTCCCATACCCCCTATTTCAAGAGGGAATCGAAGACAATTGCTGATTAAAATGGCATGGGGATTAACTATCCACAAGTCTTAGGGACTTACTTTGCATAGAGAAATCGTCGACATTGGAACCACTGAAAGGTAGGGTCTGACATTCACAGCTTTCTCCAGAGTTCCCTCACTTGTAAATCTGCGCATTTCACCTGCTTTTTCATTCGAAAGGTACTAAAAAATGGCACATGTACCAACACTTGGAACAAGAAGAAAGGAGGAGTCAAGACTACTATCCCTCAACCTGTCGTAAATACAACCCTCTACTTTGATAGCACCTCCACTACTACTTTACTCAACACTTCTTGTATCCAAAGTGGGATTGTCGTTCAAGGGGTATCAAATGTAATCATGTTTACTGAAAATAAAATTTCCCACAAAAGGCTACCATTCATGATATAAATACTACAAATGTATACATGTCTCGTTATGTGTACGGAGGTCTTCATGTATCTGATGTTGTCATATATGATTTGCAACTTTAAATGTACGAATCTGTAACAAAATTAAATGTACACATACAACCTTTCAATGTAATGTTTCATCTATATTCCTACACTACCACTATCAATCACACGCCTTATCGAGTGTACAATAAAGGTTTTTTCAACAAAAGACCAACCAAACACCTGATGCAACACTAACACAATTACCCTGAAATAAATACAAACCACGTCAACTATAAATGTAATTAACTATCGAAAACGGTATCAAATGTATTCATGTTTAAAATGAAAAAAAATGGACACAAACGAGTACCACTCATGATATAAAATCTACACATGCACGGAAGCCTTCATGTTAAGTTCAAATAAAATAGTCCGCAAAATGCTATCACTCATGATATAAGATTTGAAATTGTATATGTACGAATTTGTAACAAGTTTGAAATGAAGAGATGATACCTTAAAAAAAGTGGTTCATCTATATTTCTACACTTACAAAATAACACTTTTCAACATACATGTTCAAATTTTCCTTTTTACTATTGCTCGCTTCTTTATGTAAACCAAAAACAATGCATTTTTAATGTCTTCTTCATTATATCTGCATACAAATACCTATAGTTTTCAAATGTTGAGAAAGAACCATGCAATGTATAGTTGTTTCCATCCAAAGCTTTGTAAATTATATCACTTTTTCATATTGAATTGTTTTAAAGGTTAGACCTCATGTTTGCGCTATTTAAATGAAGTGGTTTATCTATATTTCTACACAACCAAAATCAATCACACCCCTTATCAACATCAACTAAAAAAATAATAACTATCCCTCTAAAACAAATAACTTATACCATTCGGCATTCACATTGCATTGTACACATGCGCTTGGCTCTTGTCCATGTGCGTAGGACATCAGTCAGACAACTCAATAATCATTCTCGCAGTCTTATCTTCTCTTCAGCCATCTTTTTCATTATATGGCTTCGCCATTTGAAGCCAAGCCAAGACTACAATGAATCAATGCTTACTAGTAGTAGTTATATAATTGTATTTGATTGCAATACTTCAATCAATACACTTGGGATTAGTGATAGTCAAAGGTTGCCCTATTTAAGATTCTAGATATATCTAGAATAGGAGGAATATGCAATTCTGTCATCATCATGTCCCCCATATTGAGGTGAGAACGATGGGGCTGTTAAAGTGACAACATCCGCATGGGTTGGTTAACTATTTCATTTAGAGAATCCTCATCTTTTCAAACAACTAGCATGTGACTTTGACAAATTATTTCCGGGAAGACTTACTAATCGCTCTAACATTCCATGACTAAATTATCATGAACTAGTCTGGTCCCATTTTGATGTAGGTATACTAACTCTCCATCATTTATCGACTGACATCGATGTGGCTCGTGCATCCGTTTAAGCATTTCCAATTTTCGTAGACCATTTAAACACCACACAAAATGCTGATTTTGGCCGACGTGTCACGTGTGCACTTGTTTCTAACGTCCACGTGTCCCAAGGAATATCTTTGTCACACGAGATAGGGTCCCCAACTCCCCATAGCACATGATAGCTTACACATTTTTCCTCAACGATGACGATGATAAAGTACGTCTGGACCCTGGTTTTCGCCCGTTGAAACATTCCTCATGGCCTACGCACACACACCAAAATAGTGCCACAAAATTACCTTTTTGACAAAACATTTGTGACCTAATTTCCACGTTTTCTATTTATTTATTCATGTCAAACAAAAAAGCGTAAATATGAATGAGAGACGATGTGGGTCGATACGGGTTCGGTTTTAAATATTGAACCTATTGGATTTTAATTTCAGTCCATTTAAATACCAATTGTAATCATGTGAATAATGTTGTAAATCAATCACGGAAGGGAGAATTCCGCGTGAGTTATCGAGAGGGTCATAAATAACTAGTCTTCGTGGAGCATCACACACAGATGTTGGATCATCCTCCACCATAACCATCAAATCCTGGCACATATTTAATTTTTGTCGGTCGTGATAGAAAAGGGAGCTGTTTACAGTATTCTTCCAGCTTTTACAAACCGCCGCCATGTTGAAATGTGATGTGAATGGCACTCTCGCCAAGCACTCTCTCCCGACGTCGTATGGAAGATTGGGAAAAATCTCCATTGCCATCCTCTCCACCAAGAAAACATTCGAAATCCATATGCTTGTAATCTAAGAGAATCTATTTATAAAAATCGATCCATTCAAGTTTTATTTTCTATGTTTGGCTGTGCTTCTTTTAGCTTTTCTTTTATTTCATGCGGTTACCCAATCCAGTTCCTAAATTTAATATTCCACGTGTTACACAGCGGGCTTCACTGGCCTGGCTGAAATGCGATGTTAACGAATCAATTTCCGAAATTAAATATTCGACTATAGTGGCGCTTACATTCATTAAAATTTATTTGTACCCAATCCATCCATTTTGCAGTGCACGGAATATTTGACACTAAATATGCAAATAAGTAGCGATTAGACGTGTATATAAACTAGCAATAGCATGCGTTTCATGAGATGTGAATGCTGAACGGTATATATTATTTGTTTTAGAGGTATAATTATTACTTTTGTAGTTGATGTTGATTAGGGGTGTGATTGATTTTATAAGTGTAGAAATATAGATGGGCCACTTAATTTGAAGGTTGTTTTTACATTTCAAACTTGTTAAAAATTCGTACATGAATATATTTGATACCATTTTCAATAGTTAATTTATTTTATAGTTGATGTTGTACGTATTTAATTCGTGTTTATTAGTTGTGCATCGATTGTTCGGTTGGTGTTTTTTCGGAAAAACATTTATTGTACAGTTGATAATGTGTGTGATTGATAGTTGTAGTGTAGGAATTTAGTTAAAACATTACATTGAAATGTCGTATGCGTACATTTAATTCTGTTACAGATTCGTACAATTAAAGTTGCATATCATATTTCAAAACATCAAATAAATGTATATCTGTGTGCACATAATGAGACATGTATACAATCGCAGTATTTATATCATGAATGGTAGCCTTTAGTGGGCAATTTTAGTTTCAATACACATGATTACATTTGATACCCCTTGAACAATAGTGCCGCTTTGGATAGAAGAAGTGTTGAGTATAGTAGTGGTGGAGGTGCTATCAAAGCAGAAGGTAGCTTTTACGATAGGTTGAGTGATAGTAGTCTTGACTCATCCTTTCTTCTTGCTCCAACTGTTGTTATGTACACCATTTTTGAGTATCTCTCGAATGAAAAAGTAGGTGAAATACGTAGATTTGCAAGCAAGGGAACTTTGGAGAAAGCTGTGAATGTCAGACCCTGCCTTTCAGTGGTTCCAATGTCGACGATTTCTCTATGCAAAGTAAGTCCTTGCCACTTGTGGATAGTTAATCCCCAGGCCATTTTAATCAGCAATTTTAGTTGATTCCCTCTTGAAATAGGGGGTATGGGAATATGTAACAGGTTGGAGGGATCCCAACATGGGTCATTGTATCTATCAAATTTGACAACAAATAAAGGTAATGTTGGTGGTTGCATTGATGCGTCGTAGACAATGTCAGTGAATGTTCATATGGCACCATTCACGAGGCCTATGTCAACCCATAGATTTGCAACCAGTGTTATGAAATTGGGCAAGGAAGCTTTGGAAGAGTGTATCAGGGTAATTTGAAAGATAAAGATGTGGCTATAAAGAAACTAAAAGGTAGAGGCAAAGACATCAAAAAATTAGTTGAGAATGAAGTCAACACGATGTTGGGCACCAGTGTTGAGAATGGACCTTAGGGAGGACAAGTGTAGTATCTGAAATGTGGGGTCCTCCCACTGAATCAATTACATGCTGCAACAAGTTCTTGTAGCTTGGTGAGCTTGAAGCCAATTTCTGCCGAAAGAGAGCCCAAAAATTGGTTGAATTCCAACCCAATGGTTTACAACTTTGTACAGTTCAAGAGAATGGAAAAAACATCTACCTTCAAATTGTTATTTCCAAACGTCAGTTATAGGCAACCCAACATTCCCAATTCCTGGGGTACCATTCTGCTTAATTGGTTGTCTTCTATTTGAAGAAAATTAAGTACCGAAATATTTCCTATGGATTTTGGGATGCTGATGTTTAGCTTATTGATGGACAGGTCCACCAGTCACAATTTGGTTAGCTTATGGCCTACATCCTCTGGAATTGTCCCCACAAATTTGTTGTGATATAGGTTCAACTTTTTCAATTCTGTACAGTTCATGAGAGAATATAGAATGGACCCTCCTAGGTTGTTGTTATCCAGCGACAGTTCTCGTAGTTGGGAAAGTGAACTTAATTCTTGTGGAATATAGCCATATAAGGAATTAGAAGATATATTTAACTCCTCCATGAAAGAACAGTTTCCTAGCGCCTTGGGAATGACACCTGTAAGGATATTGTTATAACAAAGAATGGTATGTGAAAAATACCAGGGAGATTCTTGGTCTTCTCATTTCTAATATTCAACTTTACTCTTCCTCTCCCCACAATTCTGTATGTTGAATTATCTCTTAGAAATAATTGGTCTCCACCATACACCTCATATTACAAATACTATTCCATGTAAGGGGTCATGTGGAACAACACACTTGAATCAATAATTTGTGCATCAGTGCATGCATGTGCGTTCAATTCTATAAGGTAAGCATCACCATCATCCATGTTTCCTCCTCATTCAAAATGTGATTTTTTTTTTACGATTTCTTGTCCTTTTTATGCCTACAAATCTTCTTAATGTTCTCCATTTTACCATTGTTCCAAAAATTTTGTTGACTTTGATGTTGAGTCTTGAATCTTTTTTTAAATTTGGACCTTTATCTCCACATTTTTCTTAGTACCTCTCTCTCTCTCTCTCATGAACTAACAAAGCTTCCTTTGAGTGATAGTCATCAACAATTTTTTTTTTCATCTCTTATGATAATAGAGTTGCAAAAATTTCATCAAGATTTGATTTTGTAGTGGTATTAGTAATAACCATAACCAAAATGTCCCAAGAATATGGAAAAGAACAAAGAAGAGCAATACATCTCTTTTTATCATCCATCTTCACATTAATGGACATTAACTAACTTATGACAGAGTTAAAATTAGTCAGGGCTTTGCAATTGAGTCACCATTATTCATTCGTAAAGAATACAAATTCTTCATTAAAAAAACTTCTTACAAAATATTTCGACTTCCTAGCTTATCCCACAAATCCTTATTTGATAGTACTTTTTGTCTTCCTATCAATCTTGTCCCACTCATCTTGTGTTAAACATTCAGGAGATGTTTGTGTAACTGTTATCCATTGATCCCTCTTAGTCAAAACATTCTCCATTTTGAGTTTTTAGAACTCAAATCGTTTTTCATCAAACCTATTAGTCTCAACTCTAGTTTTGCTACTCAATATTTTTTCATCAAACCTGTCAATCTCAACTCTTTTGCTACTATCTTTCATATTAAAGATTCTACTAGAACTCTGATCAGCAACTCAATAACCATTAAAAAACAAACAAACAAATCCTCAATTTTTTTTAACCCATCTATGATAATAGATGTTGGGTTTTTGGTCACACATGCATGCAATAAACTAAACTAGAATATTCAGAAATAAGTGGATCTGAAATAAACTAGAACATACTAAGAATATTGACGCAATGTTTGTCATGGAAAAACCCTTTCGGACAAAAAAAATAGCAGAACTTAAGGTTATAACTTTAAAAACTTACAAATACAATAACCAACATCCAAAAATTTACCCTCCAAGAAAGTTTTTTTTACTTACTTCTTACAATAAGATCATGTACTTTTATAACTAAAACACATTCTAGAATTAAACTTATGTAGAAAACGAATTAAAATAATATTTTAAAACACAATCATTATTTTTACCATAAACTCAAATTACAAAACTAAATTAATTGTACTATTGTTAGACAACCATTGATTTGAATCAAAGCACCTAAAAAGAGCTCTACACGCATGACTGCTTTATGGGAAGCCGAGTCCGAACACTAATTAGAAATGGTCTTCAAATTAAGAAAAGAAGGAATTGAACATAAAACTTTAAGCCAAAAATAATCAAAACTTCGCTCATATCAATTCATGAATGAGCAAGTTTTGTAGATCAAAATATTATTTCGACAGTGATAAGTAGTCCCTTGTGGTAAAAAGAAGAATCAAATTTTCAAAAAAGCAATAGAATAAATCCAGTTTGAGAAGTGCGACGCAATATCCATAGGAGTCCACTTTTGCGTATTCCCTGCGTGCCCATGTCCATCTGTTGTATAAGGCTCAAACAGATAACAAGCGTCTGAGTAACGTTTGCGATCAAATCCCCACACGAAAATAATGTCTCGCCACAGGGTAGCATACTCGACTATAAAGTTACGCGGAATCGTTCCTGCTACACTCCACTCGTTTTCCAAATAGTTATATTCTATGACCTTTCCACATGACTGAAAATAATATAGCCGCCCAAATGCAGCTAAACATGGATCCACACTGTATCTGTCTATGGTTGTCCATGTTCCTGTGTGAGGATCATAAACTTGTGCTTTCGGCTCATATTCACATACCACGAAAAACTTGCCATCAGCAAAGCCACTGTAACACTCGTCTGCAATAAAATTCATGCGGGGAAGAGGCTGCCATGAATTTTTCTCTACGTTGTAAACCGCTGCTTCAATCACTTCCTTGCAATCCTCATCACATCCTCCAGCAATGTAAATGAGTCCGTTAACAGAGTCTGCCGAACAACAGAAACCGTATATCCTTTTGAGAAGGTCGGCGCCTCTCTTCCATTTGCCTGTAATCGTAAATGTTTAATATGACTTCTTCAAATTTTAATTTGAAAATCAATTACTTTTGTATAGAAGAAAAGAGAGGTAAGCAAATGTACCAATACAAAAATCATAAACGAAAACCATCTCCTTTGCCTGCTTCGAAAGCCCCAAGACAATCAATTTGTTATTGACTGAAACACAGTGAGATTCATGTGAATAATGTTGAAATTCAATGGGCACGGAAGGGAGAATTCCGCGTGAGTTATCGAGAGGGTCATAAATAACTACTCTTCGTGGAGCATCACACACTGATGTTGGATCATCCTCCACCATAACCATCAAATCCTGGCACATATTTAATTTTTGTCGGTCGTGATAGAAGAGGGAGCTGTTTACAGTATTCTTCCAGCTTTTACAAACAGCAGCCATGTTGAAATGCGATGTGAATGGCACTCTCGCCAAGCACTCTCTCCCAACGTCGTATGGAAGATTGGGAAAAATCTCCATTGCCATCCTCTCCACCAAGAAAACATTCGAAATCCATATGCTTGTAATCTAAGAGAATCTATTTATAAAAATCGATCCATTCAAGTTTTATTTTCTATATTTGGCTGTGCTTCTTTTAGCTTTTCTTTTATTTCATGCGTTTACCCAATCCAGTTCTTAAATTTAATATTCCACGCGTTACACCGCGGGCTTCACTGGCCTGGCTGAAATGATGTGATGTTAACCAATCCACTTCCGAAATTAAATATTCGCCTAAGTGGCGTTCACATTCATTAAAATTTATTTGTACCCAATCCATCCATTTTGCAGTGCACGGAATATTTGACACTAAATATGCAAATAAGTAGCGATTAGACGTGTATATAAATCAATTAGCCTAAAATAAAATAAAATAAATTAATAATATGTTAATTTATTCGATTGAATTCAAAGGTTTCACCAGTTATGTGTACACAATTGTTAGACTATGTTTGGTTGTCAAAGATTGAAGGTTCCATTCCATAAATCAGTAAACATACATTTACACTAAGATTGTGCAATGGAAATGTCGTTAGAGGAAGCAAGGAGTGGGAAGTATTGGAGTATGATATGAAAATGAAAATAGGAGAGTAGATGTACCGATCAAATTTGTGAAAAAGAGGTAAAGATGTGTAGTTGAGGGGAGCAATGGTGAGGGGGTTAAAGGTACGTATTTGCTTCTCTGTTATTTGGGCATATACAAAGTAACATCCATTTTTAGGATTACTTGAAAGAGAAAGGCATTGTAACACATAGTGAAAGAAAAGTTGTATCTTGTTGTAACTGCACTATCTGTAGTTTCATATTCAATGTTAGACCATGAATATTATGGAATGTCAAAGCGCATGTCATTATCGATGGGAGTTGTATGCCACTGACCCATGGAATCAAAAAGAGTGGAACATAGTAGGGAATGTTTGCATCCGACGCAGGATAGATGTTTTTATCAATTACGATAAGCACAAAACATAGTTGTATGTAATAGACTATTACAACCAATTAAACAATTTAACTTAGTTAAAAGTGCCCAAAAGCTAAAATCCCTTCTCCTTTATCTCTCGAAAACCACATAAACACGTAATCATGAATTTAATATATTAACATGTAAACATATAAATGTATGAGTTGTGAGGCTTTGTAGATATGTACATTGGACAATTTAAAAACAA
This sequence comes from Taxus chinensis, assembly GCA_019776745.2. Classification (NCBI taxonomy): domain Eukaryota; kingdom Viridiplantae; phylum Streptophyta; class Pinopsida; order Cupressales; family Taxaceae; genus Taxus; species Taxus chinensis. Next base: position 49,600 of record JAHRHJ020000281.1, on the reverse strand, counting down.
TCTTTAAAATCTGTATGCAAAACAAATTCGATTTAACTGAATTTAAAATCTTTATTTCTTTTTAACATTATCATTTCACTTAACCATTTTTAGCCTCGTACACACTAATACTTAAATAAATTTATTATTTTTGTAAATACATTTCAAAATTAAATAAAAATAGTTAATGTCAATCATTTCCCTATTTAATGTAATGTTTGTGGAATATTAGATCTGTCTTAATTATTGTCAATGTAGAAACATTGTTTTTTATTGGCTTCATAACCTTTTAGGATTGTTATAATTAAATTATTGTTCTTGTGATAGCATGTAAGGTCCTCATATTTGCGCTTTCCTCCACTTCGGTCTGGGTTTGATGGCCACGAGCTTTGCAAATGGCATACGCTACAGCTGGGTCAAATTGTTCGCAAACCATCCATATATTCTTACCAATCTCCATGTATCTGCATATAATATTACCGTGATCTCCATGTATTCTTACGATGATCTCCATGTATTGATGGCCTCTACGAGGAGGAAAGATTCCTCATACAACAAGGTGTGGTATTTTGAGAGGGAGTGCTCACCCAACGTTGGGCGCAAACATCAATGTGTGATCGCCATGCCAGTCATCATGGCTTGTGATTTTTTTAGTATGTTAACTCCATTCGTTCAATCTTATTTACTTTTATTCAATCTTTTGTTTCATGTTTTTTTAACATACACATCTTGATTACTCTATTTGTACAATGGAAATTTCTAAATGTGTAATGTAATGAGTTTTTTTGGGTGGGTTTATACTCTAAAACTTCACTGATTTATTAAACTCCACAAATTAAAAGAAAATGTTTATTATCAAAATATGAACATACATTAAATATAAGCAATAACTTTTACGTAAATGGTGAGTTCTCAAATGAGCTTGATTATTCTTGATGAAATGAATCTAGTCTCTTGTTTATGTACATGTGATTTTGATTCAATTTTTTGAGAGGTATTTGTAAATGGAAATATCAAATGAGAAGAAAATGGTTGGACATGTCCATCAATTGAAATAGAGGGCAAATCAAATTCTAATGTTCAAAACCTATATTAAAGTATCACCCCATTCAACCCTTGTCACCATTGTGTTGTTTCCACCATCCAATACGATTCTCGAGAATTGATTATGATATCTATTGTTTTCAAGCAATCTAGCCCACCATGAACATGAATTTTATGGAAATTTATATTATACGTAATTTCCTAGCAAATCTATAAAATTTCACATTATATACACTGTAATATCCAAAAATAAATATTACAATTATGGAATTAATTCCTTGATGTTTAGTAAACCTTACATCTATAATCTCTTTGGGAAATGTTAACTCTTGCAATTTGTGGATTGAGAGAGCCCAAGTCATTTCAGGGTCATCTGACAATAAAATCCTCTACTAATTGGGAAGCCTTACACATCGAGGGGTGATTGGATAGTCTAAGTGTGTTTAACATAGTTTTAAACTTGATAACAAATAAGTTAGGTAGTTCGAGAGGTTTTACACCATATTTTGTAGATGATAGAGAAGATTTCCCTTAATCCACCTTTTTACGTAGCATAAATTGATCTACATGTTGGCAATAAGCATAACCTATTGCCATTAGAAAAGAAGAATTATTGGTTGAATTTAATCATCATCAAGCTATGTTGAAGATACACAAGTTGATTTTTCTACATTGCACCTCGCCACATGAACATTAAACAACTTTAACATTTACTTCTTTAGGTGGACCACAAATCTATTTGTTACAAACACTTGTGGGGAGAGGTAAAAAATGTGTTCTTTCATCTTACAAAAGAAAATAATATATTTGGGACATGAGGGTCTCCATGTAATTTAAATGACCCTCGCATTTCATATAAAATTGAGTAAAAATTATAGGAAAGAGACCTATATTGGGTTTCTTCCTTGTTGAAAAAATATTGTAAACAAGGTTCCCAAAATGAGAAGCACTAGGCTGAACCATAATGTTTTTCAATATACAATTGATATCTATGACAGGGGCCAATTTGGCCAAGTCACTAATAAGAATGATCGATAAGACTCTGCAGTCTAAAACCCATTACCCAAAATTTCAAAAACATGAACTTTTAGCTAGTTTCTCTGGTTGTAACATGAGAACACAATAGGGATTTTGACACATCTTTAGTGTGACATAATTTTTCCAAATGTAGAAAATGAATAAGCAAAAACTTATTACAAAATGTGACATCAAGCGATAACACACTCATTGGCGAATGGTTATCGAGACACATGTACAATTACAAAATTAAAAAATATCTTCAAAGTTCATTAGAAAGAATTAAAAGGTATCTTTGAACTCACATAAAATTGATAATTTTGGTGTAGAAAGTTCAGTGGAAACATTTCAGGGAATTCGACCTGAGACAATGAACAATCTGATGATGTAAGATTTGAGAATTTATGACATACATTAAATTTCTATGGAAGAATCTCACACATGGATTAATGTGTGCAAAAAATAATTGGATTAAAAATGGATACAATAGATTAAATTAGGGTGGATGATAAGCCTAGTTGAAAGCTACCAATAGCTCAAATCCCTCCACCATCTATTGAAGACTACATACATAAACCTTAATAGAATACTTTAACAAACAAACATATTAACAAGAGATAAAGTCAAAAACACATTAAAAAATAAGTATATTAATAATAAATTAATATATATGTCAGCAAATTGATGATACAAAATCAATCAAATCACACATTGATAATTTATATTCTATTGGGACAAAAAAAACTATGGTTGGAATACTTAAGGGCTTAAGAGTCGTAGATGACTCAATTCTCAATCTATTGTAAGAAGGGAGTATTGATCCAAGTTTGTAAATTAGTATTTCAAAGGAAATAATTATTGTTGTTTACTAGTATCAAGGAACCCTTTTGAAAGATGCATCTAGTAAATATGCTTCATATAACTTAATTCAATATGTTGTAGAGATTTATGACAATGTTTATGTTTGTGTTCAAAAAATATGTTTTTTTTTATATGTAGCTACTCATGTTTCCAATACATATCAAAGGAGGATAAGAATAAAGAGGCTAAAGATAAGTCATGCTAGAAATTAAGAAAATCATGATGTCGGGGTTTTAACTTGTTTTTAGTGTGGGCATGTAAAGGTTTATGATGAGTGAAATATCTCTTGAGGTGGTGATGGAACCTAAGACTGCATTTTTATTTTCTAAAGGATATCATTCTTACGCCTTCCTCAATACATGTTATAAATAGAAAAAATAATGTAAGGACTAACTAGAATTTTTTTAAGTCAATGCAATAGGTTATGGGTTAAAGGACATGTCAAACTACTATGATATTGATTTCACCAAGCTCACTAATTAGGAGTTTGTTATTTTACTTAAGAAACTAATATACAAGAGATTTAGGGTTATGAAAATTTGATGAGTCCATTCAAGATCACAATGAACAATTTTGCAAATCCAACACAATTGAGAGAAAGCTGAATGAATTCACCAACCAAGTCTTGCATATTATTCTTCATATTCTTCGAGAGTACTACAAATTTGTTCAATATATTCTTTATTCATAAGCTTCAGAATTGAGGGGAGGGGAAGCATTATGTGTAATAAAATTCCTTTTGAAATATTCTGATTTGAGCACTTTCAATGTCAATCACCTACTGTTTTGGATGTCAACCCAGATAAACAAAGATTACTTTTACTGGTGTAGAAATTTGATTTAAGGAGAAGAATGTTGGGGACTTACAATTTTTCATAAAATTTTGAAGTAATCGCGCTATATTTGTAAGATACACTATCTTGAGGTACAAAAGGATGTCACAAGACTGAAAGGGATTTTTTTCCCATTTTTCAACATGCATCCATGAAGGTATTTCATGTAATATTAGGTGTGTTGGTTCTTGTAAAATTGGGAAGAAATAAAAATCCCTATGAAAACATCATAAAAGAGATCCAGACCTTGATTAGTGTACTTTGTGATTGGATAAATCCTTCATTTCCAAAGGAACTACTAAATTTGGAACACAATATTATTTTTTTGGGTTTTATAATGATCAATCACATGTGGAATGAAAAGACAAGTTTTGGTTAGCTTCTCTGATACAAACGTTTGCAAATAGAAACAAATTTCATTGAGAAGGACCTCCTCTTGGCATTCATTACAAATGATGAGTATTTAGATCAAGTAAAACATTTAAGCACATGTTGTAGTCACATAATCTTGCACATTAGGCATTATTTATCCCGATTTTCATACTACTATTTAGAGGGTTTTCAAGTGAATAAAGTACTAATAAATCCCACCTTTTGGCCATCTTGTTTTATATTTTATTTCATATTTCCCACACATTCCCACATATATGCCCAGCTATTTTACACCTACCCCATCATTTTAGGCTAAACCAGGGTGTCCAAGCCTGTATTGGGGCCCCTTGGTCCCACTGGGGGCACCTTGATCCTTTCTTGAGTTTCTCGCCTCTTTTTGGGATCTTTCTAGCTGTTTTTGCTCTTTATATTTTTCCTAGTCAACCATGTTGGGATTAATTATGAAATAAGAGCAAGAGAACCCTATAAATACAAAGTTATGAGACCATAATGAGGTTTTTGATGTCACACACTACTATCACTCCATCTAAAATTGCATCCATTGCATCACTTTCATCCATTAGTGTCATGCATCAAGGATATGAGATCTGCATCAACACACACAACATAGGGGGAAGGATTTTATTCTATTCCATGCACACATTCTATTACATTTTCTATAGTTATTATTTCACGCTACTTCATAAAGTGTGACTTGCATAAGAGCACCTAGCACATGAAATTCTCTCTCTCCCTCACACACACAAACCATAACTACATCCAGGTCTGAAATGTAGTGTAATGCTAAGTGATAAGACCACTAGTTTGGTGGCTGAGGTCAGTCCAACCCATTCATTCTACATCTTTATTTTTCCTAGGGTTTGATACTTCCTTGTTTCTTATAGGTCATCACTTTACTATCCAATACATTTGGTATAGCTCAAAAAATCCAGAGCAACAAATAGAGAGGGTTTCGACCTATCTTGTGAGCTTGCAAAAGTAGCTTTCAAGCATTTACAAAGACTAGGGAATCTATTTATCATAAAAGTACACCCCGGGGAGCCCCAGTACCTTCCCAGGCACCTCAGTCTACTTATATTACCCTAACCTTCACCTCGCAAGGCCCCTGAGTGATTGTTCTTGCTTCTGGAATATGTAATAAGACCTACAGTAAATTATGACAATCTCCTGCAATCAACTAAGTCCTTTTCTTTTGATTTTTTTATATATTAGGGTTAGCTTTATTTCATATTTATAATTATTAAAAATTATCTCTTGTATTGTTTTACTGCATTTATACAACGTTTTAGTCCTACTATTTAGATTAGCTATTTACTATACCTTCCATAGGTTTTAGTTAATTTTAGTTAATCATTTTTGTGAACCCAACTTGGCCTACACACTCTTCAATCATCCTTCTCCTTAGGCTCCTTTCTTCATGGCTATTTCCATTCATGAATTTTTTCTTCTTCACCATGAGTTGTGTTCTAAGATTATTAATATTTTAATCACTACTCGTATTCCTAATGACACCCATCTAGATATAGTCTATAATAATTTTGCGGATGCATTTTCTCAACACATTACTTTTCCATTCGCCCCTCATAATGATTGTGCTACTTTTGATAATGATCCACCTTTGCATATTATCTCTCACATGTTATGTTTGTGGAGCCTGTTTTCATGTTAGAGTGTGGTACACCTTCTATGTGTTACACTCGAGTATTTTTACGGTGGTCCCGCTCGCCAGTGAGCAGGTCACGGGGGTTCGGGGGCAAAGCCCCCGAAGCAAATTTTCATGGGTGGTTTATTAACCCATGGGTAATGGGTAACTGTTATGGGCTATTTTTGGGCCCATGGTTTTTTCGGTACCCATTGTTTTGATGCCCACGGTTTTTTGCCCATGGTTTTGATACCCACGGTTTTGTATCAAACTGCTTAAGCAATTGTCTATTTATATGGTCTTATGCATATGATAGATAAACAAGAAAATGTATTGCAGATGTGCTTTGAATTCGGGTGTGAATTCTGTAGAGTTTGTTGAGCATAGCTCCAAACGGATCTGGGTATTGTATTGAGAGAGTGGAGGCTTGTAATAAAATCTGAGCAAGTGATTCTTGGTGGACGTAGCCCAAATTGGGTGAACCACGTTAAATATTGTCTCTTTGTGTTGTGTTATTTATTCTGCACTTTTATTTGAGATCTGTAATATTTTCTGCATATTAGTTTCTACTGTTGCGATTCTGTAAGGGATTATTCCACATATTTTATCTCTTATTTCCTAACAATTGGTATCAGAGCCTGGTTTGGTTTGCTGAAGTGTTGAATCGCAGGGAAAGTTTTTTAGCTTGAGTGGGAGCTATGGCAGATGATGGAAGATCTAGGGTTGATAAATTCAATGGGCAGAATTTCAGTCTTTGGAAGATGCAGATGGAAGATTACCTTTATCAGAAGGATCTTTATACTCCGCTGTCTGAGAAGGTGAACAAACCCTCGAGTATGACAGATGCGGAATGGGATTTGTTGGATCAGAAGGCACTTGGAACGATCCGGCTGTGTCTTGCATCTTCGGTATTATTTAATGTTTCAAAGGAAAAGACTACAAAAGATCTAATGGATGCATTAGGGAAGTTGTATGAAAAACCCTCTGCCTCTAACAAGATATTTTTAATGAAAAAGTTGTTTAATATGAAGATGTCTGAGAATAGTTCAGTAGCAGATCATTTAAATGATTTCAATACGGTTGTGAATATGCTAGCTTCGGTTACAATAGAATTTGATGAAGAAGTTAGGGCTTTATTAATTCTGTGCTCTTTACCTGAAAGTTGGAATAGCCTGGTAATGGCGGTAAGCAACTCGGTTCCAGCTAACTCGAAGTTGAAGTTTGAGGATGTTGTAGGGGTGATTCTAAGCGAGGAAATGTGAAGAAAAATCTCTGGGGAATCTTCTACTTCAGGGAATGCTTTGACAGTGGAAACTAGAGGGAGACAGAAGAATAGAGGAAACCATGGAAAATCAAAAGATCGGGCAAGGTCAAAATCCAAGAGCAAGATTGTATGTTGGAACTGTGGAAAGTCTGGGCATGCAAAGAAGGACTGTTGGGAGCTTCGGGATAAGAAGAAACAATAGGAAGAAAACAAGGAGGCAAATGTGGCATCGGGTAATGTATGTCAGGATGCTTTGATTCTTTCTTTGCATAATATTACTGAATCTTGGGTTTTAGATTCAAGGGCTTCTTTTCATGCTACTCCACATAGGCATTATTTTGTTGATTATGTTCAAGGGGATTTTGGGCATGTTTTTCTTGGTGATGATGAGCCTTGCAGTATAGTTGGAAAAGGTTCTGTTCAGGTTAAGATGCAGAATGGGAATACATGGCTATTGAAGGATGTCAGACATGTGCCTACATTAAGGAGAAATTTGATATCGGCGGGGCAATTGGGAAGTGATGGTTGTACTGTGATATTTACAGCTGACTCTTGGAAGGTTACCAAGGGTGCTCTTGTGGTGGCAAGAGGTAAGAAGGTTGGAACCTTGTATTTAACCACTGATAGTACTAATGATTGTAATCTTGTGGCTTCAGATGCAGATACAACATTATGGCACTATAGGCTCGGTCATATGAGCCATAAGGGCATGGACATCATAAAGAAGAATTTTCCTGGATATACAGAAACAGGTTTGGATTTCTGTGAGAACTGCATATATGGGAAACAGAAGCGAGTAAGGTTTCTCAAGGTTGGACCTACGAAGAAAGAGAGTAAGTTAGAGCTGGTACATTCTGATGTGTGGGGGCCAGCTCAGGTATCATCTCTTGGGGGTTCAAGTTATTATGTTACTTTTATTGATGATGCAACAAGGAAAGTTTGGGTTTATTGTATTAGAAACAAATCTGATGTATTTGACACTTTTGTTAAATGGAAAGCCTTGGTAGAGAATGAAACAGGTCTTAAGTTAAAATGTCTCAGGTCAGATAATGGAGGGGAGTATTGCAGCAATGAATTTGATGATTATTGTTCTAAGAATGGAATCCACAGGCAAAAGACGGTTCCAGGAACTCCGCAGCAGAATGGGGTATCAGAAAGGATGAACAGAACAATAATGGAATGTGCTAGGAGCATGAGGATACATGCAGGACTGCCTCTTTCTTTTTGGGCAGAAGCGGTGAGCACAGCTGTGTACTTGATAAACAGAGGACCCTCAAGTGCCTTGGATGGAGGCATACCTGAGGAGGCTTGGTATGGTAAGAAAGTTGATTATTCATTTCTTAGAGTCTTTGGATGTGAGGTGTTTGTTCATATAGACAAGGATGATAGGACCAAGCTAGAGGCTAAATCAGAAAAATGTACTTTCATTGGTTATGGTGGTGATGACTTTGGATATAAATGTTGGAGTATTAAGGACAAGAAAATCATTCGATCTAGGGATGTGGTCTTTAATGAGAAAGTCATGTATAAGCAGCAGTTGCAGGAAAACAGGGAAGAATAAAAAAAAGAATATGCAGCGGTAGAGGATCTTCCAGATGGGAAAGTGACACATGAATCAGTTCAGGAACCTAGTCAATAAGAACCCCAAACTCCTATATTGAGGAGGTCTTCTAGGGTAAGAAGAGAACCTGAACATTTTTCTCCTTCTCTTTATTATTTATTACTCACTGATAGTGGAGAGCCAGAGAGCTTTGATGAAGCAATGCAGGTAGATGCCAGTAAGAAGTGGGAGCAAGCCATGGATGAGGAGCATAAGTCTCTCATGGAGAACCAGACTTGGGATTTGGTGAAGCTACCAGAAGGCAAAAGAGCATTGCAGAACAAGTGGGTGTACAGAGTTAAAGATGAAGAAGGAGGAAAGAAAAGATATAAGGCCCGGTTGGTGGTCAAGGGGTTTGCACAGAAACAAGGTATAGATTTTGATGAGATTTTTTCTCCTGTAGTAAAAATGACTTCTATCAGAACTGTTCTTGGAATAGTGGCAGCAAAAGACTTGCACTTAGAACAGTTAGATGTAAAGACTGCATTTCTCCATGGTGATTTGGAGGAGGAGCTATATATGCAGCAACCAGAAGGATATGAAGTCAAAGGTAAAGAGGAGATGGTGTGCAAACTGAAGAAGAGCTTGTATGGCCTGAAACAAGCTCCACGTCAATGGTATAAGAAGTTTGATAGCTTCATGATGGAGCAAGGTTATATTAGATGTCATTCTGTGTATACAAAGAAATTTGAGGATGGAAGTTATATTATCCTGTGTTTGTATGTTGATGACATGTTGGTTGCAGGTAAAAACATGCAGGAAATAAAAGTACTCAAGAAACAGCTAAGTGAATCCTTTGATATGAAGGATTTGGGGGTAGCCAGACAAATCCTTGGTATGAGGATAACTCGGGATAGGAAGGAATGGAAGCTGACTTTATCTCAGGAAGAGTACATTAAGAAGGTATTGGATAGGTTTAACATGCAGGATGCTAAACCGGTTGGGACTCCTTTGGCAGGCCATTTTAATTTATCAAAGGAGCAGTGTCCCAAGACAGAGCAGGAAAGAAACCAGATGTCCAAGGTACCTTACTCATCAGCGGTTGGTAGTTTGATGTATGCTATGGTGTGCACTAGGCCTGATATTGCCCATGCAGTGGGAGCTATGAGTAGATTTATGAGTGATCCAGGTAAAGAGCATTGGCAAGCAGTAAAGTGGATCCTTCGGTATTTGAGAGGGACCATGGGGACAATTTTGTGCTACAGTGGATCAGACACCACTTTACGTGGTTATGTAGATTCAGACATGGCTGGAGATGTTGACAGCAGGAGGAGCACGACAGGTTATATTTACACTGTAGGTGGGACAACAGTGAGCTGGATTTCACGACTACAGAAGCTGGTGGCTTTATCAACCACAGAGGCTGAGTATGTTGCTGCCACAGAGGCAAGCAAAGAGATGATTTGGTTACAACAATTGCTTGAGGAGTTGGGGCATAAGCAGAAGGAATGTAAGCTGCATAGTGATAGTCAGAGTGCTATACACCTAGCTAAGAACTCTGATTTCCACTCCAGGACGAAGCATATACAGTTGAGATATCACTTCATCAGGACAGCTTTGGAGGAAGATAAGTTGAAGTTGGAGAAGATTCATACCAGTCAGAATCCTGCAGACATGATGACCAAGGTGGTCACAAGGGATAAACTAAAGCTATGTTCAGCTTTGGTTGGCCTTCACGGATGACAGTGAAGGGTTGAGAAGCTTGCTCAGTGGAAATCAGTCTCCAAGTGGGAGATTGTTATGTTTGTGGAGCCTATTTTCATGTTAGAGTGTGGTACACCTTTTATGTGTTACACTCAGGTATTTTTACGGTGGTCCTGCTCGTCGGTGAGCAGGTCAGGGGGGTTTGGGGGTGAAGCCCCCGAAGCAAATTTTCATGGGTGGTTTATTAACCCATGGGTAATGGGTAACCGTTATGGGCTGTTTTTGGGCCCATGGTTTTTTCGGTACCCATTGTTTTGATACCCATGGTTTTTTGCCCATGGTTTTGATACCCACGGTTTTGTATTAAACTGCTTAAGTAGTTGTCTATTTATATGGTCTTATGCATATGATAGATAGACAAGCAAATGTATTGCAGATGTGCTTTGAATTCGGGTGTGAATTCTGTAGAGTTTGTTGAGCATAGCTCCAAATGGATCTGGGTATTGTATTGAGAGAGTGGAGGCTTGTAATAAAATCTGAGCAAGTGATTCTTGGTGGACGTAGCCCAAATTGGGTGAACCACATTAAATATTGTCTCTGTGTGTTGTGTTATTTATTCTGCACTTTTATTTGAGATCTGTAATATTTTCTGCATATTAGTTTCTACTGTTGCGATTCTGTAAGGGATTATTCCACATATTTTATCTCTTATTTCCTAACACTAACATACTTATTCTTACAATAGATAGGTGATGTTTATATTCAAGAATTTAGCCAATTGTTAACTGGAGATTGTTAAATTCTTACTTAGCACATTTCTAACTTTCAATGTATCACTGGATTTGTGGATTACACCAAAAGGATTTTCACAGTGTAATTAGGTTACATCAAAACAACCATGGAATTTTTTAGTAATATTTCTTTCAGGAGAATGGTGGTTAATTTTTTGAGGCCTTGTTAAAAACATCATATGTCTTTTTCATGGGAAGGTCTCCGATGTTGGCTGTGGTGTAATAAGCGGATTGGGCCTCTTGATTCACCATGGCTGCATGCTCAAGACGAGTTTCTTTGTGCACTAATATAATGTCCAATTAATTGAGATTCATGGAGTGATAAGAATTGTAATATGTGATGTCTGGATCTCATTTCAGTATTGTGACTCATATTAAGGTTGACCATAATATGGGACCATTCATTGTCAAGTGTGTACCAATTCTAGGCTGAGATTTATTTAACCGCAACTCTATAGGAGGCTCAAGTGATGGTACCACTATTTAGCTAATGATAGATAAGCCAGTCTGATCTACCATAATGTGATTCATAAGACTTTGAAACTAAGTTGGACACAACTGGTGTGAAGACATATTTCATAAATAGTGTGAGGATTAATTTTTTGAATTACTGGGGAAATCACTCTTCATATGAACATTAAGTTCAATCCGATCTGTTTGTAAGGTTTTGGTAGCTTCCTCATTACAGATGTCTGTAAAACGGTTCATTAATTTTGGTTCAACAAAAGAAATAATTATCGGATGCTTCATGTTAGAAATGGGATTAATAGAGTATGTACACAACTTATAAGTTTGTGTAGAAAATAATAGAGTGACAAATATTGAATCAATCTAGCATTCATTTCAATTTTTCATCATCTTGAGATTTAACAAAGGTCTTTCTTCAATTTATGAGGACTGGTCTAGACTGTTATTTGATAGGAGCATAAATTTTGTAGTTGTGATGCTGTAATTATGCAAGAAACCCTTGGCTAAGTGATGTAATAAGAGATTATATGTTATGACTTATACAGCTGATGATGACTATTTAAGTAGAATGGTGAAACCTTTAATGTGTGGTATAACGAAGGTGCCATTGGGCAAGCTAATGAAAATTTAAATTTGGTAGTGGATGGGGTCAACTTTACTGTAGAAACTAGCAACATGTTTATTCACAGATTGAAGGAATGCATTTAGCTGTTTAAGGAAAGACTAATAAATATTTGCAAGTTGGCCTTAAGATAATTGAACCAACAAGGGACACAACATTCATTCTGTGGCAAAGGCATTCAAGTTCCTATTCTTTTTCCATGATTATGTGGTAGGAGCTCAAAATTGTATAAGATTTTCAAGTTAAAAGAGGTTGCAAGATTAGTTAAAAATTTATGTCATTTTACAGAGCATATTTAAGTTAGGTGATACATGTTTTATCAAATGTCATTTTTAGGAGAACTTATGCAAATCACCTTTTATCTAGTGTTCGCATTCAACTCCACGATGAATTGCCATTTGTTACTTATGACAACTCCAATATTAATAAAGATAGTTTTCAATTTATTTCTGGGTTAATGCCATCGTTAATGGTGATCAAGCATACAATCTTGTGAATGAGACTTTTTGCCTTACAACGCCTGTCTTAGTAGTTGGAAAATGGAATATAATCTCTTAAATCAGGTAAAAAAGAACTTTTATTTGTCACGGTGCATGTTTCTGTATTTTTAAAAATGTAGATACATCTGTATATACACTTAATTTAAATACAGAGCAAAGAAATTAAGTATAACAATTGATTTATCTAATTTATAGATCAGTATATCAATTGGTTCTACTTATGGCGATGGTCTAAGTTTATTCTTGAAGTTAATTGATGTGATGACATCTGTAACCAATATGAATTATACATTTATGGCACAATATTCTTCAATGAAGTTTTCCTTTCCTTTACAGTGATAATGTTCCGTGTATAAATTATTCAGGTTCAATGTATCATGAAGATTCTTTAAAGTAAAGGTTTAAAAATTCTTAAATTGGCCAAAGCTGAAGATGGTTCATCCATTCCATGTCCATATAAACTTCATAACTTCATAGGTTTGATGACATATTTCAAATCTAGAAAATTACCCCCCTGGGATGAAACCCCTGAACCAATGTAAACTCAAACACGTGAAAATCTGAAATCAAGATTTCAGTAGGGAAAACAATTTTTTTAAAAATAGATTTAACACAATTGGAATTACACAACCATAAGACTAGAACAGTATCTTCTTCAACTAAGCTCCATGATACAATTTGATTTGTCCAAATTTTCCCTTTCGGTGATCAATCAAAACTGATCGAATGGAAAGTGCTAGTTGACCGATAACATGGAAGTGTGCGTAAATCATGTTTAAGAGTAAAGGGAATCAAAAATAAGAGAAATAAGATCTCATGTGAACATGAATGAAGTGGTGCATGTAAATTTGGAAAAGGGTGAGCATTATTGAGCAATGATATATTTTCCCAAGCTAAAATGATATAGCTTCATGTCCATTTTCAAGTACCATCACTGGTAAGGGCTTCATTATAATTCTAGGCATGAGAATAATATGAATTGCAAAAGATGGGTGTTTGATAATCAAATTTCCAAGTTTGCATCATTAACACCCAAGGGAAGATTTTAGACTCTACTATTCAAAGCCCATTTTGACAGTCCCTGATTTTAAAAGTAAGCAGCTCCATTATTGCCAATTGTGTAGTAACATAATTGCATTCAAATATAATTTTATAAGACACTTATTTTATGCAACCATAATCAAGTAGGGGAAATGAGCCTATGATGTGAAGGTAGGTTAGGTGGTTCTAGATTAATTGGACTATCATATAATTGGTATAAAAAATAAATCCTTTAAGAGATTATGATTTTTAAAATTTCATGGATTCTTTTTAGTATTTAGAATAACGTGGAAACATTATATTTTAAGGGATCTTAAAATAGGTCACTAATTTTCAATACATGGAACTAATATGAGTTTATTATTGTGAATAAAATGACAACCTGTAGGGATAGGCTCTGACCAATGACTGGTATTTGAAATAACTATGTGATCTGAGTATCATGTAAGAAAGGTACCTTCAATATATATGTAAAAATATTAGTAATTTAGCTATAAATTCCTAGAAAACAATCCATGACCATTAGATTTTCAAAAACTATCTGATAAGTAATGGTTGGAGCTAAAAGATGACCAACTTCTATGTAATAGGAACTGCATAGAGTAAAATTTTTTAGCTATTTACTAGTTAAATGATGGTACCCATGCAAGAAATAATAGGTAGAAATCATAGCCATCGATGACAGTATTATTATTTATTGAGTACAAAACTATCAAAATTGACATATACATTGTTCCATACTAGGAGATGATAGGTTTTGTTCACATAAATCTATGCGATATAGGTTGGTCAATGAGTAACAACAAGTGATTACTAAATGGGAACCATATGTGGTAATAATGCAAAAACGTATAGAATATTGCTATTTAAAAATAGGTGGATGTCCACTTTCTTGAAGGATAACTTTGTGCACTGACCTAAGAAGATTCACCAGGACATGTGAATTATGGGCATTCCAATTAATAAATATTCAAGTGAATTATCCTTCAATTTCAATATGTATGGAGCATAGACTTCCCATTCTACTTTTGTTAAGGTCTGTTATGAACAACTAAGATGCTAGAATCACTTCATGTTAAATATTATAAATGGGATAATGATTACAGTGTTTTACTTATTATCTATGATTTTATCCTTTAGAAGGGTATCCACAAGGATAGGTGTGATAAGTAATATGTTCCTCCATAGAGTAACATTCTGGAGTTGATCAAGAAACAATTCAATAGTTGTCCTTTTATTGATATTGAAAAATATGGAAGGAATTGAATGTCTTCTAGGAATCTTAGTCAAATCTTAAGATAAGAATATTTATGACAACATTTGGGAAGGGTCTATTGTTATTGTCCACAAATTGGTTAGGAAAATAAATGGTGTAAGAATATTGAATAAATTCATCTACAGCTGGATAAATTTGATGCATTTCATATAGGGTTTGAGAAGTTGGTTCACCAAATGATTTAATATTTTTAGAATTAAATATAATTGCAGAGAAACTAATTTAAAAATGATTTAAAATTGCTAAATATAGTAACAAATGGACAAGCAACAATAAGCATGTAATAAAAATGTGAAACCCTAAGCAAGAGAGAGAGAGGATGACTTAGCTGATTGATTTATGAGGAATTGATCTTTGAAGTAGATTATGGAAAAGAACATGCTGAAAGAATGCATTAGGATGTTGAAATGCTTAGATAAAATTAGAACTATCGGATCAAATGCAAACTATCAAAGCCTAGACTAGGAGGGGCACCTTGGGCACATGGGTCAATGACTACTATGGTGCTAGTGTATGTGAAATGCTCTAAATTTTTGTTTTCTATGTGTCGAAAGTAGTTCATTGATAGTCACTTGTTGTCACTCTATGTTTTTCTCCTTGATCACTGAACCACCTGTAACCTGTAAAAATAATTCACTGCACATACCCACAAACCACATCAAACCTAAAAATAAAAATGCAAATATGGGGAGTTAAACTGACCCTGATGTCACCTTGAAGAGTGAACTTATGACCGAGTGTTGCACTACATCTCAAACTCATTAATAGTTCTTGTGAGTGTGTGTGATAATGATGCCCTAGGATGCCCTTGTGAAGTTGCACAAAATGATACGAGCTAGATGATAGAAATGTAGAAAATGTATAGTATGTGTGGATGGAATAGAATAAACTAACCTTCCTATGTTGTGCCATGGCATGCAGAAGTATGTAACCTGCTTGTCCTTGATGGATGTGTTAGATGGAACCTTTGAAGTGCTTTTGCCTTTGGAATGCAAGATTAGGTGATAATAGTAATTTTAGTGCTTTGGTCCTTCATTTTGAAAGTCATAACTATGTATTTATATGATTCCCTTATTTGAATTTTGTAATTGACAACCCTTGAAAGGACAGCCTATAGCAATAAAAAGTAATTGCAAAGAAAAAGGGGGCCCAAAGGGGTAGGAAAAAAATAAATAGGGATAGGAGCACTACATCAGGAGGATAGGTAGTGCCTAGTGCGTATGTCCAAACTGGGTAGCTAGTGTCAGAGGCCATAGAAAAATAAAACAATCAAGTTGCAGACAGAAGTGTAAAAGATTTGTACATGAAGGCCAATGAAAGTACAAAAGACAAAGAAAATGTACCAAGGAATGAGTTGTCAATTACTAGTTTTGGTTGCTTATGAATCATGTAAATGCTAGCATGCTTTTAGGACCTTAGAAGGTGTACCCAAGTGCATTGAGTTTGCTCGATTACTTTATTATGGTGCACATAAATTGTATATGAATGCTATTCCTTTAACTTGGGAATTTTTACATATTGCAACCTTGAGTACAAATGTCGACTAAAAAAAAGTCTAAGTATGCCCAAAAAAATATAAATGGCCCAAAATATATGATGAAAATTACAAAGAGGTTAGGGGTGCACATGAGCAAGAAAGGATCAAAG
Organism: Taxus chinensis; assembly: GCA_019776745.2. NCBI lineage: Eukaryota > Viridiplantae > Streptophyta > Pinopsida > Cupressales > Taxaceae > Taxus > Taxus chinensis. The sequence continues at coordinate 32,978 of JAHRHJ020000281.1, read as the reverse complement.
GTACTGAAATATCACGACGCTAGCATCCCTGGCTGGCTACTAGTGTTCTAGAATCCGAAATGCCGTAAGTACTAAAAGATAGATTAGGCAACCAGGGGTGTAAGACCAAAAGAGGAAAGCAAAAAGTCAAGTAAGTAAGAGGCCAAATACATGGTTCAATTAGTAATTTCTGATACTTAGGAATCCATATGACATAGTAGTATGTGATCATGGACTAACGTTATATTTTTTAAGTGCATGATTTTGTGTCTACACCGACGTGAAGAGTTATGGGTCCAAATTACTTAAGATTAAATCAAATGAATTCAATCCATTGCAACGCATATTTAGATCTTTGGTTGAATAATCCTCATTGGAAGGTTTATCATCTGATTGCAAGATAAATCTAACGAGAGGAGAGTTGGTACCGACTCCTTAGATTCATGTCATAAATGAGTTCAAGCATGATAGACTCGTCAGGAATAAAACCACATGTCTATGTCTCATACAGTATTATTTATGTAAGTGATCACATGAGATGATACTGTTTTTGAAAGAGTCTAGGAGCATGGTCAACCATGCAAATATACACTGGAGTCAAATTTTATGGGCCATTGAAATCTTCTTCCCAAATAGAAGCATTCTAGAGAAGATCACTCACCATCTATTGCTATGGTGATTTCAAAAAATTCGGAAGTGGCATTGACATCGACAAAAATATGATTATTCAAACTTGACATGTTTTTGGCCTTGCCAGATACTTATGAATCAAATGAGGAAAATACTATGAATCATAATATTTTTGTGCCAACATCCAAGAGCTACATGTTCCTGTTAGGTAAGGCTAAGTACATGGTGTCAAGCCATCACATAGATGTTTTGTTGATTCTACTACTTGCAATAGCAAGCATCATGAACAGAGCAATTTAGAGTTTGATAAATCTCCTGTCTTCATTTCATATGACTGAACCCACTAGAAGATCGGGAACCTGAATTTCAGACAATAAGAAGGTATGTTATAGAATAAGATATTTTTAAATGTCTTTTAGCATTCGCAATCTTGTTGATGAGAAAATGTACTTTACTGCAAAACCAGGTGACCATCACCACCGTTTCAGTCTTGACCATGTAAATATCTTATAAATGTCTCTCAGCCTACTGAATCACAAGCTCAAGGATAGGCATGTTTCTCCAATTGATCTAGTAATTTAGACAATCAAATCATGTTAATGGGAAACTCACGTAAATGTAATAGATAGCTTCAACACCTAGATCATTTTTCTGAACAGGAATGGCAGAGAGGGTATGTTGCATTAGATGCATAATTTATTCCTGATGGATTTTCTTGATAAAATCTACCTCCATGACCCACTTGAGACCCAAGAACAACCTAGGATTAGTTAGGAAAATTATGGAATAATTTTTTTTTGTTTAAAAGAGTCTACAACCAGGTTACAAGGCAACAACTGACACTAACAAGTTCCAGAACAATTCTAATTCACTAGAACATACTTTTCCTTTATTAACAATTATTAGAGGTCATAAGGTCCAAATTTTAGGGTTAGAAGGTTCAATAAGGTTCAGAGGGTAATTCCTCACCATACCCACTCTCTAACAGGCTTAAAGGTTCAACTTGATTTTTCTCAAACTTAACGCATTCAAAAATTTCCTAAATTATTTCCATTGGATAGGAAATTTCCTCACCTTTCCATTGATATAAAGAAGTCCTCCTAACTCCTCATATTTTTCAAGTTATGGGCCGGCGGGCCTTGGGGTGAAAATTTTCCCCAAGAGCGGGCCTGTGGGCCCAGGGGTGAAAATTTGCCCCAAGGGCGGGTCGGCGGGCCATGGGGAGACTTTTGGAAAGTTTCCAGTGCATGGGGAAAAAAATAACTTTGCGCCCATGCCCCCGCAAGTCCGCCAGGGACACGTGGCACCTTCTAAGCCAACGCAGGTAAATCAAAGTGGCAGGGAGAAATAAGGTTTTGTACCCCGAAGGCAAAAAGGGATAAATTCACTCGTGCCTCCGCCGACGCCTCGGGATGCCACGTGGTAGCCTCTGATTGGTTGCGAGTCGATGGGGCGGTAGCGGAAAACTTGGAAAAATTTCCCAAAATTTTTTTTTCGAAGCTCAAAGGGAAAAAGGTGCCTGCTCCTTCGTTGACGCCTCGTTGTGCTACGTGGCAACCTCTGATTGGCTGCGGGCTGGCAGAGAAAATTTGGAATTTTTTTCCAAAATTCTCTAGGAGTGCTAAGTTTAAAAGAGATCCGCTCCTTAACTGACAACTCATGGTGCCACGTGCCAGCCTCTGATTGGTTGCAGGCTGCGGGGAAGAAAAATTTGGAAAATTTTCCCAAAATTTTTCGGGAGCGCTAAGTTTAAAAGAGATCCGCCCCTCCGCTGACACCTCATGGTGCCACGTGGCAGCCTCTGATTGGCTGCAGGCTGGCGGGCGGCGGGAAAAATTGGAAAATTTTCCCAAAATTTTTCCAAAGCTCCAAGGGAAAAATTCGAGCCCGCGGGCCCACCAGGGAAATTTTTTCCAATTTTTTTTTTGACGCCAAGTGAAGAAAAACTTCAGAAGGCCATAAATTTTGATAGAGAGCTCGGTTTTGGGAAAACAAGGACTTTATGGAAATCTCTCTATGTCCTCTTTGCACAAGGGTTCATTAGTTTTAATTTTGATAGAGTTTAAGGGGTCAATTTCATGAAAATAATTTGTAGGCTTTTACAGTTCAAATTGGTAAATTTTAATTTATAAAATTTTGTTCAATTTGTTCTTGTTCCTCTCTCAACATGTCAAATAGACATGGAGAATTGTTCTTAGGTGGATTTAGGTTAATTTTGTGAGGTAGGTCTATTTGATAGAGTTCCAATTCGAAAGTTTACAATTTTGATAGCAAAACGACAGTGAAAGCTTTGAACTCGGTTTTGCCAGGTTTTGAAAGATTTCTTTTAAGTATTTTTGTCTAGTTGGATTCGTTTAGGGAAAACTACTTCATTTTAATCGTTTAATATATATTATTTCATTGTTGCAGGTTTGAACTGTGCATTTTAGGTAAAGTAATTGCCATTTTGAAAATACATATAAGAGATCAAATTTAAAAGGGTTTAATTGCCATTTTCTTCTTCAAAGTATTATAATGTGCTCCAATTCAAATCTAATACATTTAGTTGATTCAATTCCAACCATTCAAAAAGAAAAACAAAATACAATTCTGATTTTCAACTTTACACATTTCAAAAGACAGAGTTCTGCATTTTCCTTCATACGCATTTACTTCTTTCAAATAGAGATTTCAATTCACATTTAGATGTTCAATCTTAAAACAACAACGCAAATTGAGAAGGTAATGCAATCCTTTATTGATTCCAAAATACAACTTTACAACCTTTCTTTCATTCTTCGAGTTCATCATACAGAATACAATTCTTTCACATTCTTTCAAAGACTGAACACAGAGTTTATTTCTTTTACATTTCACTTCACAACTTTCATAAAAAATACCACATCTTTCTATTACAAAACATTTACAAGTTCCTCCACTGCAAGTGGGAAAGGTTACAATAAACTTTATCTCAGCAAGGGACTGTCAAACTGTCTTTTTCTCAGCTCCAGAACAACAAGTGCATATATCTCATTCTCCCACGTTGTAATCACAACAAGAGTAGGGGAAAGGCAACGCTCTCCACCCAACCAAGACATCCAATGAAGAGGAGAAGCCATCCTTCTTCATTGGCCCCCGAGCCCCAACCACAATGCAATAAAAGATGTGATCCAACTCATGGCAACAACAGGCTTCCACAAAACACGCAAGCAACACTTTCACAATAAAACATAGTTCCAAAAACTGAATGTAGTTTACAACTACATTAAAACATGACAAACAATACTAAGGCTTCATCAAGCAAGCCAAAGGAGCAAGAAACTATGGGGGATGCTTCTTATGCCTCCCAAAAGGGGAAATGGGTATCACCACCTGAATTACAAACCACCAAAATATAGTATATCACAATCCCTGACATTCCTTATGCCTCCCCAAAGTACCCCTTATTCCTCACATTTCCTTATGCCTCCCCAACCTCTTATGGCACCCCATAACGAGTAAAGAAATGCAAGCTATTTCTTTGTAAGGTGGAACCCAAATCCCAACTCCCTCCACACTTATACCTCCCTAAAACACACTTGTGCCTCCCACAAATTAAACCCCATAGTCTTCTCCTACACCATACCTAGGCCATCTACCCAACAACCCACAACATACCAAAACATTCATACATTAACATTTACATTCATACAAGAAGAGCATTTCAAGAGCCAAGTTCCTACCTCTCCATGATGGAGTTTCCCAAGTTCCAAACAACAGTTGTTTCCAAGAAAACAATCCAAAAATCAACCAAGCACAAGTATTCCACAATCTTCCAACTGCTCCAAAAGCAAGAGCTCCCAAGCACAACAAAAGAATTCACCCAAGAAGCAAGTCTCCAAAGTGAAGCAACCCCAAATAAGGCAAGCAAATCAAATTTTATAGAAGAGGGAAGGGAAGAGGATGAGGTGGATCCATGTAGGATGCCACATCACACATCCTCAACCCCAACACAAGGTCAACTTCATTCTCCAATGCACAATAAATAGGTGGGTGAATAATATGACAGTTTACTTACATACTCCAAAACAAACCCACACCCCAAAGGACTGAAATTACAACATGTAAGAAAAGTGCAATTAAAACCTACAAATTGCCTTCTCAAAAAGCATTATAAAAGTCAAATTTCAACTCTCCAACCATAGGTATGGTTGGTAAATAAATTTAAGAGGTATGGGACAAGTTTAACTTGTCCCACAAGCCTCCAAAATCAGCCTCCAAGGACAATTTCGAATTTCCAAGAAGGTGGAGTGTTTCTCACTCAACAGTTAACTTACACATCACTTACATATCTCTTACACATACTTATATCACTTTAAATCATGGCCAACAACTCTCATTAATTACCTTCTTATGACATATTTGATTTATTTATTTTAACAATATGATTACTCACAAAATTTACACACCATTTAATAATTAATGAAAGGGGTAAAAGCATCACAAAATAAACACATGCAACATAAAACAAAAGGGTCAAATAAATAAATACACATAACCCCTTGGTCACATTTAAAGGTGGTTCCCCCCCATGGGTACCCCTAACAAAACAACCACACACAAACAAAACAAGTTGCCATGGTGACCTTGTTGAATTCATCTAGAATTCCAATGTGGTTGGTCTCCAATCCCCCGATGTTTGTTGTGATATTTTAACCTGCAAAACACAAATACCTCCTTCGGCCTCATGGCCATATCAGAACATCCAAAATAATATAAATATAATTCCTGAAATCATCTAGATATATGAATCACAACAACATCAAAGCAATCTAACAATATCATTTACAATTTTATCAACAACTATTTCATCATCCAATAATTTCCATTTCTAGGTCTATTCACAATATCCAAATATCACATGTCCATAACATCCATAACATAACCATGTCAAACAGTATATCATCATCAATATCCAAAATGCCTCTAATAATCATCATGCATCATAACTGAATCAAGTCAACAATAATCCATGATCTAACATCTATCATCATACTATAATAAGGTCCATAATCAAGTCCATAATATAATCAACAGTATCATGATTAGTATCAAAAGGTGTCAAAGGGAAGTGGGGAAAAGTGGATTTTCTTGATCACTTGTAGGCAAATGCTATGGGAATCTTAGTCCCTCTACATTTTCAATAGTACATATCCCATATTTTTATTGTAAAATATGTGCTAAGAATAAACATTGGTTTTTTAACCAAAAATTACAATAGGAGAACTCCAAGTATTATGGGAAATGCCATGTCCAAGAGAGATTTACACCTTGCTAAGGTATCAAATGTTCAAAGTATGGGAAAGGGAGTGGGAAAGAAGGCAAGAAGGTAAATGATGATACAGGTAAGATATATCAGATGCATATGCATTAAAATCATTATAATTTCATAAAATCCATTTAATTTATAGAAGATGATACAAATTTGCAAAATTAGCTAAAGATATGAATAAAACTCTGGTGCACAAAGCACCAATGATTTTTCCATCAGGGGGACATAAAATTCCTTCCTCAATGACTTGATCTCAGATTTGATACTTGTAGAGTGAGTGGGAATAGAAGAAATGAAAGATGAGAGGAGGAGTATAGAATAAAATTGCAATAGTCATTTTTGTCCTCTATTCGCATGAGTTTTGCTTCCAATTTTCCAATTCAAGGTTACCCCCCTCTACAATAACTCTCAGAGGAAAATTCTATCCTGCAAACGATGGTTACAATGTTCCCCAAAACCCAAGTTTTGATAGATGCAATATAAATCCAGATGCATTTTGCATATTTCAGATTCCTCTTTTGGTATAAAAATGACCATGGTCGGGAAAAAATAGAAAACCATTACAAATGTTTCCAGTTTGAATAAGGACCATTAGATCACCTCCTGATGCTTAATCACTTTGAGACATTTCACGTGGCAGGAGAAGGTATTTGTTGAGCAAAGTTAACGAGTAGGAAAAAACTTTTTGCATAATTCTTGATTTTTACATGCCAAGATGTTTCAATTTTCTCCTCAGCTGGAAACTCCATCAAGCATTTGGATACAAATATTGAAGATAATGTCCATTTTGTGGATAATTTGCACCAAGTTTCATTGATAAAAAAGCCATCTGAATTAATCTTGCTCTAGTTGAAAGATGTTGACCCTCTGAAGAATTAGGGAAAAATGGTCAAAATTAGGAGAAAACTCAGGTTCACGGGGAATTTGTTTCCCTTTTTTTTCCAAATTGGGAAAATTACAAGCTCTTCTAATGTGCCCCGCTTTCTCCAACTGTCTACATGGCACTTTTGGTGTGATCCATGGCTTCAAAGACAGAGTTTCCAAGTATCTCCTTTCGTACAAAATGAAACAGACAAATGTTACCATTTTTTAGTCCCCATTGAAGATAATGCCATGCCGGATTGCAGGACAAATGGCATTCATCTCAGGCTGCAGGCCTACAGAAATTTCACTTTTCCCTTGCCTTTGATGAGGATGATAAATGTTTACTGGGCTAATTTCTTGAAGGAAAGGTTAGCTTTTCACCCGTAGAGGCTAAGTGCCAAAATTATCCAAATGCCCCAAGAGTGCGCTTCATTTTTCTTAATTACCCGCGGGCCAAAATTTGACGTTGCACCTTATTAGCCAAAATGAATAAGTACCAAATTTCAATCATCACGCCTCTATATTCAGACCTTGACATGAGGCACTTTCTAATTGTGCTATGGGCTTTCCTAGGGAGAGCTTCATACTCCAAACTCATCGATAAATAACTGTAATAGTCAAATTGCTACCCCCTTAATAGCTTAGGAGAGACTTACTAACCTTGTCTTGAAAGGCAGAAGAAAAATGTTACTTTTGGATGAAGCCATACCCAGAAATTTTGATTGCAACCTGAGTTGTGTAAAATTTGACTGAGGCAACAAAAGGAATGGAGTTAACCCAATAAGAGTGGAAAGTTTCCATTTTTTGTTGAACAATTATAAATTTCCTTCGCTATCAAAACAATGTTTATCGTTGAGATAGGAGCTTCAAGTTGTCTTGCTATGAAAACTTGCAATTTTCACCCCTTTACACATTTGCAAGACAAAAACTAGCTTTAGCTCGGGTATATGGAATGGATTGAGCAAGGTGAAGACATGCCAACCCGAGGATCTAGAACCCGAGCCCTACATGTTTCAAAACATATAATGTGATGACCATTTCCTTATCCATTGGGCCTTCCTAGTCATTGTACAATTCTAAGGATCCTGGAAGAAGGAAGGAATGAAACACACCAACCATAGCTTGTTACACCAAGACAAAAGGGGAAAACTTTGAACACACAATAGAAAAGGGGGAAACAAAAAAACTATGGTACATATAGGTTTCAGATAACTCACTTTCACTGAAGAACTTTCCATTTTCCAAAATTAAATTGTGAGTAGAGCAACAATGAGAGCCAACATGTGTCGATGATGGAGGTCTGGATGGCATTGAGCAAGGGGTCCTTTAGAAGTTGAACATTTGAAGATGTTCAGATCTACTACCAAGGCGTACTGCATTAATAAATATTTCAAATTGTTACAAGATTGGGTTTGCAAGTACTCTAACTCTGAAAATGATTTCAACCTTGGTTTCACTTGTAAAACTCCACAAGGTCAAATTCACTAGGCATTGCACTTGGATGAAGCCCCGAGCCAGTTTAGCAAAAAGTGAAGAGAAATGTGGACTTTGGATGAACTCAACCAACCTACTATTTCATTGTGTCTTGAGACTCCAATGGAAGGATATGATGGAACTGCTCTTAACAATTGAAGAACTAGAAGAAGGAAATTATGAATTGCTTGAGTATCAATTAAAATCCGACGTAACAGGGTCCTTAACAATGACCAAGTCTAGTTTTTCTGTAGTAGAATCCTTGGAGGGTGGTAATGGTGAGCCTCTACTAATGATCTTCTTTTGTGTGGACGTACTGCCTGAAGTGGGATCTTACCTGAGTTCGGGGTATGAAATTTTGATCCATGGAGGACAGAGCATTGTTTCCTGGATTGGGCTTGAGTGACCCTCAACACATGAGAATCTTGGATTCTTCTTCTTCTTCCCCATCTTCCAACAAACTCAAAAAATCCATTCGTGCATATCTCCCCAACTTCTTCAATTTCAAGGTAGCCTTCAGCCCGATCACTTTGCTATTTCTATGTTCAAGATCATCAACTTCAGCTTCCTCTCTGGTATCAAAGGATGCATTGACTCGTGGTGCTTTAAGAGAAATTTACTCGAGGAGGTAGTGCAAGTCATTGCTTATCCATTAACAGTTTGGTCTTCCTTGGAGCATTCCTCATTTTCATTTGGGACAACTATTTCTTCAAAACTAGATCATTTTCCATTTTCTAGAACATACGAGTCAGGTTGTTACTCCTCAAGCTAAAATTTGAACCTTATGCTTCCCCATGATTGGGCCTTTCATCTTTCCAGAGAGGATTAAGTCATCATCAGTTTTAATGGAAAAGTCTTGAGATTCCCTCAAGTGTGTTTGGTTGGGATCTTCGAGAGCAGTGATATCCAAAAAATGTTTCCGATTCTTGTACCGGGCCCCCCACAGAACACCTGCACTAATGTCCCTAGCAAGTATAAATTTTTTCCTATGGATGCCAAATGCTCTCCCGTGAAGATATTTCTTGTTCACCAATAGCTCATCAAAGGACCCCATGAACAGATTTCAAGCGGATTGATCCAGGAAGAGAGGCCCTTGAAGCAACATTGTGCACAAAATCTAGCTGCCACCAACAGATTCCTAACCACAATAGTTGGATCACAGGGAAATGAGCACCCCTAGGACTTCGGCTATATCTATAATAACTATCCTTAGTAGGAAGACTGACCCAAACTAGCAAAGCATAAACATGTACGTATTTTAATCAAATCGAAACCTGGGTGCCATTTTAAGATATTCGGTAGTTATTACTGTTTTACCGTATGTAATGAAACCAGGCTTCCCCGACTATTTGCTCGATGTTGATATCTTCATCGGTTTATGAACTGAAACAAAACAATGATGCATCCAATTAGACATTGCAATCAATTCAACCAAGGGCATATATTTCCAAAAATGGTTAAGATAGTCTATTGTGAACTAAAATCATTTGTGCTTATACATCTTTAGCCATTAGAAGCTTTCGATATACAGTGAACCCATATGAGTTTTAAAAGCATGGGAATAGCCACCATGTTGTTTTCCAGAATCAAGAAATCTTGAAGGGACATCTGCGCCCTAAACAGGATTGCAGGGGAGAGAGCACTGAATTGTGTCGGTGACTACGAGACTACGGTCAGCCCAAGAAAGAGGTACCTCTTTTCTATCATGTACGCGGCTTTGTATTTTCTTCCCCAAAGCTCAGTGGGCTAGGATCAGTGTCAGGATCGGGTTCCCCAAAGCCCATATCTGGATGATCAAATATTTGTCACTATTTCAGTCAAGCAATACGCTCCCATCTGCTCCGTTCATCCAAAACAATTATTATTTATAATGAGTTGTACGTTTGGGATCAACAAATAACTTGATGCATGTAGCTTTAGATAAAAACAATTTGTCTTCACAAAATTCAAACTTTGAATCAAACCTACCATGATAAATGATCAAATCTAAAAAAAGAGTGCCGAAACTTTGATATTTGAATAAATAATACCATAATAAATAACGATTAAGATCCTTCCAAAAAGAAAGCACTAAAAAATTTCTAATTTGAAACAATCCTATATGTAACACTCTGATTTTGTATGTTAACTTGGTGAATGTTTTACATACTGTTATAGCTCTTGGAATGAAAGCAAACATGTTAAGATATGTTTTGATCTTAAGAGAATGTGTTGCTAATTTGGATTCTTGCATACTGTGATTTATTGCATGGGACAGCAAATACTGTACTTGTGTGTTTGCTGATGTGACGACAGATTGTCGTATAATTGCTTGCTCTTGTGCTGATTGACAGCATACCCTGAATCAATTCCATTGATCCAAGTATGCTGAGGTCCTCTTGTGTTTTCTATGTTAATTCACACTTGAACTGGACTAGAAATTATTATGAGCGTGCAGCGCCTGATTACAGGTGTGAATAGCTAGCACGAAAATGCCAACGACAGGGGTTCGATTCTTGAACCCTGTACTGTCGAATTTGGGACCTCGTGGGGCGAGAAACGCCTGGACACGGGTGACCTTGGCATGTAATCTGAAGGACGAACGTCCTGCTCTGCGTTAACGCGAATGTTAGTAAGGGGCTGGAAGGAAGTTGTTAGTGTTAGTGGTTAGTGTGAATTAAACCTAAACTAACCCTAAGGCCTAACATACATCCTACACTACTATCCTAAGTGGATTTTTAAATTACAAAAAAAAAAAAAAGGGAAAAATAAATCTAAATTCTAAAACCTAAGGTTGAACTAAGACCTAGGTCGAATGAACTATGTAACCTAAACTAATCCTAAACTAAGGGGTACGCAGACCCTTGGGAAGGAAAGGGATAAGGATGGGAAGGAGGCATTCATTGGTATTAAATGAACTGTCCCTTCGTGGACGGCGCCAGTTTTGGCGGGGCAGGTAAGGAATTTAGGGGCATCTATTTTGAAATAGAGCCAAGTTCAGTTTGCTTGGAAAATTTGAAACTTAGAACTTGCCAACCCAAGTGGCGGTGGCGCGGAAAGTGAGGAAAAAGGAAAAGCCTTTAATGCATTGATGGTTTTCGGTCCTCGCGACCAGCTTCGCCTTGGAAACAGCATGAGGAAAAAATTGATTTTCATTTTTGTTCGATTCGAGCCTTTTGCAAAGTTGCTCTGCATTTGGTTTTTCTGACCTGGTTCGGTCGAACCAGCTCTTGGCATTTGACATTTTCTTGGAAGATTTGGAGGCTGTTGTTAAGCCTGAAGAAGAAAGGAGTGTTGGGAGAGTTTGTGCTGTCGTTGTGGAAGGAAAAACGCGGCAAACAAGGTTTTCTTCGAGTTCTGGAAAAGAGATTACAGGCATGTTAAGCCCTTCTCTTTAAAAATCTTTGCTTTGATTAAATGTTTCATTAAAACAACCCTGCTCTTGGGTTGGGATTGCATGATTGTTGTTGAGTTGATTTGGAAATGGATTTTGTTGATTCTTGCCTTCTTTTCTTTGGAAAATGATAAGAAAACTTGCTTCTGGTTGCTCGGCCTTGATTTGTTGTTGCTCGAATCGATGTTGGAAATATGATTTACTAGTATTGGTTGTTGACTGTATAAAGTGGTTTGAAATAAATATATTCCTTTCACTGTTCGTGTTGTTCGAAAGTGGAACAGGCTGTGCAATCGCTCCTTATAGTGTAATTGTTTCCTTTTAAGTATGCAATATCGTTTCTTTACTGTGTATTTGGAACTGTCTTTGCATGTAAACTGGGGATTAAAAGATTATTCGGAAATGGAAATACAGTCGCTGAATTATATTGCTATGTAATTTGGGTTACCTTCCTTCGAATCTTGCTGTCATTTTGGAAACAATACAAAATACTGTTATATGCTGTTGCTGAATTGTTTGTCGACCCTTGCTGTCCTTGTATTTGGAAATGAATGAAAATTGTTCCTCCGTGCTGGTTGTTTAACAGTTTTGTTCTTCTCGAAATGGATTTACCTCCATGAGGTAGTCTGGTTATGGGTATTATATGAAAATTTTAATTGGTTATTCTTGTGGAATGGAAGGTAAACTGTACAGGTTACTGGAGTTGTTTTTGCTGCATTGAATATACGTCCTTTTGCTGAAAAGACTAGAAATAAATAGAAGCATAATTAGTGTTTGAAATTGTTTCTTATTGAAAGTTTCAAGGATATAGATCCTTTCCCTTCTCCAGTTTTGGGATCTTAATGGAAATGGCATTCGGGGTTTCCTTGGGTAATCGAACTTGATTCTAATAAAGTAATAGCAATAGTTTACATTGTTGTGCCTTTTGCTTGGATTGGATAAGACGAACACAGTATTGGGTATTCGTGAAAATAGGAAAAGTGAATCGTTTTCCTTCTGTGGACTCCTTAATGAAAGTGGCATGTCTGTTTCCCTTACGGTGTGGATAAGATGGTTTCATTGTGTTTTCTTGATATGCCCTGTTCGGTCTTATTTTTGGAATCAGCTGTTGACGCAATTATAAACTGGTTTTGTATTCTGTGCAATGAATGATTATAATTTCTTCTTGCTGTAATGAAGGTTGACCCCATTGCGTCTAGCAGTCGTGGTTTGACCTTCTGATATTTTTTTTTACTATCTTGTGAATGCGAACTTGGCTGGAATGTTCATTGCTGTAGCTCGTTGGATTGCAGCTGTACTGGCTATGTGAGATGCTTATCAATGAGAACGTTTACTCTGTTATCTTTCTAAGTTGAGTTGTCATGCTAAGAAAAACATGATTTGAATGTTTTTACTTCATTCTGAATACAATGATTGTTTCTTAATGAAATCATAGAGAATGAATTCTTCTCTTTTTGCTATTTGGGACTCTGAAAGTGACATTGGAATTATAGTGCATATGACTCGATCTTGCTGTAGGTAACAGCAATGTACCACTTGTTATTAAGAATTATATGCGTTCAGAGGTATAAAAGATCATATGAATATATACTTGCGTGGTTGCATAATTGTTGTTGGTTAGCTATACAGTGTAAGAAGTAGGGAATCTTCTAGTATAGCAAATACCTAGTATGCATATTGATATGGCTTGCTCAACGATGAATATAATGTCTTACTAACCTGTTTGGTATTCATATGAACTGGAAATAAATGAAATTATTCTTGCTGCCAGAAAGTGAATTTCCGAGTGGATTTTGTAAGTTTCACTCTGAACTGCTATCTTGAATTGATCTTTCGTTTGGATTCCACTGTTAGGACAGTCATGTGGAAGGAAATAGAGATATGAATGAATGTTTTAGAAAAATGATCTTTCTTCTTTCATTCAGTTAGAAATCTGGAATTCGTGAATGATGAATTTTATAGTGCTTAGATGGGAGCTACTATATGCATTGCTGTTCGCTTTCTTGTTTGTACTTGAATGCTTTAAATTTAACATGCTTCATGAACGGAAAGGAAAGTAATGGATTTATAGCTCAGTTAGTTTCATCCTTTGCATTTGATATTAATGGAAGGCGTGGAAAGGATAACTGTATGCTATATAGGCAGCAAACTACTTGTATTCCTAACGTTACAAATATTGTAAATTGATACTTGCAATGATTATGTGGAAACGGGACAGCAGTCCCTTGGCTGATTGTGATGATATTTTTCTGATAGTTCAGTTGTTATGCTGATCTTCTCCTTTGTGCCTATTTTGAGATTGATGTTTTGCTGTCGTTTCATAAAAGCAGGGTTCTTTTATTGAAACAGTTAGTTGAAGCATCTTATTTTAAGGATAAGTGCTTAATGTGCTCAGTTCATTGAACTGACCCGTGCAATTCATTTTGCAGATGGAATTTGATTAGAATGAAGACTTGGCTGTTTTCTGATGCCTTCTTGATTAGATGTAAATAAATTGTAAACATGTTGCTTTTATTTCCTCTTTGAGGAATTGTATAAAGAAGAAAATATATTCTTCTGTCCATGAGTTGTATGGATGCTTTGTATAAACTATACCCAATCAGCTGGATTGGCAAATGTACAAATTATGACTTGAAATATTGAATACAGTTACAGGTGTGATATTTTCAATAATTATATCAGTTTGATATTGTTGTTTAAATTGGAAATATGGGTGTTATTTCCTGATTTGGAATTGTTTCATTATCCTTGGATGGATGTTGAATTGAAACTGATATCTAATTCTTACTTAACATACAACTTTTAAGTTGAACAATGCAATTAATTCATACTTGGGGTAAAGATGAATTTTCAAATTGACATTAAAAAGGATTAAGAAGGATATGATTTTATAATCAGAAGGTATTCAGGATTAGGCTTAGGAGCTAAGGAATATCAATTCAAACTGGGAGTAATCGAACTTTGTTTTCGAACTCCATTAATGATCCCGTTTGATAAAATTCAGAATAAAGGATATTGGATAGGGATATATCCATAACTAATGATCCTTAACTATATAACGTTAAGGGGAACAAATGAATTCATTTCTCGAAGATTAGACCTCGTTTGAATGACGTCTAATAAGTTAACATTATGAAATTAGTTGCAGTTGGAAACATCTTGGCTAAGTTTAATAGGTTAAACTTATTATGTCCGTCGGTGATGGACTGCTTAATCTAATGATTAAGAAATTAACCAAGTAAGAAATGTAGCCCTTCGATATGAAGGGGACTGATACTTAGCAAACTAATGGACTACGGTTTAGTCCCTCTTAGTTATAGACAACTGGCAACGGAAACGAGGATCAAGAGATCAGTCGCGGATGCTGAAAGTCATTTTTAATTCATATACTCGTAGCTAAGTCACTTGGGCAGGGATGTGAATTCTCAATGGGATGAATTCTGCAGGACATTGGCATACGCCAGGCTACAGCAGGGTGTCTTCATGAAGACGGGGGTCTTCATGACGACACAATGTTGGACAGCTGACATATAGCAATGCCCTCCCGAATTAAAACATTGGTAGAATACATAGGCTGAATGTGTAGATCTTAGCTGGGGTGAGGATAGGGTATGATTTGGTATACGGAGTGACTCCGGATTACTAAAGATAATCAGACACACGGAGTCGTGGGGGGTAACGACACCGGTATGTCTGCGTATCTTTAGTTACCAGGAGTGCCTTCCTATACCCGTTCATATTACTAACTGGGAATCTGAAAGTTTAAAACTTTTAAACAATGAGGACTGGTAGGATTCCAGGAAAGACCATTCTAGATAACAGGTGAAGTGAAGTGAAGGACGTATTCCGTAGATGTGTATCACATCCAGGAATATGATCATGCAAAGCATGTGAAAATCTTTGGCCAAAGTATCGCAATTGCTGGTTGCGTTGTCCTTATCACTTAATTTAAGATGCAGGATGTCAGATGAATATCAGTAACAGATATTCAGATAGGCTTCTTAAATGGATCACTTCGATAACCGGGAGTTTTAAGGTTATGAGAACATTGGTATATAAAATATACTATGGGCATAAACAAACATGAAGGATCGGTTGTTGCCGAGTCATGAACATGAAGGATCGGTTGTTGCCGAGTCATGAAATGATAGAGATCGTTGAAACTCCGAGCCATGAAAATGGACAGGATCGGCAGTTCTTCGAGTCATTTACAGCAGCATATGGTAATCTGTTATGAATATTGAATGGCATTGAATGTGTGTTCCATATTGTAAATATGTGAACAAAGAACATTGGTTTTAAAAAGAAATTGTATAATCCAAACTGTTTACATTTTGGACAGAGAACAATTATTAAACCATCTTGAACGTGGTGTTTTGAATTACATAATTCACTAACAGAGAACGTTACTATATAAAAAGGCCAAAAAAAAAAATAAAAATTTCCCTTGTTCTGTATTTTAGGGCTGAAGAAGAAATGTAATAACCAATGATACATAAAAACAAGAGGTAGGTTAGACATGAGGCTCGGATGGCTATTCAAATTCTAGAAATTTTCTCTTTTTTTTGAATTTTTTTGACCTTCTGGTCATATTTAGGTGCAAATGCTGCTAAATCTGCCCCATGATGGGCTCTAAAAATTGTTGGCGAGAAAAATTTTTAGGGACAATTTTTTTGGTTTTTTGCCAACACTCTGGGAGTCTAAGTCCCTCTACTTGACCAGTGCAACTACCATATGTGCATGCATGATTAAAAAGTGATTTTTATCCTAGTGGCCTTTCGGTCAAGGATCCAACAAGGGCACTCCACTGACCTTGCGGAAAAATATTGCATATATCTACAAGAGAGGAATTTGTTAGGAAAGTGGGAAAGGGAGTGAGAAAGTTAGAAAAGAGAAACTAATGTTGCAAGTAGAAAATCAGAGACTTGCATACACTAGTAAGAAATTTCATTACATGCACTTGAATTTAGAAGAAAACAAATCTGCATAACAGCAACAAGACCAAATAGCATTTAATGAGCACAAAGTACCACTAAAATCCTTAGTCAAAAAAGGCTAAAATTCCTTCTTCTTTATTGAAGCTCAAGAAGAAATTGTACATAACATAGAAATGGAAGACATTTTAGAGTAGGGAAAATGGAAGAAATTTGCTATCTCTTTGTTCTCTTCACAAGGATATCTCTCTCATGAATTCACAAAAAATAGCTCCAAAATCTAAGAAGTCTAAGAAGTCATCTAAGAAGAAGTTCAAATGAGGAGCTTGTTACAATTTATAGAAGAGAAGGCAACTCTTCATCTTCCCGGTGAATTTTCAAATACTTTAATCTGACTTTAGACTGTTCATATTCCACTTAAATATTTAAGTCCCTTTTATAAAAGCAAGGTGGCTTAAATTTTACATTATGTTTATAAAGTCACTTAAAGTTATATTAAAAAGTGCAAACCTCAACGCAAAAATATAACATTGATGAGAGAGAGCATTGGGTGAGAAGAGAAGAGAGAGAGAAGAAGAGGAAGAAGAATAAGAGAGAAAGAAGAAGAATTATGTAGAAGAATGAGCCATTGCAGTGGATTTGATCTCACTCCCTGATTGGTTTCCACCTCTCACTCCTAAGAAGGCCTCTGTCCCTCCAAGCTCCTTGCTGAAACGAGCTATTGTTGTAGGTTCCACTTTGTCAGCATGAGGAATGCAAACAAAACTCAAGGTATCTATCCATCCATCAGCCACACTGTTGATGTCTTTGCACTTCCGGAACCATGATGAGTGTTTTTCTACGATAAGTGCAATAGAGGCCCGAATGTCTAAGAGGAAGTTGAGGGTACCCTTAGTGAAGGACAACAGATTGACTACCTCTTTCTTGACATATTCTTCAAATGGACCAATCAACTCATCAACAGTTGTGTCCTCACCCATTGCAGGTACTCCAAGTTTCTGAGTTTTCTGATTTATACTATCCTGTAACTTGTACACTGTTCCTATTTTTCCTCCAGCTCTGTGATGGCTTGATTAATTACCTCAAACCTAATTTCCAAGGTCCTCACCCATACACGTGACAAGTCTTCTAAAGGAGTTTCAAAAATCTTACTGTCGATCAACTCCTGGTGATGAGTGTTTCTCATTTCATCTACTACTGGACCCAAAGGTTCCCAATAGTCCCTTTCTTTCTCCAAGTCCTCCTTGAGTGCCCACATCCTATTTGTTGTCACACACATGTAAGCGAAGAGTTTGACTATTTCTTGGAGCATGAACTTCCCTTTTTCAGAAATTGAGTTGATCCATTCATTATTCACTTGCCCTACATTGTGAACTCGTGCATCCTCCTGATGGACTCTGGATTAAAGCTATTGATGGGTGCAACTTCCTCAATTGGGATTGTCGTGGCATTGGGATCAACTAGATGTTGCACATAGAATGAAATAATTTCATACCTGTTCCTTTAGTTCATCAATATTCTTCTTATACTCCTTATTCCTTGCCACCATGTGAGTGGAAGATTGCTGATACATGTGCAAATCCCCTTCATGAGTTGTCGGTCCTAGTTGGATCATGCTCATCTCATAGTCAACTGGTGTCAGCTCATCCACTGGCTCGATTACCTTCGGTTGAGATACTTCAATGTATTGATTACCTATTTCCCCACTTGTAGAACCATGAGGCCATATGTGTGAGCTTTCTTGATCTTTTTTCTTTATTAAATGAGACAATCGCTGATAGATCAGGGGCTGTCACTTGTTACACAGTGTAGGTGTCAGGGACAATTGTTTCCTACATCCAAGGAAACATCTCATCGGATTCAGGCTTAATGATAGGTGTACCAACATTTCCCTGTTCTGAAGGAGGAGGCAAATCTTGAATGAGAGAGGTATGGATGTCAACAATAGGTAAGACCTCTTGTGGTGGCTCGAAGACTAGGTCTTGAACCATGTTCTCTTCATCCACTTGTGTTTCTGCCATTGGATTTTCTTCCTACATTTCTGCGATCAAGTCTTCCTCTCGCAATGTCGCAAATGAGTCTTCTTCTACCCTAACTTTCTTCAGCATCTTCTCATGAGGAGAAGCTTCCAAATATGTGGCCTTTCTTTTTGAACTTGCTCCAGAGTGTCTAGAACTAGAATTCACCTCTACAATTTTGAAGATGACCGATGGGAGGCTTGCTTCTGACTTGGAGGAATTCCTTGTGACTGGATGATCATGGTTCTCTTCTTTTGAAACCAATTTCTCATTCTCCTTACCACTTTCTCAGTCCACTCCTTTATATCCCCTGATTCACGAACATACTAGTTGACTGGAGATAAGGGGGGCATCTTGACTACTACGTACTCAGGATCATACATCTTTGTCCCATCATCATGCAAAATATCTTCATACCAAGAGAACTTGAATTTCTTCATCTCACTGATTGTCATCCTCATATGGTCCTTTTCACGCACTTCAAATTCATCAGCACAATTGGCCCAGTAGTCCTCAACTTGTGGCTCATGTTGTAATTCTGGGATGTAGAAAGAGTTAGGATCTTCTCAGATGTCAAAATTAGGCCTGTCAATGTAGGAATGCAAAGTCAAATGAGTGAAAGTGGCCTCCAGATGAGATGCATCATTTGAGCTCTTGCACATGAATACCCCGAGAGAGATAGGAAATGAAATCAACTTCTTCCTCCTACTCCTAAGCCTGTTATTCACTTGAATGATCTTGCTTAGAGCTCAAACAATACAATTTGGTCACTAAGGTACTTGGGCAGCCTTAGCAGAGCTTGGTCGAAGCCAAAACTCACATGTAGGAGAAGGTTGAGAATTGTATGAAATAAGAGCCATACATCTTGATCAAGGATGTCGCTTGTGGCAACATCCTAGCTTCTAGATCCCCTTCTAATATTTTAGACCACATACATTGTGAATGCATCATTCACATGAGTGAAATTCCTATGGCTTTCCTTCATTACCAATTGTGGAAGCTTCTCGAACACAGGCACCTTGGTAGTGATGTTTTGCGTGAGAGCCAATCCTTTGAAATGATCTTGAGCTAGTGAGGAGATAGACCAAGTAAGAAGTCATGTGGAACTTCTTCATCATGGGTACCTAGAGTAGTTACAGATGGATATTTCATTGATGATCTACCCCCAGTCAATTCTCTGCTTTCCTTCTAATGTCAAGATGAAAAGGCCCATCCTTCTTAGGAAGTCTTTATGCTTGCTTCACCCATAACTCTCTAAGGAGTAGTGATTATCTAAATATCCTTCTCTAAACTCACACCTTGGAAGGTTCTTGGGCATCCTTGAGGGATTTATCCTTTTTTCAACCATGAACCAAGTTTTTTGATTGATTTTATGCATCCAATTTCCCAATCATGCAAGGCTTTGTCTTTGAGATGACGACCATTTGGGTGATGTTACTTTCAGAGAAAGTGAGATGGTTCTAGGGCTAATGACCGCCATCAATGTTCCATTTTTAGCTCATATTGTTAGTGTTTTGGGCTCACAATGGTGAGAGTAGGATAGGACCAATTCAAGACTTCGCACAGACACTAGGTGTCCTGCGGCAATGAACAAGACACTTGTGAATATCTGATCTTCAATCTTATTTCAGTCTTTGACTGCTATGTAATTTATAAGGTCATTCAGGTGCATGTATAAGACATCACTGTCTTTTATCTCATACTCACAAGTGAAGGTTGTGCAGTTTTCCCGTCCACTTATGCTTCATGTTTTCCTTAGAAAGAGAAACTTACTATTTTTAGTAAGTATGAAAAAGCAACTCCCTCGAACCTCAACTGGATGTTGTGACTTTATTTCCTGGCTTCTCCCTTTGTGTTCCTCTCACCTTCTGGATCAACTTTATATTTTTGGTAGGTGCTTGTGGGACCACTTACTATTTTTAATAATTTCCAAAATTGGACCAAAATACCCATTGGTGAATTCTCAGCTGCAATGCATCTTCAATGTCTCTGTCTCCTTCACAAGTTCTTCTGTTGATGACTTTCCCAAAATAGAAATCCCTTATGTAGAGGACCTGTTATTTTTAGAAATTGGGATTATGGAGGTTGTATTGAGTGGAAATGGTTTTTTTTTCCCAATATCGCACCACTGATTTTAGATCTTAGTTTAGTTTTAATTTTTCAACTTGTTGCTTCTAGACACGACAACCATTTGAAAATTGTAGGTATGGTTTTCTCCTCTGTTCGCAATGAAATTTTACTTTTGATATGGAATTTTTCCTCTCGTGCTTTCAATGAAATCTCATTTTGATCCAACTGCTTTGACAGGAAAACCAACTTCTTTCATCATTGGGCCGGAAAGAAAATTTCTTCGCTATGAATGTTTTATGGCACGATCTGAAATTTTTTATGATTTTTTTTGAGAATATTAAAAAAATGTTTCCTCAATCTATATCACCATGATTTCACGAAATGGGATTTCTATTTTCTTCTTCTCTGTTCTTCGTTTCTTCTGGCTTGATGAAATGGGACCTTATTTCCATAAGAAAGAGGATTTACAATTTGGTGGAGAGCTTTGGAAATGGTAGGAATTTGGTAGGAAGTTGCAGGGAGTTTGCAGATATGGTCGTGCACGGGAATGTTAGAAGTTAGAAGCGGGAAACAGGTGGAGATTTTTAAATTTTGAAATAAAGCATAAATGGGAGAGAGGCACATTTTCATGTCCTTGACGTCCCTCACCTCAAAGGGACGTGAGGAACATCAAATTCCATGGTGAGCAAGGCGGTGACATGTGGCAGAGATCCGACGACAGGGGATGAAGCAAAAAAAAGTCAGCTTCAAAGCACCGAGGGGCTGGAAGCTATTCACATGGGTGACCAAGAAGTCTCCTTAGGGGTTGGGGAATTTTTCCATTTTTAATTTCCCTCACCTCAAAAGGACATGAGGGGCATTAAATTCCATGGTGAGCAAGGTGATGACACGTGGCAAGATCTAACGACGGTTGGAATGAAGGCTTGAAAAGCACCTGGGGGCTGAATTGGTCATCTTGGTGGTTAGATGAGGGTCCAGAAGTCTTATGGGGGCTAGGAGATTTTTTCAACTTTTATGTCCCTGACCTTGAGGGATGTGAGTAACATCAAAATCCCACCAGGATCCTGGAGCTCGACACGATGTCCTTCCAAAACTGAGGGGTTGACTAACTCTCCGAACTTGACCTCAAGAGGAGGGACATAAAATTCTGGCACTCTAAGTGATGAAACAATGATAAATTGAGCTCTCGCAAGAATTTTTTGATGAAATTTTATATGATCTGAAGGTCTTATGGGGGCTGGCAAATGTGTCCTTGACCTTTCATCCAATCCCACCAGGCTCCTGGGTAACACGTGTCCTTAATTCCTCCCACTTGAGGGCAACTTGAAAAATAACTTGATTTCGATGGATTTGGTACTCCACTTTGTGCATGTGGGTATTATGAAAAATTTTTTATCTTCTCTACTTGTGCAACCCAAACCCATTGCCAAAGTGTTGTGAAAAAACTCAATTTCCCCATATTGTAGGGATTATAATTCCATTTTCTGAATATGTTTTTTTTTTTCCTAACTCCATCTGGAGCTCCTAAAATCACCTTCGGAAGCTCAGCAGTTGTTTTGGCTTGTGCACTTGCCTAGGCCTGTGAACCCTAATTTTGGTGAAACTGCCCCAACTCTCTTAGGTCTTCCTAAATCTTTCTTGAATCACTTTCATGATGTTCCAAGGCCTTTGACTCACCTCCATGTCATGTTTTGGATTTTCTTTCCACTCCATGGGTTTGCTCCAGTCCTAGGAAGGCTAGTGATAACCCTTCCCACAACTACCTGAAGCTTGCAATTTTTAATGAACTCCTAAAATCACCTAGGGGGTTGATTTGAATTTCCTAAATCACCTAGGGGAATGAATTAACACTAATTGGGAGGTTACTGGACTAATTGGGCAGACCTGGGGTGCCTCGAAATGATAAAACATGAAAAAATTTGGACAAGGGTATAGTTGTCATGCTCGGAAATTGTCAATTTCCTTGTTGCACATTTGCATCTATGCCTCCGATAATTCATTCAAGATCTCTCATTTCTGCCTACAACATAACTAAAACCCTTACAATTCAACCAATAAATTTCTTAGAACAAACTATGGTAACTAGTTGCAGTGGTTCACCATAGTGTTAAATAATGATTTCCAAATACACAATGTCACCTAAATAGCCAACAATCAACCCTAAAAAATATTTATGTGCAAGACTAAAAAGAATCGTATACGCAAGCATCGAGCACTAAAAGCAAAGTCCTTAGTTATTTTCAACTCGAGACTCATACATGCCCTGGAAAGATAATGACATTGCTAGGATCAATTTAAGTCTTAAATGATTCAAGTCATCATTAGAGGTGTGAAAGACCACCATTCATAATCAAATATCACCACATCATTGATTAAAGACAACTGTTTGAGCTAGCAAATGAGGTTAGGACCAAAACCCATGAACTTTGAGCTCAAACTAGTTTAAAATACCAAATTTGTGAAACTTCCACGTACCGACATTTTCACATAGGCATCTAAACTACTTATCCAGGATAATTTTGTGTGGTTCCTAAGGAAAACATTTTTTAATCTAACGTTCAATGAATTATTGTGGTTTTATATCCTTGGGAATTATAGGTTTATTATGTCAAGAGAACAAATGTCACAAGCAACCCACGTAATAGATGGGGAGATATTAAGGTTTCATATCCTCTCTCCTTATTGTATATTAGGGTTCTTCCATGTATCCATATATTTTTCATATTTATTTACATTTCTGTTTGGAAAAGTGATTCCTCCAATATTTTTTGGATTTTGGATGTGTAGGTTCCCTCTCTAATTATATATTGTGTTACTTTTCATACCAATATATCTATTCATTTGGAGAATTGTTTCCTTGATTATTTTTTAGATTTATAGGTACAATCCCAAATTTTGGATGTGTAGGTTCCTTCACTGATCATATATTTTGTTGTTACTTAACATATCAATAGATTTGTCTATTTGGAGAAGTGTTTTCTTGATTATTTTATGGATTTAAAGCTACAATTCTCAATTTTGGATGTGTAGGTTCCTTCACTGATCGTATATTTTGTTGTTAGTTTACATATCGATACATCCGTCTATTTGGAGAAGTGTTTCCTTGATTATTTTATGGATTTAAAACTACAATCCTAAATTTTGGATGTTCAAGTGCCCTTTGTGATCTTGTCTTTTGTGCAATGTTATGATTTTCATGGTGAGTTTTTTTAATTCAATTGTAAACCCCATGTTCTAATTCCAATCATGCATTCTTATTTCTAAAACAATAAGCAATCTATTATGGCATGTAATCCCTGATATAAAAAAACATATTCCTTCGTCAATCCACATGGACCGACATTCTGAACCACACATTTTAGTGCAATTCTCAAGGTTTTAGCCCTCTTTCTAGAATTTAGAAAGCCTTGGTAATTTTTGCTCAAACTTAAGCAAATGTTCACAATGTTATTAAAAAAAACATATGCACTTCACAAACATCCATAATTAATCCAAAAAATAATTCCACCTTATTCATTCACATATTACTGTTGCGAAGTGATTTGTGCAGCCTCGTCATTAACTACGCTTGCATTCACGATTTGTTTAGACCAAACTCAATTATTGTAATCCAAATGTATCGAAAGATTTGTAGCTTCAATAATGAACACCACCAGACAATTCAGTAACATAAATAAAAATATGCAACAATAAAGCCTACTTCCCTACCAAAGGCAATGATAGAGAAAGCACTCAGAATGATGAGAGCATAAAGGTATGCCAACAAGAATTCCCATCTTTTGTTTGTAGATCCTAGACATTGTCAACTACTTTAGCCTCCTCATTGTACCATGCATTTCCTAGACAAATGTTTACTTCTTCTTGCCACACTTTTCAAACTATTCATAACAAGATGTGGTTTTTACAAGTTGGAGAATCCATATCCAGCCGGTTTACAATGAAGGATGTCTAGCTTGGAAAATATTACGCAAGTTTCCAAAATGCATGCGACAATTTTAAACTTAAAATTGAATCCCAACATTTGACAAAATTTCCCTCAGGGTATGCCAACAAGAATTCCCATCTTTTGTTTGCATATCCTAAACATTGTCAACTACTTTAGCCTCCTCATTGTACCATGTGTTTCCTAGACAAGTGTCTACTTCTTGCCACACTTTTCAAACTATTCATAACAAGATGTGGTTTTTACAAGTTGAAGAATCCATTTCCGATCGGTTTGCAATGAAGGGTGTCTAGCCTAGAATATATTACGCAAGTTTCCAAAATGCAGACTACAATTTTAAACTCAAAATTAGATCCCAACATTTTACAAAAATCTCCCTCATCATATGACCCTGAGTATGGTCTTCTTGCACTGGGGTATGATCTTCTTGCTTTTAATCATCCATCGATCCTAGAGCCAAGTGTTTTGATTCCTTAACTAGATCTTTTTCAAATGAATATCAAGATGACTTGTTCCTTTTGGAGGGACTAGAGGTGTTGCTTTGATTGTCTGCTTCTTCAGAATGACTCTCGTCATATGCATTTTTTGTTGCACCAGAGACACCCTTTATCCCTAGTTCTTGATCGTTGTTGGCTCTTCATGGATCCGAAGGATAGATAAATTTAGTCTTCACAATATTTGGTCGTTATGGCTTTCTTATAAGTTGAGAGTGTTTTCATGGTTATTTACTTATCAAGGGATTCCCTCCATGTAGGCCAAGTTGGCGAAAGCGTGAACTTAGTGATGGCATTTGCCCCATTTGTCACCGATTGGAGACAATAATGCATATCTTGTGGAAGTGTTAGTTTGCTAGGAAATGTTGGAGATTCCTGGAGGACCAGTGTTCAGTGTTGATTCATAACAAACTTCATTGTAGCTCTACCTTGTTTGGGGATTGTCACACTCAGGTTTGTTCTATGTTTGAGGGGCCTTGGCACTACTTGATGGTCCCTACCCTTTTTCTTCTATGTAAAATTAGATACAAGAATGTTTTTGCTCAAGAGGACATCTCTTTGCCCATCTTTTGCACCATGTGGAGGGACGAGGCTCACCATCAACTTCTTGTCAAAAGGGCATTGTTGATCAACGTTGCTTGTACCTTAGACCCTAAATTGTATTATGATTTGATTTATGCTCTTATTGTCATTAGGATGAGATTATGACTCTTCAATGTAAATATCCATCCTTTATCTGTATAACTCTCTGTAAATATTTTTTGTATTAATATGAAGTATCTTTCAAAATAAAATAAAATAAACTAAAAAAATCTACCTCAAAATACATGAACTCAAAGACCGTCCTGCCTCCTTGCCCAACCAGAGTTGAAATCCCATCTAGTGCACTTTCAACTCAATTTAATATTCTAATGTGTAAGGGCCAGTGATGCCCAAAAAACATAAATTATTATTTATCAAATCCCAAATTATGAATTACACATTTTAAATCACATTTTAATAAAACATCATAAGATACTTTATAACATGACTATGATGCCACCTTATAAATTATCTCAACTAAAAATAACAAATGTTCAGATGGTTTTGCATTAATGAAAATTATTAGAATAAGATCAGATGCCATAATATGTTTAAACTGCTTATTGGATCATTTAAGAATCCCATAAAATCACCTGTTTATTACACTCTTTTTAATAAAGGAAATGTGTGCAAAGTTGTGTGATAGTTTTGGGTTGAATCCTTCAGTGTTTTGCAAGAACTTCAGCTCTCTCTATCGATGCGATCCAAGGTGAATTTTAGGAACAAGTTAATGTTAATAAAAAGCCTCCTCCCATGAGGGATCAAATTAATTTTTGATATGTGATAAGATGTCATTGGAAAGGATGGTGGGTCATTGAGGCCACAATCATGAACACTTACCAGTAAATTTTCCAAAGGAAGCCCAGCTATGAAATGGAGGTCCCAAATGAGATGTAACAATGACTCGTACGAAAATATGTCAATTATTGCATCTTCCGCACTATGGATAATAATAATAAAACGTAAACTCAATTTTGAGGTAGCAGACCCAAAACAGCACTGTGGCTTAAACATCAGAGATATAAACTTTTCAAATAGGCTTTGGCAATGAGGATAGCTTGGAGACTTTGGTAAAACACAAACTCGATTTTATGTATAAGTAACGAAGAAAAATATCTGACGTCCACATGAAATATTTTCACTACAGATTGGCACACTCCTCTTTCCAACACAACACAACTACTAAGAAAAGGAATCACTCTTCCGAAAAATCAGTTTACTCGGAAAGCTGGCAAATAGAAAATCCATTCTTCTATGGGAAAGTTAGAATAACTATCCCAATTTGCTATCTCCTGAATACACACAACTGCAAACCATGTTTCAATCTCAAGGAATTTGACACATGATGGACTATTGTCACTTAATCTTCCCTAACCAAGGGGAATGGTATGTGGAAAAAATAAAACAGCAAGGCTGGAGCCATTACAAACCAGAACCTTCTGCTGCACACAATTGCTCCAAAAGAAACTTTCTTTTCCCATCAACATGATGAATTGATATGTTCACTCACAGAGACAGGAGCGTGCACAGTATCATGTTAGCTTATCAAATCTTTGGTTCATTCTCTCCAAAAAAACAGTCTAACAAGTGCACGCCGGTTTGGACTCTACCAGTTTGCCTTTGACTTATCATCCACTGCAGCTTTTGTACTAACAATAACGTTCAGGAAAGGGGATGAATGGAGCCAAATATATGCCCAAATCGTAAGAATTACAGAAACAATCCAACACCTTTTTTCCATTTCCCATTTGCAAAAACTATCATGCATGATTCATCCAATCAGGTAAACATATCCAAGCTGCACTTTACAGCTCTTTGCAAATCAATATTCAAATGGAAGAAGCATTTTTCTGAGATGTCAGTAATCAAGCATCTACATTAAACTACTCCAGCAATCATTATATGGATTCTGTGGAAGGAAAGAAATGCCGACTACTCCTAAATGAGTGTACAGTATCATCAGCTTATCAATTCTTTGGTTCATTCTGTCCAAAAATGACTAACAAGTGGTCACAGGTTTGAGCACCTGCTCGGCAAAAACAATAAGACCTTCCTTTGGCTTATCTTCCACAAAAGCTTTCTTACTACCAACAACCTTCACAAAGGGGATGAATGGGGGCAAACATATGCCCAAATTGTAAGAAAGTAACAAACAATCCAACACTTTTTTTTCCATTGCTCATTTGCAAAAACTATCGGCAATCTTCTGGCCAAACAACTAAGCATCTCCAACCTGCATTTTGCAGCTCTTTACAAATCAGTATATAAATGGAAGAAGCATTTTCTGAGATGCTGCAAATCAAAGATCTACATCAAACTACTTCAGCACTCATTCAATGGTTTTTATGGAAGGAAAGAAATGCCGACAATCGCAGTCAAGAATCCATTCAATTGGGTTTCTATGCCAAACTCAAATTAGATGCAACACTCTTATCCTGCAAATGTATACACTAGAATTTTTTTCTTACATTTTGCTATGAGCGGCTATCAAATTGCAACAAGGCAAAATATCCCTTTCCAATACAAGTTTTGTCTATTCCAAATAACACCAAAAAGTAGATGGACCCACCACCACCTAGAAGCTGGCACAAACAAAAGTTTGGTGGGGGCCAGCAAAACATAATCCCGGAGAAAAACAGGGATAGAAGGAATCATCGGGGATTATAATGGCACTCCGTTGCTACGTTACACAACACCAACAATTTTTCTGAATCGTTGGCACTTTATACAGGAGTAAAACTAGCTCAACTATAAGGTCTACACAGGGTTCAAGAAAAGGAGATTTTCATAGATGAGGAACAAGAAGAATAGGATAGAAATCTGCTCAGAACTGGTCTCGACTAGAAAAGGGACAACATCATTAAGCTAATAGTGTACTCTTTAAAAGCATTAGGAGAGATTAGTCTACAACAGCAGAGATGACATAACAATGGAGTTGCCAATCTTCTAGCAAAATATGGGGCAAATACAAATAACAACTCTTCTCTAGTGATTTAGAGGGACAGCATACAGCATCCTCAAGATACAACGTACGATGGGATTAGAGCAATTTCCACCTCAGGCAATAAACCCTCGTTAGTTTTCCAATTAATCGTGGGTGAATTAATTTCTTTTTGTTGTCTTCGTCTATCTTCCTTTCCATGGTCTTTAAGCGACCAAATTATCCCCTTTCCTAAGCCACTCCTTTATATATAAAAATCTTCTCCATCTCGTATTTTTATTCATTTTCTAGTTTCTTTTCCATTTACCATCCTATTGCTTTACTCTTTTGTTCTTTTTCCTCACTCCTCTTTCCCTCCCCCACTCGAGCCCACGTCTTCTGATCTCACTAACCCTCTCCCTCAGTCTCCCCCAAATTTTGAGCTCTCCTATTTTACTATTGCTTAAAGTTCACGTCATATCTAATAGTCAAACAACAGCTTTGAGAATGGAAAGGAAGATAAACGTTGCATGGATGGTCAATTGCACATCCCATCCTGTCCACAACTGCACTCACTTCAACTATACAAAAACTTGTAACAATCTGACAGTAGGAAGCAAACCGAGCCACAAAGCACACAACTTTGGGTGAGAGAGCCACATAGGTAGTGTGAATTCTTTTCTCACCACCTGATTGACAATGATTATGTTAGAAATAAAACTCAGCTTAATTCATCATTAGTATATATTTGAAAAAATGTAATAAGTTAAAGTAAATGATTTTTTACTTTAAGTTAAGGTGATAGTTGTCATTAGTTGTTAGTTAACCAAGTGATAGGTTTCTATCCCTATGTTTGTGGGAATTTTGTGTGGTGTGTGTACTCAGATATCTCCCGGCAGTAGCTTCTAGCGGTAGTTAGGGGCAATATGTTATTTCTGCATATTGCTTAGTTTAGGATGATTCGATCCATTTTTCATGGACTGGATAGAAGTTGTACAATGTTATATACATTGCAGCTCTCTCCATTTGTTTATAATGGTTATCAGCAACAATAGAACACCAAAGAACACAAGATTGTAGATAAATGATCACAATATGCAAGTAGAATAGCTTAGCCACTTCGAGGGGGCAACCTCCAAACCATACAATAAGACTCAAATGCTCAATATGATGATTAACTACTCCTTACTACCACCTATATATACCAATCCTATGTTATGGCCAACACCAAGGCCGACCTACTAAACATATGAAAGCATAAATGAATAACATATGACAAGAAGAGAGATTATGTAAGCCACAAGTCGGCACTACATATCCAATATAAGCTATAGGACTAAGGGCATAGCATGCCCCTCCCCTTCAAAGCAACATTGTCCCCAATGTTGGCAAGCCCTGGATGTTGTTGCAGAAATGCTTCATCTTCCCATGTTGCATCCTCAATATTCATATTCTTCCACTTGATCAGATACTCGGTAATGACTCTGGTCCTCAATCTTTTGGTGTGTGTCTGAAGAATACCTTCAGGTTCCAATATGATCCTTCCTTCCTCATCTAGTTCAGGAAGAACTGACTGGGTGGAAATGTGTTGCCCAATGACTTTCTTCAAGCAAGAAACATGGAAGATTGGATGTATTTTACTTCCTGGAGGGAGCTCCAACTTATATGCCACACTACCAATTTTCTGCAACACTTGGTAAGGACCATAGTATTTAGGTGCAAGCTTATTATCCTTCTTCTATTGTTTTAAAGATAACTGCTTATATGGCTGCAACCGTACAAAAACAAAGTCACCCTCTTCAAAGTGTCGCTCACTACGGTGTTGATCAGCCTGTTGCTTCATGTGGTTTTGTGCCATTGCCAAATTCTCTCTAAGACTAGAGAGTACCTCGTGTTGGTGTTGAATGTGATCTTCAATTGCTCTCACCTTCGGTTTGACCTTCAAGCTAGAGATGAGTGATGGAGGATGGTACCCGTAAAGTGCCAGAAATGGAGACATTTTGGATGAGGTATGAAATGAAGTATTATACCACCATTCTGCAAGTGGCAACCATTGCACCCAACGTTCTTGTTTATCTAAAGTAAAACATCGAAGATATCCCTCCAAACATTTATTTACCACCTCAATTTTCCCATCTGATTGAGGATGATAAGATGAACTCTGGGCCAATTGGGTACCCAAACAAGAGAACAAATCAGTCCAAAAATTACTCGTAAATATTGGATCACGATCACTTACTATAATTTTGGGCATGCCATGGAGCTTTTGAATTGTGTCCATAAATGAGATGGCAACTGTACTAGTTGTGAAAGGATGAGACAGGGCACAAAAATGAGCATACTTGGTAAGTCTATCCACCATGACCATGATGACACTTTTCCCTTCTGATTTAGGAAATCCTGTGATGAAATCCATCGATACCTCTTCCCATCTCTCACTAGGAATAGACAAGGGTTGGAGGAGACCTGGTGTCTTAATGGTCTCACCCTTATTACATTGACACACCAAACATTCTACCACAAATTTTTGAACATCTCCTTTCAACCCCTCCCAAAAGAAATCTTGTTTAACTCTATGATAAGTTTTCAAGAACCCATAATGGCCACCTAGTGGAGAAGAATGAAGCTCTGAAAGAACATGGTGTTTAAGTGTAGAGTTCTTACACAAATACAACATGTCCTTGTACCACAATGTATCCCCCTTCCATATAAATTGTTCAGATATGGTTGGATCTTTCTGGAGATTCTGAATGAGAGTTTGGGTTGTTGCATCTTTCTGCCATTCTTCCCTTGCTTGATCTACCCAATCTTCCTTTAGTATAGAGATGGCACATAACAATGCTTCTGTGGACTCATCCCTCCTAGATAGTGCATCAACAACCACATTTTCCTTCCCTTTCTTATAAATAATCTCAAAGTCATAACCCAACATCTTTGTGACCCATTTTTGTTGCTCTTCTGAAGATAGTCGTTGCTCCAAGAAGTATTTCAAACTATCATGATCAGTTTTTACCTTGAAGTGTCTACCCATCAAGTATGGTCTCCATTGTTTGACTGCATGTAATATTGCCATCATTTCCTTCTCATAGGTGGGCTTCAACAAATTCTTTCCTTTTAGTTTCATGCTCTCAAATGCTATGGGATGTCCTTCTTGCATGAGTACTACCCCGATCCCATTTCCTGAAGCATCACATTCAACTATGAAGGTCTTGGAGAAATCTAGGGTTGCCAATACTGGAGTGGTGCACATTTCCACCTTCAATTTTTCAAATGCCCTAGAAGCTTCCTCATTCCAATGAAAGGAGTCTTTCTTCAATAATTTTGTGAGTGGTGTTGTTATACTGCCATAGTTCTTTACAAATCTGTGATAGTACCCTGTGAGACCTAAGAAACCTCGTAAATGCTTGAGGGTTCTTGGGACTTCCCATTCCACCATGGCCTGGATCTTGCGAGGGTCCACCTTAACACCTTCATGAGAGACAATATGGCCCAAGTATTCCACTTCATGTACCCCAAAAGAACACTTCGAAGGCTTGGCATATAGTTGATGTTTCTCTAGGGCTTCCAAGATTGTATTTACATGATGTAAATGTTTCTCCCAAGATTTGTTATAGATGAGGATATCATCAAAAAATACCAAGACAAACTTCCATAGGAATGGTCAAAATATTGAATTCATCAAACTCTGAAATGTGGATGGTGCATTAGTAAGACCAAAAGGCATCACTAGAAATTCATAATGCCCTTGATGAGTTCTGAAGGTTGTCTTATGAATATCCTCTTTCTTTACTCTAATTTGGTGATACCCGATCTAGTTTTGTAAAATAAATTGCACCATGCAACTCATCTAACAAATCATCAATGACAGGAATAGGAAACTTATCTTTGATAGTGTACTTGTTAAGTTCTCTATAGTCTAGACACATGTGCCACCTTCCATCCTTGTGATGCACCATCACCACTGGAGCAGAATAAGCACTCTGACTATGACGAATAATACCCATTTCCAACATTTCCTCAACCATCTTCTCGATCTCACTCTTTTGCACATATGGGTATCTATAAGGCCTGATGTTGGGGGTTGGCTTCCTAGAATTAACTGAATAGCATGATCATGATCTCTTTCAGGAGGCAATCCTCTAGGATCCTCAAAGACAATTACATGTTGATCAATAACCTTCTGAAGATTAGGATGCACTACCATAATTGGTGGTTGAACTTCCATGGAGAATAATCATGCTACAAATCCTTCAACCCCCTTTTTAATAATCTTCTGCATTTGAGTGAGAACTAACCACCTGAGGATTTTTTTCCTGTAGTCCTCGAAGTTCAAATTATCTTCCCTTAGAATGAAAGCACATGAACAACTCCTAGAAATTTAGCTCTATGGTGCCCAAAGTTTTGAGCC
>JAHRHJ020000280.1:0-86891 GCA_019776745.2 Taxus chinensis | reverse complement strand
AAATTGATTTGGTAGTGGTTGATGAGCCATTATGATTTGTCTAAGAACTCTAATATATTGTAGAAATGGCTTACCAAGTGGAGGTGTTGAAAGAGTTTTGTTTGGCAAAGATGGAGATCTCTGAACTTGTCTTCCTCTTCTTCCTCTACCTAGAGATAGATATAAGTATTTATTGGTCATTGAAATGTACATTTGTGTCTCAGATCTAGAAGAACTGAGTTGCTTGAGATAACAATGGAAGCATCTCCAAGTTGTGAGACCTTGTGTGCTTGATACAAATCTCTAGAGAGAGCTGGTTCCTCTACCTACCTCTAACATTACTGATACTCCTAATGTTGAAAGAAAATCCTTGAATAAACATGCTAAGGGACCAATGATAGAAGGATATGTAGAAGGGGAAATCCTAAGCTAAGGAAGGATATCATGCCAGGGAAAGGGTCAATCTCTGTCGACGAGCGGTGAAGGAAACAGAGGGGGCATAGGAGAAGAGGGAAGACGATGCATGCCATAGATCAACATGTAGGCTTGGTCTTCCAGCATTTGTAACACATGAATGTGGGGACTATAAGTAGAGGAGATGCAAAACATTTAAGAAAATGATAACAAAGAGGTGATATGCAATGAAAACAAGAAAGAGGATATAAGACTTCCATAAAACATGATTTTATTACTTAAGGGATGCATAGTCAATTATATTCATGACAGGAGGCAAGAATACATTACAGAGACCATTTCAAGGTATGAAACCCATGGGAATTAGACCACCATTTTGGCATGATGTCGTCATAACAAAGAGGGATCCTTTTTACAAAGAAAAACTCTGTTATTTATAGAAGAAGGAGGAGAGAAGAGAAGGAGAAAAAGAGGGAAACTCATATTCAAATTTTCAACCACTAACAACAAGTGATAAATGCCTGAAAATCCACTTGCAAGGTTTTCATATATGCTTCCCCATGTCTATTTGGTGTGTGGAAGAAAGAAGAAAATAAGATCTGATTGAAATCTAGTGGTTGACATCGATTAGATCTGTGCATTAATGACCAGAAAGATGTTTCCCGATTTTCTACCTACAAAATCTCACCTAGATTTGAATTTGAAAATTATAACATGTAGCTTGTGTAAGAAGCTCTCTTACAAGCCTAGATTTCTAATAATCAGAGATATGTAGTAGAAGATATGGTTATTAGAAGATGTCAGATCTATTTTGGCACACAAGACACATGGCTCACAGGGATTGACTGAAGGAATTGGCCAAATGTTCAAAAAAAAATTCTTCTTCCATGTTTCATGTGTCAATTGGTTTTCATAATTTGGTGCCTTGTTGGTGTATTTTGACAAGTTATGTGTGGTACACTCATGTTTGACAGATATGGTGTGGCACAGTTATTGGCACAAGGCGTGAAAGATAGGTGCAAAAAGGAGGCATGCACAGAATAAATGGAAGCATACCTATAAGAAAAGTTTGAAATTAGGGCATGAGTGTTAAACTAAGGAAGGGCATGTGGGAGTAATGACAAGGAGTTTTCCAATTCAAAAGGCAAGTCTGCAGAGATGCGCGTAAGGATGATGCAAAGCAAGAATGATGGAGACAATAAAATGTAGAAGGAAGGAAACACATACAGAAAGTGTGAGAGGAAAAAAAATAAAATGGAATTCAAACGCATGAAGAGGGAAAGGCATGTGGGGCACATGGAAGAATTATAGGAAATAAAATTGTGCTAAGGAAGCAAGCCTGAGTGTGCGTAGCCTGAAAAGTGAAACATCAGATTCAGAATGAAATATAAGTTGTCAAAATAACTTGGAGAGTTATTTGGATAATAGTTTTGGTGATTTTTGGGGGCCATATTATTTCTAGATGAAGATATCAATAGCCATATAATTCCATTGTGTATGGATTCAGGTGATAAACATAAAATTTGATCTAGAACTTGAAGAATACCCTAGAGTCACTTGAAGCTCTAGTTGAATCTGAATTGAACCATTGCTCTCATATGAAGATATTCTGAATTGGATTGATGAGAGTGAAAGCTATGCACTAACCATTGGAACATCCTCTGCCAAATTTGAACTATCATCCCAGGAAGAAATAAAAGGGGTGTGTAGGTGCAACAAGAAAGGAAAAGTGCAAGAGGGAGCGTGCTGAAATAGAAGCACAACACTATGTAAAAAAGCTGAAAATCATACATGTCCTAAAGGGAACATGTAGAGTGTGTGTGAGCACTTGTGCTACTAAAAACAAACCTATTCTACCTACACCAACCATAAGGTGAAAGGGTGATCAAGTAAAACTTGCAATAGGCAGGGAGAAGTAGCTACCCTTCCTCACAAATTGCAAACGTGTAATTGATTTGGCACTGAACAATGGTTAGAAACAAGAGTGAAAAACCATCTTGCAGATCATGTTTCACCCTCCTCAAAATATCAATAGAAAAAATATATACCTCCTACAAGTTATTTTTGCTTGGATTCAGGAGGCATTGTTGTTGACCTTTAGCACATTGAAGCTCTACCTCATGCTCTGTAATGAGCATGACTGGTGGAAACTCTATCTTTGGATCTAGAATAGCCAAGTATTTAATTGGGCATGGTATGATCCTTGTGTTTTTCCCATTACTCTTAAGTTCAATCCCACATATGGGATTCTTGTGTAGACTTTCCTCCTAAAGGGGGGTACTTGTAGGATGGATCGTACAAATATGGGGCACGTATGATTCTACATCTACATGTAACTCGGTATCCTTCAAAATTGTGCCCTCTAAAACTCAACTGATTTTCTTCTAAAACATGTGCCCGTATGATTTCCTCTTCCCATTCAGAGTCGCATGAGTTGTGCCATTCTTCAATTGTTTTGTAGTCATCGAACATGATGACATTAGTTAGAAAAGGTGTGTTAAAAGGGGGTTATTCATTTATGGTATAGTTAGACAGAGGGGACTCAGAAGGTGGAAGGATGGACTTGGAAGGCATTGAAGGAACACATGCAAGAGGGGTGGAAGTGTGTGTGGGGAGGGATGATGGAAAATAAATGAAGGTGAGAGGATGGAGGAGGGGAATTCTCAATGGGGGCAGTGCATAGAAATTTGGGAACATGTATAGCAGGCTGAGATGATGTACGATGGTGTGAAGGAATGGGATGGCTGTAAGATGGTAGTACAGGGTTACCCCATTGACAAGGTTGTCGCGTGCTATAGTTTTTAGCCTCTATTACCTCTTCCCACTTTGTAACTTGAGGGAAGCATCTCAGTAATAAACTATAACTTCTGTTGGGTGTTAAACCAACCTAGTACAGGGTTGACCCATGGAAAAAGGGACCATGTAGCCAATTCTAGCTACCTTTATAGCGTACTTGACTCTAAGATGCATCATGTCCATCTCCATATTTTGTATTTTCCTCTCAAAATCAGATTCTTTCATGGAATCACCACCATCATCTGTATAAACATGTTCTTCATAAAAATTTTGGTTAGAAAAAAGTGGGTTATATGCATTTTTTAGGATAATGGGGCTTATAAAACTAATTTAGAGGACACTTTTGAAACTATGTGGATGGAGAAAAATAGTTCTAGTATTGTAAATGATAATTCCATGAAGGGAAATAAGTCATGATTGCATGACTTCAAAAGAGGAAGGTGGGATGATGGAAAAAGGATAAATGATATGAAAGAAGAAGGGGAGACTGGACTGTGAATGATAAAATGGTGTGTTTGAATTAGTGGAGTTACCAAATGTGTTGAAAAATGCCTCCAAAGGTTGGATCTCAGCAAAACCCATCAAACTTTCTGAAATGAAGATGTAAATCTCTTCACTCTTGTCCCACTAGGCATGCCAAAAATGTTGACCATTCAAACATGCACCTGCATCTCAGATCCCGAAGAACCGAGTTATTTGAGACAACAATGGAACCATCTCCAAGTTTTGGGACCTTGTGCACTTGAGATGGATCTTTGGAGAAGGTCGGTTCCTCTACCTACCTCTAATGCTACTGCTACTCCTAATGCTGAAAGAAAATCCTAGACTAAACATGTTGAGGGACCAAGGATAGAAGGATATGTAGAAGGGGAAATCCTAAGCTAAGGAAGGTGATAGTGCCAGGGAAAGGGTCGATTTCTCTCCACAAGTAGCAAAGGAAATAAAGAGGGCATGAGAGAAGAGAGTAGCTAGTGCATTCCACTGATCAACACATAAGCTCAACGTTCTAGCATGCATAACACATGAATGTGGGGAATGCAAGTAGAGGAGATGCACAACATGCCAAAAAAATGTAAACATAGAGGCAAGATGCAATGAAAATGAGAAAGGGAAGACAAGAGTTCCACAAAACATGATTTTATTGCTTAAGGGATGCATAATCAATTACATTCATGGTAGGACATGAGAATACATTATAGAGACCATGTCAAGGTCTGAAACCCATGGGATGTTGGCCACCATTTTGGCATGGTGTCATCACAACAAAGATGGATCATTCTTACAAAGCTGAACTCTACTATTTCTAGAAGAAGGAGGAGAAAAGGAGGGAAAATCAGATTAAAATCTACAACCACCAATAACATGTGATAATTTTTTGTAAATCCACCTACAAGGTTGTTAGATGTGCTTTTCCATGTCTATTTGGCATGTAGAAGAAGGAAGAAAGCAAGATCTTATTGAAATATGGTGGTTGAGGTTAATTAGATCTATGAATTGATGAACAAAAAGATGTTTCCCTATCTTCTACCTACCAAATCTCATCTAGATTTGAATTTGAAAATTGCAATATGTATCTTGTGTTAGTGTTAAAAGGGGGTTATTCATTTATGGTATAGTTAGACAGAGGGGACTCAGAAGGTGGAAGGATGGACTTGGAAGGCATTGAAGGAACACATGCAAGAGGGGAAGTGTGTGCGGGGAGGGATGATGGAAAATAAATAAAGGTGAGAGGATGGATGAGGGGAATTCTCAATAGGGGTAGCACATAGAAATTTGGGAACATGTATAGCAGGCTAAGATGATGTACGATGGTGTGAAGGAATGGGAGGGCTTTAAGATGGTAGTGCAGGGTTACCCCATTGACAGGGTTGTCGCGTGCTATAGTTTTTAGCTTCTATTACCTCTTCCCACCTTGTAACTTGAGGGAGCATCTCAGTAATCAACTATAGCTTCTGTTGGGTGTTAAACCATCCTGGTATAGGGTCATCCCATAAAAAAGGGACCTTATAGCCAATTCTAGTTGCCTTTATAGCGAACTTGACTCTGAGATGCATCATGTCTATCTCCATATTTTGTATTTTCCTCTCAAAATCAGATTCTTTCATGGAATCACCACCATCATCTGTATAAACATGTTCTTCATAAAAATTTTGGTTAGAAAAAAGTGGGTTATATGCATTTTTAGGATAATGGGGCTTATAAAACTAATTTGGAGGAATATTTTGAAACTATGGTGATGGAGAAACATAGTTCTACTATTGTAAATAATAATTTTAGGAAGGGAAATAATTCATGATTGCATGACTTCAAAAGAGGAAGGTGGGATGATGGAAAAAGGATAAATATATGAAAGAAGAAGGGGAGACTGGACTGTGAATGAGAAAATGGGTGTATTTGAATTAGTGGAGTTACCAAATGTGTTGAAAAATGCCTCCAAAGGTTGGATCTCAGCAAAACCCATCAAACTTTCTGAAATGAAGATGTAAATCTCTTCACTCTTGTCCCACTAGGCATGCCAAAAATGTTGACCATTCAAACATGCACCTGCATCTTAGATCCCGAAGAAACGAGTTATTTTAGACAAAAATGGAAACATCTCCAAGTTTTGGGACCTTGCACGCTTGAGATGGATCTTCGGATAAGGTCGGTTCCTCTACCCACCTCTAATGCTACTGCTACTCCTAATGCTGAAAGAAAATCCTAGACTAAACATGTTGATGGACCAAGGATAGAATGATATGTAGAAGGGGAAATCCTAAGCTAAGAAAGGTGATAGTGGCAGGGAAAGGGTCGATTTCTCTCCACAAGTAGCAAAGGAAATAAAGGGGGCATGAGAGAAGAGGGTAGCTAGTGCATTCCACTGATCAACACGTAAGCTCAACGTTCTAGCATGCACAACACATGAATGTGGGAAATGCAAGTAGAGGAGATGCACAACATGCCAAAAAAATGTAAACATAGAGGCAAGATGCAATGAAAATGAGAAAGGGAAGACAAGAGTTCCACAAAACATGATTTTATTGCTTAAGGGATGCATAATCAATTACATTCATGGTAGGACATGAGAATACATTACAGAGACCATGTCAAGGTCTGAAACCCATGGGATGTTGGCCACCATTTTGGCATGGTGTCATCACAACAAAGATGGATCATTCTTACAAAGCTGAACTCTACTATTTCTAGAAGAAGAAGGAGAAAAGGAGGGAAAATCAGATTAAAATCTACAACCACCAATAACATGTGATAATTTTTTGTAAATCCACCTACAAGGTTGTTAGATGTGCTTTTCCATGTCTATTTGGCATGTAGAAGAAGGAAGAAAGAAAGATCTTATTGAAATATGGTGGTTGAGGTTAATTAGATCTATGAATTGATGAACAAAAAGATGTTTCCCTATCTTCTACCTACCAAATCTCGTCTAGATTTGAATTTGAAAATTGCAATATGTATCTTGTGTTAGTAGCTCTCTAAAAATCCTATGCGGCACCAATCAAAGATCTATAGTAGAAGATACGACTATTGGAATATGTTAGAGTCATCTAGGCATGCAAAACATGTGGCGGGCATGGATTGACTGAAGGAGTCAGCCAACTGTTCATTTGTTTTATCATTTCTACCACGTGTCATGCACTAGTTGGATTTTATAATTCGGCACCTTGTTGACGCACTTTGATAGGTTGTGTGTGACACACTCAAGTTTGACAGATAATGGTGTGGCATAGTTACTGGTGAAAGGCCTGAAATACGGGCATGTAAAAGAGGCATGCGTGGAAGAAATAGAAGCATACCTATAGGAGACAATTATGCAATTGGGGCATGATCATTTAACTAAGGGAGTGTGAGAGGAATGATAGAGAATTAG
This sequence comes from Taxus chinensis, assembly GCA_019776745.2. Classification (NCBI taxonomy): domain Eukaryota; kingdom Viridiplantae; phylum Streptophyta; class Pinopsida; order Cupressales; family Taxaceae; genus Taxus; species Taxus chinensis. The sequence continues at coordinate 79,837 of JAHRHJ020000280.1, read as the reverse complement.
CTAATTCAGAAGGAAATTATACAGAGGTGCATGCAAGGATGGCGTAAAGCAAGAATAATGGAGATAATAGGGAATGAAGCACATAGAGAAAACATAAGAGGAAACAAAAGAAAAGGGAATGCAGAATCATGAAGAGGGAAAGGTGTGTGGGGTGTGTGGAAGAATTGTAACAAAGAAAATTATGCCAAGGGAGCAATCCTGAGTATGTGCATCCTAAAAAGTGAAACATCAGAGTCATAATGAAATATAAGTTATCCAAATAACTTGGGGATTTACTTGGATAATAGTATTCAAATATCCCTTCTTCTCTTTTCTAATACCATGTTTGGATCCTTCTCATGAATTTGAGAAACTTGGGATGCTAAAACCACTGAATCCTAGTCTTGGGAATCACCAGTTGTGCTAAGAATGAGCCTCCAAAGGCTACGATTTTACCAAGACACACATTCAATCCTAGTAAAATGGAAATATTGAGTTTGGTCCCCCCAGGGGTGTCAAAACTATTATGTAAAAAAATTAGAATCCTAGGATATCTGGTTATGGATCCCTACTTTTTTGCAAACATGAGATGATATCACAGAGTGGGACTTTAAAAAATGAGATAACCCTCCAGAGAAGGTTGGTTCCTCTTCCTAATCCAATGCTGAAACTACTCCTAATGAAGGAAATGCAACTAATTATGCCTAATCTATCAACTCCAAGGGTCCAAAGAGAGAGAGAGAAAAAAACACATAAAAATGAAGAAATCATACACAAAGGAGGTGATATCACTAAGAAAAGGGGGTGAAATATCTTACTGAGGGAGAAATTGAAGGGGAAAATGATGTTAAGAGAGGTCATAATAGATTTTACATAGTCCCAGGAAATTCATTTACTACCAAACCTCCATGAAACTCAATAACAAGAACCTGCAAATGAAAGAAAACATGCACAAAATAGAACAACAATAATAGAGAGGAAAGGGGAGGGAAAAAAAAATGCAAGGGTTGAAAGAACACCACAAACACCAATTTTATTACTTCATATAAGTTACACATTCCATTACATCCATAAAATAAAGGAACGAATACATTCTACAAGCCCATGTGAAGGCTTATAACTCAATGGAATTGAGAAACAAATTTTAGAATATATCTCCCCTCTAAAATCAGAACATTTTATAATATATAGAAAGAGAAGAAGAAGAGAGAAAGAGTGAAACTCATATTTCTTCTCCCACCCACAAACAAATCCCATTAAATGCTCTGAAAAAGGCATGGGCATCCTTACAAATCCATCCCCCCACTGTACATTTATTTTGGAAGAATAAATGGGCACCATATTTCATTAATGTTGGTAATTGCGTTGTCTGAAACAATACTTTTTTGTGTTTGAGATGTTTCCTTATTTTTTCCCATCTACACTCATTTAAATTAAGAAATCAAATTTCCATTGTATAGAAAATGTCAAGACTATCTCAATGACATAAAATTATATAAAACAAAGAAACATGTCAAACGTTATGGCCATTTTAAGTTAACAAGAAAAGTTGTCATTTTCCTTTGTTACATGACTTTTCTAGTTTAGTGAGTCTTTTCTAGTTTAGAGTGGAATTTGTAGTGTTGCGTGGATTTTACAGTTTAGTGTGGCTTTTGCAGTGTTGTGTAGATTTTATATTTTAGCATGTTTTTTTGCAGTGTTGCATGGAATTTTTAGTTTTTCACGACCTTTACAGTGTTGCATGGATTTTGCAGTGTATTAAAACTCCATGAAGAACTTCAAGTCCAACTTTTGAAGTTGTATATTTTTTCGAGGGGGTAAAAATGGACAATAGTATAAAAATATAAAGTTTTCAAAAATAGAAAAACACCATCACCGGAGTGGAAATGAACACGCAAGAGGATTAAGAAGTTCACATTTGCGAAAAAATGGTGAAATATCTCAAAATAGCAGGTCATGGGTTTAACCTGCTAAAAAATAGAAAGTCTCAGTTTTGGGTGTAGAAAGTTACAGTTGGTTATATTTTCATTCATCTCACTACTTTATAAATTTTCATAGGGATATGAGATGGTGCTTGTAGTATTTAGTTTTCAAACATGTAAGATATGCACATTGGCACCTCATTTAGTCAGAACCAAAGACTTACTTGAAGTGCGCGCAACTATCAAGTCCCTCCTTTGTGTTTCTTGATAGGAAGTTAGCATGCATGTTCATCATATTAATAAACCAAGAAACCATTCATGTTTATTTAACCATTACATTCACCTCACTTTGGAAACACATATAATAAGGAATAATATCAATCGATGTAAAAAATAATTAACACCAATTGCATTGTTAAATCACCATATTCAGAAGCATGAACAATCAAGATCCAAACACAATTATCCATTACAAACCATAATTCATTACTTAATATAAGTTGAAAACATAATAGTTAATTTACTAGTGCTCTAAACCATACACACAAGCATCAAACCATAGGAATTTAGTTGAACAAAAAAACTCTACTCAAACATAAAGAACTTGACTACTAAAACAAAGACACAAATCAAGTATATATATGGGTGGGGACTTTCCCTTCACCATCCATACACTCTCCTAAAAATAGGTGTGCTCACAAAAATAACCTACATGTTTTCTTTCCTAAATATATCCATGCGTACAAATTTTTCTTGATGTTATGAAATCAACTAATAATAGATTAGCCTATTTATATTACTTGTTTTAGTCCTATTAACAACCCCCATATGTGAGATTTTATCCTTTATTTATATGTGCTTTTTCCACTTACTTTCTCTACACTCAAAGTCTATTTGTATCCCGATCTAGAAAATTTGCTAAGTCCCAGCTTTATTTCATGTGTGTGTATAGTCTCATGTGCTATCCTATCCATCGTCCACACACACCCTTCAACACATTACCCATTTTACTTCATGTGCACATTTTCTTGTGCATAATCCTATTATGTGTATTTTGTACTTAGTTAATTTCTATAACCAACAGCAGAAGATCTAAAACAAGGTAATCCATCCTTCACAAGTATTCTGGGGCATCATTATATTCACATTTGTGTATGAGTGTAAGTAAAAACATCACAAGTAGAGAAATAAGGGATATTGTGCATCCAAGTAAGGTTAAAAAAGAGTCAAAGATCCATTAAAATTCAAAGTATGGTGAGTCATCATAACTTTTCAATTAGGTTGAAGACATCTACACTCCTGTGGTAAGATGGTTGAGAAAGATGGTTAGGTGAGTCAAGGATAATTAGTTGGATTGAATTTCTCAAGACAAGAGAGTGTGATTCATCATGGTGAAAATATTCCCCATGATGGTCAAGATTTGGTCCCACAATAAGATCTTGGAAATAATTTGGTGACAAACACCATGTCAACCCTTGATTAACATTTTCCATGGATTTAAGGAATTTTTCATGAGTGAACCAAGGACAATACAACTTAATATCATACCCAGTCTCTAAGAAATATCCAGGAAACTGAAGCCCAAGTGAAGAAAGAAATCCAAAAAATAATCCCACTTTTTCAATGACATCTCATGAAATCAATATGTGGAAGTTTTGAGGCCTAAGAATGAAAATCCCATTAAATACATGAATCCATCAGACTATGAGTTGACTCATATCCCATTGGGTGAAACTTCACATGAGGGTAACTCTCATATATTCAAGGAATCTACCTCATGCCTCCTCACTTGGAATGAAGAATACAAGTAAAAAATTGTGTAGTTGGAAGAACAGGTAAAAGCTCTTGATGCCTACATCCAACCCTTATTTGAATCCTACTCAACATATTATCTTCCATTTGAAGATATTCCCTTGATTAAAAGTGTTAAACCAAAGGAAATAAAGAAAACATAAATGTAGACACCTGTAGTTTGATCAAATCACTATTATTTCTAATATTGCACTTATTATTCTCTTCCTCACAAATTTACGACATCTCATCAGTTAGATCTATCTAACTCCCCTCTTACGACACTCTTTTGGTCATATTTCCTCTTATAAACTAATTAAATAGGTTATAATAACCTCTTCTTGGCTAATATTCTCTTCTTTACCACCTCTATTAGCTCCCTTGAGTATCAATCCACTTCATTGGATTGATTAGGCCTTTAAGAACCCTCCCAAAAACCTAATTTCTCTCTAAATAGGATTAATTACCCTCTAAACATGGTTAGCTAGTCTTAACCATGATCAACCTCTCCCTAAAACTAGTCAAATGTTACTTTGACTTGCTAATTTACTTTTTGACTCCCTTTTTAGTCCCACATGCACCAAAAAGCCTCCCATTTCCCAAATGGAAAACTATAAATAGGGCTAGACCCCCTCTCTCATTTCTAAGAATTCTCTCTTCTTCCTAGCTTAAACTATAGTATTTTTTTAGGCTTTAGATTGTAGTTCATTTTCTTCATTGAGCTATTAGCATTGGATTTTTGTATTTATAGCACAAATATGGAGTAAAAGGGAAGAACCATTGGTCCTAGAAGCCATTAATGGGGAGATCTCTTTCTCTTAAGCACAAACTGATTGCTTAGATCCTCTTAGGTTCATTATTTCAAACTTTCAAAAAATAGAGGTTAGTTTCATTTGCTTAGTTTACTTGTTTACTTCAAATTAATGTATGTAAAGTAGGAAACCCTTGCTCATTTCTTATCTGATGGTCCATTGATCAGCTTGTTCAAAGCCTTTGGGGTTTCTTTAGAGATTCTTACCCCAATTCCATGGATTTTGCAACTTTTCATTGAACACATTTGGCACGCCCAGTGGGACACTTATGTCCATCCTCCATTAATGGAGGTCTTTTGAGTTCTTCAAAGTTTATTTTCAAGTTTTTTGGATCAAATCACTTGATATTTCCTCATTTCCATTTCTAACACTAGATAAATGACCTTCATTTGCATGCATTTTGTGGGTTTGATATAGAAATAGGACACTTTGACTAACAACTAACCTGTTTGCTTTTGAAAAAATTTGAAAATCCATGAGTTTTGTAGGTTTTTCACAGGGTACACATAGGTGTTGTGAAGGGGCGTGTCCACATGTTGAAAACCCTAGCATTCCCGTCACAATAGGAGTGCACCTATCTAGTTGTGTTTATCATTAGAAAATTTTCTCTCTGCAGGGATGCACACACATCTCTGTCGGCGGGTCACGTCTCTGTCTCTCTGGCCGCATCTATGTAAATAACCCAGCTGTGTAAAAATTTGAAACTATTTGTTTTATGCTTGGGCACGTATCTGTTGAAACCTAAGCATTCATGTTGAGTTGCAAGTGTCTCTGTCTCTCTGGACGCATCTGTGTTTTTGGTATACTGGATTTTACTAATTTTGTTTTGTAGGCATATCCGTTGAGTTAGGCGTACCCTTCGGTTGGGGAGCACTGGTGTCGGTTTGGATGCATAGGCATCTGTGTAAAAAATGGAATTTTTTCTACAATCTACAAAATCTTTTTTTTTCTGATCTTTGCTACAGGTTTCTAGGACTAAAAAATTAAATACAAAGTTTTCTTTGGTATTTTAGTTTGCATAGTTAAGTGTTTTCGGTTCTTAGCTTAAACTAGGTTTGTAAAAGTGCATATGCTCTCTCCTCATGCCTTCAAAAGTGATCTTGGAGATCAGAAACACTTATACAAAACTTGTATCGAATGTTCAAAACACTTATTTTATAAAGGATAAAGTAAACTTTCATGTGATTTAGTAGGATTTTTCACATTGCATATGCTCTTCCTTCGTGCCTATTGGTGATCTTAGGAATCAAAAGCAAGGTGTAAAGTTCTCTTTCTTGACATCAATCTATGAACTGGAAAATTACTAAAACTTGGTGTCTACAGGATACAATGTTTGTAGAAGAAAAGACGTCAAAAAAAAAATGACAAAAACTTCTAATACATGTGTTTTATGCAGGTTTCCAAATGGTGTGTTACTTAAAACCACATTAAGTTAAGCAAGATAAAAAACACACCACTTTCATCACACTATATTGCAGGTTTCAGAAAAGGGTACGTCCCTATCCATTCAACTGGAACATAACCCCTTTGGCATAACGCCTTAAGCTACAACAATGGGGGTGGTTCCAGGAACCCTAAAGTAATCCACCACTGAGTAACCTCGTGGATGAAACAGGAAGCACTCCACTTACCCACTTGACTAGTATTTTCCTTGTGAGTTAGCGTTACCGGTTGTCTGTATGGTGACCCCAGTGAGAGTACACATGGATGCATTTATTGCCCATTGTGCTTGAAGGGGGTAAAGTAAAGCCAAGATACTCCCAATATAGTCAGGCTGATTATTTGGGTAAATCACACTCGCTTAAGACAACTTTGTAACACCTAGTTGAGAGAACTTATTTAAGGAGGCCATTCTATCTTGGAGCCCACTTTGCTAGTCCATTGTTGCATCAAGCCATCACGAAGTGACAACTCATTTGGAATCTGAACCTTGTTTTTCAAACAAGGAAAATAGTCCTTGTGAGTTTGATCCAATTGTATTTCATCATGAAATTAAACAACGTCCCACTTTTGGTTAGTTTTATTCTTATCTTCAAATGAGGTGAAACTCTGCCCAAGTGGCACTTAGTTTGTTTTCATCTTTTGATCTATACCCTTGCATTCTCACCACCCATTTTTTGGGGTGAGAAAGGTGCATACCTTGCACATTTTTATCAGAGATAGTGCTCACCACTTTTTTGTCCATTTACACCCATCCATGTTTGTGGCTGGGTTGTTAAACATCTAAAGTGCGCAGGTACATTTTTCTGTATATTTGATAAAATTCCTTCAATCTTGATTTCAAGATCATCTTCACCACTACGAGTTCGGTTCATCATTCATCTCTTCTTGAGTTGATAGTTTTGTTCACATTCTAGATGCACAATCTTGGTACTTACATCGTGTTCTCATTTTTTATGAGAAAATGGTATAAGTCCCTTTATTGCATGGTTACGCTGCTCACACAATTAAAAACTCCTTGTTATACTTATCACTTGGTTTTGATTTCGACGTCATCTAAGTCTTTTTGAAAAGTGTCGATAACGCCTTATATATATCATGATAAGGTTGTCATGATACTAACACCTTGCTTGCTCAGTTAATGTATCACAATGACATTGTTACGCTATATCTAGTCACAACTTCCATTTTTCAGAAGGTTTGGCTTTCATCAGCATTCAAACTAGTTTTAGTATACCTCGTCGAGGGACTTGCATCAACACCACGTCAGTACTTAGGCCTTGTTAGAATTCTAACTTGACCTACATATTGATACGATATTGTCACTATCTGTTTTAGGGCATAGGCTTGGTAACAACAAAATTGAGTGATCATTACATTTAGGTGTGCATATGAGTGTTCCTTGATAAAAATGACTACATAACACTGCATCTAGGATACACTGTGGTATAGTTCAAACATCACCTTGAATGGCTTGCAGAAACCATACACTTAGGGGTCACGCTAGCTACATACAAACGTCTGCTAGTAATGCCTAAAATCACAAAAATGGTAACCAAATCAAATGAGCATGACATAGGAGAAAATCCTTTCGAAACCTTCCCATTTAGTGGCAACAATTTGGCACCTCTCTTTTCTCAAGTCAAAGATGTGGAGCTATTAATTGATCATAGCAGAGAAGAGTCAGACTCTTTCGAAGAACAACAAAGGTTAGACCTAGGTAGATTTGATGAACTCCTATATTATAATAAAGATCAAGTACTCGCAAGAGTCTTAGAATTAGGAGCTAAACTTCTGCAAGAGCGCGAAGAAGAAACAAAGGTCATTAACCCTAAACTAGGAGAGCAAAGATTCCTCTTAGACATAGATAATCCTTTTGATGTGGGATACGCTTCCACTTCTGGGAAACATAAGGCCACCATCGAAGGGGACCCATCATGAAGACCTCACTATAAAGCTTCACGTAAAGTGAAAATTGAGCGTAAAGCTTCCCCTCCTCCAAAATTTGATGAAGAAGAGGACCCCCTGGTTGAGGAGGAGATCCTTCAAAAATAGATCTTGAAGTTGAGCTAGAAGCTAGCAAACTTAGGCTCTTCAAGAAGAAACATGTACAAAGGCAAAGACAAAAATAAACTTAGCGAGTTTCAATTTGATCCACACACGGACCATACCTTTAAAGTGACTCAGGTACAAAGACCAATGTCACCTACTAAAGAGAAACTCATTCAGAAAGAGTTACAATCAATGAAAAATACACTTACTACATTACAAGAGGGAAATGTAGGTCAGAATAGAAAATATTCGTATGAAGAACTATGCCCTTACCCCTTTGATAAGGACATGTTACAACAGCCTTTCCCAAAACACTTTACCATTCCCAAGTTTGATAAGTATAAGTGCAAAAGTGATCCTCGTGATCATATAAAAGACTTTTACATGGCTTTCCAAGAGGTCACATATAGCGATAATTTCTTAATATGACTTTTTCCTCACAGCCTAGGAGCCATGGGATTGGAATGGTTCTATAGCATACCCAAGGGCTCCATTACAACGTGGCCTGCATTAGCAGAAAAATTTGTATGACATTACTCCTATAATATGGAAAGTGACATCACAATGAATGATTTATGCAATACAAAACAAAAACCCAATGAGACGTTTGCAGGATTTTTACAATGATGGCATGGGTTAGCCAGTCATTTTCCTTGTGCATTACCAGAAAAATAGCTAGTGAGCATTTTGTTCCTAACTTAAACCCAGAAATAGCCTTTAATTTACAGATGCACTGTGGCTCAAACTTTGAAGAGCTCATAGAGAAAGGCAGTCAAATTGAGAAAGCCCTCATTGTGAAGGGAACACTTAAGTCTTCGTTAAAGACAAACATGAAGCCAAATCCATAGAAAAACCTAAATTCTTCAATAAGAACAAGCATGTTGTTGGTGATGGCATTATAAACTCCAAGAGAGTCCAAGCCATACAGACAGGCCCACTTTTAAAGCTTTCACAAGGACCTCATCCCAAAGCACCTACAAAACATATGTTTACATCCTTAACAGAGTCCTTGTCTACCATCCTAATAAAATTAGATGATGCAAAAATGGTGGAATATCCAACTACAATGGTACCATACCCAGAGGATGCTCCAAAACCTGGTTGGTTCAAAGACCATGAATATTGTGACTTCCACCATGTTAAAGGACACAAGACAGATAGGTGTTTGAGACTACGCCATTACATACAAGACCTCATCAAGGAAGGAAAGATCGCTGTGGATTCTCCCCCTGAATCTGGAAAAGGTCCAAATGAGAAAATGGGTATCTACAAGGAACCTTTTCCTAATCATGAAGATAAAAATAAAACGAAACTAGATCACGGGAAAACCTCCAACGACTATAGAACTTCCACTTATGTTTACCCTACAAATGATAGTCCTTTTTATTCTCTCATAGGATGTATTATCTCATCTAATGAATAGATCAACACCATCCAGATTTTAGAAAAAAATTGCGTAGTAGGGACGAGACGTGCCCGCTTAGTCATACCAGATCCCATGCCTATCCCTCAGGAAGGTCAGTATAATTTAATAGATCAGTTAGAGAAAACACCTGCTAGGATATCTATTCTCGATCTCCTCAAAATCTCTAATGCCCACAAGAACATACTATACAAGACATTGCAAAATTTAGGGGTTTCGACAGATGTAGACCCCACAAACCTTCAAGCCATGATTGTGCGCCTAGACTCCAATGAGCATATTACTTTTGATCATACTGCAATCCCGCGTAACAACCTAGAAAATAACTTAACCTTATATCTTGAAAGGGTGGTTACCCATTGCAAAATCAAGATGGTACTTGTGGACGGTGGATCTGGTCTAAACATTTGCACTTTGAAGCTGGTTAAGCAACTAGGCCATTCAGAAATAGATCTGGGAGCTAAGACTATCACAATCATGGCTTATGACAATGAAGAACGAGAATCAGTGGGTACTATAGTAGTTCCCATGGAAGTAGGCCCAACTTGTCATGACACGACGTTCCATGTCCTTGACTTGGACCTTCCATACAACATGCTCTTGGGGCACCCATGGATCCATGCCATGCAAGCTATTCCATCAAATTTTCATCAGTGCATCAAGTTATGTCATGAAGGTCAAGTGGTTACCATTCTGGGTGACCCAAAACCATTCACACATTGTAGGGCATTACACAATTTTTCTCATGTAGCTTATGAGTTTCCTTCTACTGATGTGGTTGTCCCCCTACAAACAGAAGCTATGAAAAAATGGATAGATTCAAAGTCCCTCACGCCTTACAACCAAGAATTTCCTTCATTAGTCAACCCATTCTCTTCATGGGAGGTGACGTCAGCAAAATATGGCCCAGGTGAGCCATTCACTCTTGAACAGGCTTTGTTAATATCAGATTTATCAGTATCTCCCAGAACAAGGGGTAAGCCTTATTTTCAGTTCAAGAGCACTCACGAGAAATGTCCTAAACCATTGGAAAAAATTTTCCATAGTGGTCTCCTATCTGAGGAGAAAATGTTAGAAGATCCTACCAGCAGAGTGCCAGAAGGCACCATGGCTTCATGCCATCAAGCACCCCAGTACATCAAAGGTCACCGCATGATGTTTGTCATGGGCTATAGTGGGTTTGGATGTGGCATTAATGCACAAGGCCAGCTAGAGCCTATTCCCATCCCTTGTTTTAAGTCTGATAAACATGGCCTTGGGATAAGGCCTCATAACGCTCTACCCTCTGAGAATGATGCCACCTCTTCTGAATGTGAGGATGTTCATCTCATTCTGATAGTGACGCAGATTCCCAATGTAGCCTCTACGATGATCTTGCTTCCATTAACCTATTCCCAGATTCAACGGTCCTTACCTTATCTGAATCCATCCCCTTAAAAAAATATCAAGTAGCCCTTGTATATCCTGAAATTATAGATTGGGATCAACAACTTCACGTGCCCCTAGATTTCTTTGAAAATGATGAGGCATTTGCAGAGTTCATGGGACTCAGGGATTCTATTCCAGCTGGGGACCACAAGAAAGGATTTGCAATTCAACTAGACACCTGTGCATACTTTGGGGAAGAAGCAGAGATGTGTGGACGTTTGAATAAGAAGATGGTAAGTAAGAGTACAACCACTTCTGAGAAACCTGGAAAAAAGGATAGACAGAGATCTCACAGTGACAAACTCTTTGAAAAACTCATAGATAAACAGAAATGAAGAGTCTAAAAATGAAGTGATTTATCCATTTAAAGATGATAATGAGCTACCACAGGAGGTCGATCTTACTCTTCCCCCTGATCCTGCACGGATGGAAGATGCTTCTCAGATGCTTGTTGAGGAAACAATCAACGTCAACATTGGCTCAGAGGAGCAGCCTAGTATGATAAAGTTGGGGGCTTCACTCTCAGCTCAGGAAAAAAATATCTTTGTAGAGCTCTTAAGAGAATACATGGACATATTCACATGGACATATGCAGATATGCCTAGTTTGGACCCAGAGCTAGTTGTGCACAACCTCGTTGTGCACCCAGATGCCAAACCCATCAAGAAAAAATTGAGAAAGATGCATCCTAAGGTGGCACTCCTTGTCAAAGAAGAATTGGAAAAATTGTTAGCTGCTGATTTTATTAAACCCATTGACTATTCAGAATGGATCTCTAACATAGTCCCGGTACAGAAAAATCCTGTTGGCATAAGAATCTACACTGATTTCCATGACATTAATAAGGCATGTCCTAAGGATGACTTTCCCCTACCTAACATTGACATGATAGTTGATTCCACTACTGGTTATGAAATGTTGTCCTTAATGGATGGATTTTCAGGTTATAACTAGATACAGATTGCAGAAGAAGATCAACATAAAACAACCTTCATCACCCCTTGGGGAACATTTTGCTACAAATTCATGCCTTTCAGGCTCAAGAACTCTGGGGCTACTTATCAGCGGGCCATGACTGTTATCTTCCATGATATGATAAATGACATCATGGAAGATTATGTTGATGACATCCTAGTGAAATCCAAGAGTAGAAGAGAGCACCATGAAGTACTGAGGCATATTTTTTAGCGTCTACGAGACTATAAGATTCGCTTGAACCCTAAGAAATGTGTCTTTGGTGTTTTATCAGGAAATCTCCTAGGGTTCATTGTTTCACAAAGAGGGATTGAAGTGGACCCTGCAAAGGTTACGACTATCACAGAAATGCCACCACCTACCACTCTCAAGCAACTAAGGAGTCTACAAGGGAAAATTCAGGCAATCCGTCACTTTATTTCACAACTTGTGGATAAGTGCCACCCCTTTACCCATTTTCTCAAGAAAGATGTCACATTTCAATTGGGGACCTAACTATCAGAAGGCCTTTGCACTACTAAAACAATACTTGGTCAGCCCACCTGTACTCATGCCACCTACCCCAGGTGAACCTCTCCTCTTATACATTTCCACTACCCAGTTTTCTATTGGTGCACTGCTTTCCCAATATGACTTAGACCATAAAGAGAGAGTCATTTTACTATCTCAGTCGCGCCTTGATCATGTACGAGTTGAATTACCCCCAAATAGAAAATGCTTGTTTGGCAGTTGTCTTCACCTTCCAAAAGCTTCACCATTATCTCCTGAACAATAAAACCAAACTCATATCCAAAGTTGACCCTCTCAAGTACCTTTTATCCAAACCTACCCTCACAGGCCAAATGGCTAATTGGATCATTCTCCTGAGTGAATTTGATATTGAGTTCGTGAATCAGAAATCCTTGAAAGGACAGGTGTTGGCTGATTGGCAGAAGCACCTCTCCCAGGGATGGAACCTTTGTGCCTAGATTTTCCAGATGCATCTATGATGTATATTGAAGAGTCTATAGAATGGCAGGTCCATTTTGATGGATCTTTCACCTTCCATGGATCCAGAGCAGGAGTGGTGCTCATCACTCCCACAGGTGATGTCATACCAAGAGCATTCTAGTTGGGATTTCCATGCACTAATAATATTGCAGAGTACGAGGCACTCATCACTGGCCTCAAGCTGGCTATTACTTGGAACATCTGACAACTACGAGTCATTGGAGACTCTCAACTTATCATTAAACAAGTTAATGATGAGTACAAATTTAAAGATGAGAAGCTTATTCCATATAAAAAGATGGTTGAAACCTTGAAGGAATACTTTACACAGATCATATTTGAGCAAAAACCAAGGTCACACAATAGATCCGCAGATGCTATGGCTACTATTGGGTCTCTGTTATGCATTCCCCCTTAGGAAAGTAAGATGCCTTTCTTCATAGAGAATTTACAAGTGCCAGCATATGATATGCCAGAGTCATGTTTGGCATGTGAAGTTGTTGGTCCCTTATCCCCTTGGTATGATCCAATATTTTGATACCTACAAGATGGAACTTTTCCACCAGACATTACTCATTCTGAAAAGAAATCCCTTATCCACCACATAGCCCATTATACCCTCCTAGGAGGCACCCTTTATCATCATGGCTATGACGGGAATCTGCTTCGTTGTTTGGATGTTGCTGATTCTATCCATGCCATTAAGGAAGTACATGGTGGTATTTGTGGAGTGCACACCAGCGACATGGTCTTAGCTAAGAAGCTATTAAGAGTAGGCTATTATTGGCCTACCATGGAATCAGATTGCTACAACTTTGTAAAGAAGTGTGAACTATGCCAGAAATATGGAAACTTAATACATGCACTAGCACAGGCCTTACAGCCTATTGCAATGCCTTGGCCATTCTCTAAATGGGGCCTGGATCTCATAGGGAAGCTCCATCCTTCTTCTTCAGATGGTCATACTCACATCATCACTTGCCACTGAATATTTTACCAAATGGGTAGAGGTTGTCCCTCTTACCTATGTCACCGGTGCACAAATTTCAAAATTCATCATGAACCATCTCATATGTCCATTACGGGATCCCTTCAGCCATTGTCACTAATAATGGTAAATCCTTCAAAAAAAAATGGTTAAAACCTTGTGTCAACATTTCCATATCCAACTCAAGTGGTCTACCCCCTATTACCCCCAAGGTAATGGATAGGTAGAAGCTACTAATAAAACCCTTGTACAGATTATGGAGAAAATGGTCAGTAAAATCAGCCGTAATTGGCACTTACAGATACATCCCACCCTCTGGGCCTATCGTACTTCCATCTGCACTCCTACTGGTGTGACCCCATATTCACTCATCTATGGCACTGAAGCCATCATACCTCTGGAAGTGGAGCTTCCTTCCCTGAGAATATCTCTCAGAGACTATCTTGATAAAGATGAGGACTACAGAGTTGCTCGACTGGCAGAGTTAGAACTATTAGATGAAAAGCATATTAGAGCGCTCAATCACCTGAAAGTCTATCAGAACAGAGTGTCCAGGGGATACAAAAAATGCATCATTCATCAGGAATTTGATGTAGGAGATCTAGTTCTAAAAGAAAATCAGAAGAACACCATCAAAGATAGAGAAAAGAAAGGTAAGTTTGAGGCTAACTGGCTAGGTCCTTATGTAGTAATTGCAAAGTATGGATCAGGAGCCTATAAACTTGCATATTCAGATGGTGAAGAGCTTCTAGAACCTATGAATGCCATGCACCTCAAGTGGTTCTATGCTTAAGCATGATGAGAATATCAGATAAGAACTAAAAAATAGAAAAACAAAGAAAAAACAAGCAAAAAAAATGGAAAATTGAGAAAACAGTAAAGAAAAAGTAGGTCGTCCACATGTGAAAACCACACAATTGTGGCACAGTGGGTAGGTCTTTGAGTGAAAACTAGTTTTTGGTGCTCAAGGAAGATTCACTAGGCACAAGTTACTCTTACACCAGGATGGGTAATCATCACCACTCTCTAGATATGACTACCTTTACTAGGTCTAGGAACCCTACTAAAGCCACCTTTGCCGCACCATGATCTGGCTTATTTGATCTTATATATACATGAAGGACATTGCCTTTGCATACTCCCATCTAATGTTGAGGGCACCTACACATTTTCACCTTCTCATACATACGTGCATGGCATTCTACCTTTTGTATATTCCCACATCACGCTGGGGGCATCCACGCTTCTTTGTTCTTGTACATTACTTTCAGAACATGACCTTAGAAAATGCAAAAAACACTCAGAAAAGGATACACAAAAAACCTAAACATTCAGAAAATATCCCTTTTTAGGGACGAAGCTATGACAACCACTCAACGTTGTTTTAGAAAAAAATGGGAACAATAGCCTTGAAAACTTATCTTTTTAGATAAACCCAAAAACATTAGAAAATATATCAATGTTGTCCCACAAAAAACAAGGTAATGCTTTAATTTATTTTAGTTGTTGGTTTGTATAGTGTTGATTGTGAATACCTTTTCATGTGATGTTGTGACTTATTTGCTTAGTATAGGTTGGATCTTGTTTGAAATAATTATGTATGGCATTTGATTCATTTGTAGCTTGTATGCATTTATTAGGGTTCATTTTACTTAGATTAAAATGTTAATTTGATCTTTGTAGTATGCTTTGTCAAATCATGTGTTTGCATCATAGGTTGTGTTGTGTTGTATAGGTACAATTGTTTAGCTTTGTTAACTTTTACTTGTATATTTGTCTCTTGCACAGTTGTTTGTTATCACATCTATCATCTATCATTCATCACATATAAAACATCATCTACTACATCATATATACAAAAAATTCTAAGTATTACATCATGCATGTATGCTAAGCTAATCATCACATATCGTATCATAAATGGGGGCAAGAGGGGTTGCGCATAATCACAAATCTATCCCCCCCACACCAATATCATCTAGTATCATCCCAAGTGCTAGAATAAGAACTCAAAAACATCTCATAAATATAAAAATATGTGGTGTTATCTACAAATATATCAAAAATATGAAAGCATGAAACATACACATCTCTAAATCTAAGGTATGTCACATACATAGAGGAAAGAGAAATCATACATCATAATCAAATGCTCATACAAAGCATAATCACAGTATAATGACAAAATCATCATCAAATGTCCATATAATACATGTATAACTATCCATGTCAAAACTCGAATATACATCATCGATACAATATGCCATCTAAAAATGGCATGCATCAAAAAGAATTGAGCCTTCATCAAGAGGCATCATCAAAACAATGGTACATACAACTATACATCAAAATCATCCTTCATAAGAGGCATATATACAATACATCTGTATAAAAAGAGAAGTAAAGAGCTCAACCACAACTCTCTCCCTCGTCAGGGCTTTCGGGTCCATGACCTGGTGGACGGAAGAGTGGTGGTTGTGATGGACCAGCACTAGGGGTACCACCCAGTTGTCTAGCTGGTTGCTGTCCAGCTAGCTACTCTTCAATGGGATGCCTAACTGATCTAGCTGAATGACCTGATTTCCATGACCTAGATCCTATCATACTCGCATCTAAATGCTCAAAAGGAACCAATCGCTGCTTTTTTGGGACTTCCCTGAAGTAAGCAGTCCTATACTATAAAGCCTCGACATTAGACCTCATGGCATTACATATCAGATCAACATCTCTAGAAGTGATAGCTACATATAAGGTGGAATCTCACTCACCTATCAACCTGCCACTATCAGCCTGAGCCTGTCTAGATGCAGTGGCCTCTAGATCTCTATCTGTGGTAATAACCTGCACCTAGGCTCATGCCTAATCTCTTTGTATAATATAACCCCGTGAATGTGCCTAGGTGTGGTCCCTTTGAGTAACAACCATCTGCACCTGGGTCTGAGACTGATGTAAAAGGCTCAATATCTGAGCCCCCTGTGAAACCATCTCACTAATCTGACTCTACCATAGGGTACTATCACTACCTTGGGTGGCCTTTGCTCTAGCCTGATCTCTCTCCACTGTAAAAATCTTCACATGAGCATGTGTTTGATCTCACTCTACCATGAGGGACTGTACATGTGCCTTGACTGCATCTCTCTCTCCAGCCACCTGTAACTAAACAACAATCACTACCTGTAACTATTGTTGAAGGGAAGTCCAGTTGTCCACCATCACCGCCACCCTCTAGAGCATGATGTGGCAGGCCCTACTCTAGAAGTACCTACTGGAGAGGGGTATATATCCCCACTAGAATGACTGGGGGAAACTCTATGTAAACTAACTTGAACACCTGTCTCAGCCTAGGCCTAGGGCCCTGTCCCTATGGTTGCTATAATGTTGGACCCTATCCCCTATTCCTGACATACTGGTATGAGTCAGGTCCACTGTCATCATCGTAATCACTATCCTCACCACCAATGACTCCACCCTTGCCACTACTAGGAGACCCCATTAAAGGATCTCTCACATCGGCGTTATACACCGCCTTGAAAATAGTGAAACGACATGGAAGTACATCATGATACCATGGCACATACTCAAGTTTAGTACTCAGATCTCTAATCTGTCTCAGTGGCACCCACATAATAGCTACCACTTGTTGGAAACTAGTCAGTGCTCTATCTTGGGTAATTTGTGGACCCATATCAAGGTAATATAAGGCCCTGTGAGTGTACCACCTATTTGGCCCAAGAACATCCTAGGTACTACCAAACTACCTCTAACACCGATCCACCATGTATAACTCCTGCATATAGTTGTGCCTGCCTAAGATAAAATGCTCAACTGTGGCAGTACCGAGCTCTAAACCATCCTTGCACCACTAGAAATGTTTGTATGGCATCCAAACCATGGAATATTAATGTAACTCATCAAGCTCATGATGATATTGATATGCATCCCCCATATATGGCCCCACCTCATCCCTTGTCGGGACTGACCCCATCGTAGAAGGATCCTTGGGACCCCAAAATCTCAAACTACCTAAGGGGTGACCAATGGAAATGTAGTCATTTTTACTCCCATCACAAAATGAAGGAATCCCATGTGCACTAGCCTATCACCTAGCGAAAGCTGAGAGCCCTTTTATTACTGATCATGATATTGTAGACTATATGACTGACATTTTAATAGTTTTGATTTAGTATGGTGTTAGATGTCAGATCCTGGATTATTGTTGAATCTGATTATATATAATGCATGGTGATTATTAGAGACACTCATATGTGGATGATGATATACTATTGACATGGATGTTTAATGGAAGTTATTTAGACATGTGATTTTGGAGATTATGAGTAAACCTAGAAAAGGAAAATTATTTGATGATGATATAGTTGTCGATATAAATTGTAAATGATTTCGTTGATTGCCTTGGTGATTGTTGTGATTCATATGTATAGATGATTTTGTGATTTTATTATATATTCATTTTGGATGTTTTGATATGGCCACAAGGCTGAAGGAGGTATTTGTGTTTTGCAGGTTTGAAATATCACAAAAAACATCGGGGGATCGGAGACCAACCAAAATGGAATTCTAGGTGAATTTAACACGGTCACCATGGCAACTTGTTTTATTGTGTTGTGTGTTGTTTTATTAGAGATTCCCATGGCGGGGATCCTCTTTACATGTGACCATGGATTTGTGTATTTTATTAATGTGGTTAATGTTTATTTATTGTTGTATGTATTTTATTTATAAGGCATTCTCTTCTTTTAATTAATTAATTGTGATAGATTAATGTCAGGAATCATATGTTAAAATTTAAATAAATTAAATTGGGATATGGGAAAGTAATTATTAGAGTTGTTGGCTGTTGTATTTAATTTGTAAGGGATGTGTAAGAGGTGTAAGAGCTTTATGTAAGTCAGATTTTTGGAGTAAGAAATACTCTACCTCCATGGAAATTCGAATTTGACCTTGGGGGCTGTTTTTGGAGGCTTGTGGGACAAGTAAAACTTGTCCCATGCCTCTAAATTTATGTTACCAACCATACTTATGGTTGGGGAAGTGATTTGTGACTTTTTATAATGTATTTTATTCATCTTGTGCATGTTTTTAATTGCACTTTCTTACATTTTAATTAAATGGTTGTCCCTTGTGGTGTGGGTTGTTTTTGAGTGTGCAAGTAACCTGTCATTCTTCACCCACCTCTTTATTGAGCCTTGGAGTTTGGATTTTGTCTTTTGTGTTTGATTGTGAGGATGTATGATGTGGCATCCTACATGGATCCACATCATCCTCTTCTTTCCCTCTTCTATATATTTCAAACTCTCTTCTTGTTTTGGGTTGTTGAACCTTTTTGCATTCTTCCTTGGGGGCACATTTTTCTTGTGGGAGCTCTTACTTTTTGAAGAAATTTTTGGAGATATTTGATTTGGGAACATGCTTGGGAGCTTTCTATTTTTGGAGCTTTGATAATTTGGCATTGTTGAAATTTGGCATTTGAAGTTACTATTTGGAGACCAAATAACCATGGAGAGGTAGGAATTTAACTCTCTTTTATTTCTGTTATTTTCTTGTTGTGTTGTGTGGAAAATGCATGTTTTGTTTTATTTGTTGGCTGGTTGGGTAGACTGCCTTAGGGAAGGTGTAGGAGAAGGCTATGGGGAATCCATGTGGGGGGGCATAAGGAAATGCCATTGGCATCAGAATTTTGTGGAGGGAGTTTGGGTTTGGGATCCACCATGGAAAAGAAATAGCTTGCATTTCTTACTTTGTGGGGGGCATAAGGAAATTTGTGGGGGGGCATAAGGAGGGATTGTGGGGGGCATAAGGAAATGTGTGTGATGAATTATTTGGTGGTTTGTTATTGGTGGATGCCCAATTCCCAATTGGGAGGCATAAGTAGCTTCCCCCATAGGCCTTGCTCCTTTGGCTTGCAAGATCAAGCCTGAGTTCTTTTTGAATTACTTCTAAATGTAGTTGTGAACTGTTGTTTGGTTTGTGTTGCATTGTGTTTTAAATTGAAATGTGCATGTGAAAGAATGTTGTGTTTGTGGAAGCCAGTTGTTGCCATGGGTTGAATTACACCTTTATTGTACTTTGGTTGGGGCTCGGGGGCCAATGATGAAGGAAGTCTTCTCCTTTCATTGGATGTCTTGTTTGGGTGGAGAAAGTTTCCTTTCCCCCTCTTTTGTTGTGATGAACTTGGAGAAAGAGAAATGAGCATGTTATTGTCCTGGAGCAAAATAAAAAATAGTCTGAAAGTCCCTTGTGGAGACACCCATTCATTTGTAATCCTTTCCCACTTGATGTGGATGAAATTGTAATATGTTATGTTATGGAGAAATGATGTTGTAATTGATTATGAGGATGTATATTTGAATTGAGAAAGACATTTGTATTCTGATTCTGTTTATTGGAAAGAAATGAAAATTTTGTTAATTGCATTTAAGGAATGAAATAATGTAAAGATGTTTCTCTTTTTGAAGTTAATAAAGAATTTCAAGTTCATCTCTCTTTTGCATTGTTGTGATTGAAATGTGGAAATGGGAATATCAAATTGTGATTGAATCTCTGTTTATTTGCAAAGGAAAGAAAATGCGTATGAAGGAATTATATTGTATTGTTTCTTTTGAAAATATATTAAATTTGGAAATCAGAATTGCAATTTAGCTTGAAATGGTTTGTTATAAACAACTGAATGTATTGGACTAGTTTAGGAATAAATGCACATTTGAAGGATGAATTTTGATAAACAAATTTCTAAGAAATGGGATTTTTGTTATAAAATTTAACACTGGCAATTAATTTTAATAAAAATGTACAGTTCGAACCAGCACACATTAATCAACTTGGAATGGATAAATTTAACATGCTAAGACACTAAGGAACTCAATTGACAAAGAACACTTAAGAAAACCAACTTAAACATTGCAAATTTGAGCCAAATCCTTCCCTCAGTCATTTTCTGTCATTTGTTGGAAAATTACAAATTGGAATCAATTGCACAAAATTTACCTTCCTAAACCACTTTAAACCCTCCCTAGATCAATTCACCATGTTTGTTTGGCATGTTGAGTGAAGGAGGAGATCTAACTCAATCAAATTGAGAAGTTAGAAAATTGTCAGTTTGCTAATTAAAATCCTGTAGATCATTTTTGTAAAATTGACCCTTTAAAACTTATCAAAATGTAAAATTTATGTTTCTTGTGCAAAGAGGGCATCGAGAGATTTCCAAAAAGTCCTTGTTTTCCCAAAACTGAGCTTCCTAGAAAGTTATGGCACTTTGAAGTTTTTGGGCCTTGGCAGGAAAATTTGGGAAAATTTTCCCTGGCGGGCCCGCAACCCGAAATTTTCCCTTTTTGAAAATCCTTAGGAAAAATTTTGAAAAATTTTGGCTCGGGAAAATTTTACCTTTTCCTCTGCCATTCCATAGCCAATCAGAGGCTGCCACATGTCCTCACAGGGCACGGCGGAGGCACGGCACTTTCCCCTTGCCCTTTTTTTTTTTGAAATTTTGGAAAAAATTTCATCTTAGCCCCGCCGGCCCGCAGCCAATGAGAAGGTGCCACATGGCACCTTGGGGTGGTAGTGGGGGGGTAGACCCTTGTGTTTTTTTGGTTTTGGCCCTTGGGAAATTTTCAAAAAATTCCCCCACAGCCCCATCCCCACCCTCGCCATTGGGGTTTTCCTTCCGTGGGCACACGTGGACCCGCGCATCATTTTGTTTTCTCCCTTTCCCCTTTTGGCAAAATTCTCCAACATCTCCCTACCACTCCACACCCCTCCTTCTCTCTTCTCCCCATGGCCAACCATGGAGTGTGCACATGTCCCCAAGTGGACCCGGGCGTGGGAGCACTGTTTGGTTTTTCTTCTTCCTTGGGTGAAAATGCCCCAAATCCTTCCATCGCTCTGCCCTTCCCTATTCCCCGAGTTGTCTCTGAGGTTGCCAAGTGTCCCTGGAGGACCCACAGAGGCATGGGTGCATTTGGGAAATTTTTCCCATGCAAGGAAAATTTCCTTAAGCCACCCCACGACCCACCAACCCGCCAACGGGGTTTTTCACCCCTGCTTGACACATGTCCCCCTAGGGGAAAATTTGACCTAAAAACTCTTCCCGCTCATATCTTGAGTTCTGTAAGGAGTTAGGAGGACTTATTTATATCACCAAAAAGGTGAGAAAATTTCCTATCCATTGGGAATGGTTTAGGGAAATTTTGGAAGCATGTTAAGTATGAGAAAAATCTAGTTGAAACTCTGAGCCTGTTAGAGAGTGGGTATGGGGGTAAATTACTCCCTGAACCTAACTAAAACTTCTAGCCCTAAGTTTTGGACCTTGTGACCTCTGAGAATTGTTAATAAAAGAGAAGTTTGTTCTTGTGGATTTGAGTTGTTCCAGAACCTATTAGTGGTAGTTGTTGCCTAGCAACCTAGTTGTAGACACTCCTAATCAAGTTCTGGGAGTGGGTAAGTGAGACCTTACTCTGTTGATTTTAAATATGTATTCCTTTCTCACTGTAATTAAACCCTGCTCTTGTCTTGATCTTATGGAATTAAATACCTTGGGTATTTAATTGTTTTGGGTCCCTTAACCCTAATATTTATAATCAAGAAATATTTAGCTAAAATGTCAATGTAATCAGTAATTAAATTAATCCCTAGGGAGATTTGAGCTAGGTGTGGACTTATTGCTCTTGTTTCTTTTTAATGTGGAATTAGTAATTATTATAATGGGAAAAGTTATCAGTTGAATTTAATTGTCTTTGAGACTTTGGTTGTTAACTCCTAATAAAAAAAATTATTCCATAATTTTCTAACTAAACCTAGGTTGTTCATGGTTCTCAAGTGGGTTGTTTTAACTGGGCATCACACTTGGTATCAGAGCAGTGGTTCAAAAGCTTGGACCATTGGGCACACTAGAAAACTTGAGACATGAACTTTAAACCTAGCACACTTTTGAATCTAAGAAAGAAAACTTGTTTGAAAAAAAAGGAAAGAAATAAGCATGAAGAAATATTACATTACTCTATTCATTTGAACTTTCAGAATTAAAATGATAATAAAATAATAATAAGTTTTTGAGTTGTTGTGCTTGCTTAGTGTCATTTTGTCTAAACCCAGGGTAACTAAGAATGTCAGATTAAATTGATTTTGGTGAACTTATAGTATAATGGAAACTTGGTTCCCCTTTGAAAATGTGTTGTTTTACAAGTCCTAAAACTTGATTTAATTGTATGATGCATTAAGCCCTTTGTTGAGACCCTTCCTTATTGGAGTTGTTGGAATGATGAGTTGTATGATGTGATCCTTGTGCTTGGATAGTAGTGGTTGTGTTCTGGGTCGAGAAGAGATAATTAGAGGTGTTTTAGAGATTCCTTCCTTGAGTGGTTAAGAAAGAGGGTCTGGTTGTCATTTTTCCATGTTGTTACCCATATGAGAGGGTGGACACTAAGTCTAGGTGTCGTCTAGGACCCAATCATATGTATGTGTTCTTGGAACTAACCTCAAGGTAGAGTACCCCTATTGGCAGCCATGAAAGGTTGTGAAGTGAATGTGGTGTTAAATTTTGTGTTTTACATTTAAGTAATCTTGTGTATTTTATCAAGGACCGGTATATTATTTTATGTTTGGATTGAAGAAGCTATGAGGATCTTTTATTTAATTATAATTCTTGCAAGAATTTTCAAACTTTGCAATGCAGCTACTTAGCCACTTTTATTGATTGCTGATATTTCTTGGACTTTATTTGATTGATGACTCAGAGCTCATGATGTTGTTGGCTACTTGGCTAAACATTACATGGTTTCCTTCTTACATGTTGTTGAGCTGGTTCTATGCTTCATGTATGGTGACAATTGTCATATGGGGGTACACCCTGGGTGTCTTGAAGGTCCTTTTAGGTGCTTAAAGTCATGCCTTGGTTATGGATGCATGGAACCTTGAGTGTGTCTAAGATCTTAGAGCGACCCTTTTTGTTGCTTGACCTTACTAGAAAGAAAGTTTGTTGTGTAGTGTGGTCTAGAGGGCAGTCTAACAGTGGTAGTGGTGATTCTATTTCAATCTGGTAAGAGCTTGACCATCGTCAGAGTAGAAGTGTTTATTTATGGGCTTTTAGATTTTGTTAGGATTGGATTGCCTCTTTGGTTGACTATAAATGTTACTGGAAAAGTGTTTGTTTTGATAGTGACTTTTCATCGATGGCATGTTAAATTGTATCTTGGGTTCCTGGTTGCATCATAGAAAGTTTTGACTCATGGAATGTATGCATCTTGGTAATTATGGATAGATTTAAGCCTTTCAGGCAGTGTGTTTATTTAAGTGTACTTGTTTTACTCTCTTGACTTATAAATAAGTTTACCCTTACCTTAAATTTCCTTTACTATGAATAACATTCTATGACCTATTAATCTTTGGGTTACTTGGAAACACTTATGGATGCTTTGGGTCTTTTGGATCTTTCTCTTAGAAATGTTAGTTTGGTAGATCTTAATAGTTAATCTCAGTGGTGCTTATATTGTACTTCCTCTTTTTTTTTTTTAAAAACTATAACTCTTGGCTGTAAAGTCCATGATTGGTAAATTATTTGGTTGCCCCATTGCATTTGATGCCTTTTAGTGTGGATGTGGTTCCTTGGAGTAAAGTTGCATTGTCATCTGGTTGCTTGGCTGGTGGTATCTTGTGGGGACATGAGTATTGATTGGAAAACCTTCTTTGGTTATTAGGGGAGTAAAATGTTACCATCCTAAACCAAAAAAAAGTTGTTAAACCTTAATAGATTCGTAAAAGTAATATTTTACCTCTTTAATGAGCCTTCCTTGAAAATTTATTATGAAACTTGTGGAGACCCACTAAGAATGTTTAATGATGCTTGAAATTATTTAGGTGAATTTTTGAAATCTTGGTGTGATTCATGTTGGTTCATTGTTTCCTAGTTCTTACAGAAAATTAATAATGTGTTTTCTATGTTGAATGTCTCTTGTTCCTTTAGAATCAAAATGTGGTGTGTTGATTTGTATCTCCTTCCCATAAAAGTAATTTTGTGATGTGTTTGAACCTTCCTTCTCATCAAAAGTTGATTGATATGACGACTCAACCAAAACACCATAAAACTATAATTAAGGAGATTTGACCTTGGAACTTAACAAATAAACTGGAGCATAGAAAAAGGGAAGTGATCCTTGTTATACCCTTGGTAGATTAATAGAAGAAATAAAAACCATGTAGAAGAATAGAAAGGAAATCTTTTCCATCCACCTTCCTTGTGAGTAAACTAAATGCTCTATACCTATACAGAATGGTGAGACATCATGCCCACCTTAGTGGTGCTCTTTATAACGTAAACTGATGATGTCATAATAGAAGGAAGTTTGTAACTAAGGAAGCATGAAAGGAATGTTCTTATCAAGCAAAGCTATAACTTTTGACTTAATAAGTTGATTTATAAAATGGGTAAAATTTATGTGTATTGAGTACAAATATATAGTTGAACTTGTAGTTCTGTCACCTACCTGAAATTGTGAAACACCCATGGATAGTAATGTGTTCTAGTTGCTTATTACTTCTTGTCCATGGATGTATGTGCCTTTCTTGTGGGAGTTTTGGGTCATCACACCCTTATCATCCCATAGCTCGATGGATGTGAGTTGTGGTCCTTTTGGATTGAGACTTATTTGTTGTTTGAGAAGCAACCTCCGTGCATGTTGTCTTGTCCTTGGAGACCTAAGTATTGTAATTTTAAGGCAACATATGTTAAGGATATAAGATAACTTTGGGAAGTCTTCTTTTCTTCATATTTCTTGGGTCACCTTGTTGTTGTAGCCCTTCTTCCCATTAGGATGGAAAGTGCAAGATGATGTTATTCACCCTTGGATTTGATTGGACCCCATGTTACTTGCTCTTCTCCCTAGCAACCTTGAGTGGTCCTTGGTGTTCCTTGTGCTCTCTTTATGGTTATTCTAAGCTTGAGTAGGAAATAAGATAAATAATCCCCATTGTAACTAATTTATGGTGCTTGAATTGTTATGTTAGTTGTTAGGGGAATGATATATATATATCCTATATATTTTTCTTTTGCTAATATGGTTGACTTCTTTAGATTTGGTTGGTATGGTGTGTTCGATTCTTAAAACAAAAGTGTAAAAATCAAGACTATAGGAAAACCTTGTGGTCTTGACTTCGCTTGCATTACCATGAAAAGTTAATTGTGCCCTCTCGAGTTATAGAAGTGCTTTCCTTGAATAGTTCCTTGATTGTAAATGCTTTTGATTTAGGTGTCCTTGTTGATTAACCTCATCTTTGTGATCTCAATTTGTGGGACCTTGTGTAGACTTGTTTCTCATGCAAAATTGGTCATAGTTGATTTTTCTAGCCTTGTATAAACAACGAACCTTGAAATCATGGCTTAAACGTGTAGAAACCTTAACTTTATTAATGTGGTATGTGTATCAGTGGGAAACTGTGTGGTCATCTCAAGTTTATGGAAATTTTCCCTGTAATTCCCTTACTTGGTGGTTACTCTTGATGATCTTTTGGAACTCTTCTTGTTATATTGTTATGTGTTGTATCTTGTTTGATAGCATAAAGTTACTCCTTAGATTCTTATGTTTGTAGCCTTGCATGCAGAAAGTTTAGAACTCATCCCTTGCAATCTCCCTTCTTCTGTCTGAATTATATTGGACCAAACTGGAGTTCTGTAGACCCACACTTGTTAAAGCAAACAATCCCATAATGGGAGTGATCCTTTTTCTATTACAGTGTATTCCTATCTCTCTTCTTGTGACTTCCAATAGGAAGTCGAGTCTAAGGGGAGGGGGATGTAGTGCCCACTTCCCTTTGACACCTTTTATTACTGATCATGATACTGTAGACTATATGATGGACATTATTATAGTTTTGATTTAGTATGGTGTTAGATGTCAGATCCTGGATTATTGTTGAATCTGATTATATATGAATGCATGGTGATTATTAGAGACACTCATATGTGGATGATGATATAATATTGACATGGATGTTTCGTGGAAGTTATTCAGACATGTGATTTTGGAGATTATGAGTAAACCTAGAAAAGGAAAATTATTTGATGATGATATAGTTGTCGATATAAATTGTAAATGATTTCGTTGATTTCCTTGATGATTGTTGTGATTCATATGTATAGATGATTTTGTGATTATTATTATATATTCATTTTGGATGTTCTGATATGGCCATGAGGCCGAAGGAGGTATTTGTGTTTTGCAGGTTTAAAACATCACAACAAACATCGGGGATTGGAGACCAACCACAATGGAATTCTAGGTGAATTCAACAAGGTCACCATGGCAACTTGTTTTATGTGTGTGTGTTGTTTTTTTGTTAGGGATTCCCATGGGGGGGATCATCCTTTATATGTGACCATGGGTTTGTGTATTTTATTAATGTGGTTTCTTTTATTTATTGTTGTATGTATTTTATTAGTAATGTGTTCCTTTCATTTAATTAATTAATTGTGATAGATTAATGTGAGGAATCATATGTTAAAATTTAAATAAATTAAATTGGGATATGGGAAAGTAATTATTAGAGTTGTTGGCTGTTTGTAATTAATTTGTAAGGGATGTGTAAGTTGTGTAAGAGTTTGTGTAAGTCAGATTTGGAGTAAGAAATACTCCACCTCCATGGAAATTCGAATTTGTCCTTGGGGGCTATTTTTGGAGGCTTGTGGGACAAGTAAAACTTGTCCCATACCTCTAAATTTATGTTACCAACCATACTTATGGTTGGAGATGTGATTTGTGACTTTTTATAATGCATTTTATTCATCATTGTGCATGTTTTTAATTGCACTTTCTTACATTTTATTTAATTGTTGTCCCTTGAGGTGTGGGCTCTTTTTGAGTGTGCAAGTAACTTGTCATATTTTCACCCACCTCTTTATTGTGCTTGGAGAATGGATTTTGTCTTTTGTGTTTGAATTGAGGATGTGTGATGTGGCATCCTACATGGATCCACATCATCCTCTTCTTTCCCTCTTCTATATAATTCAAACTCTCTTCTTGTTTTGGGTTGTTGAACCTTTTTGCATTCTTCCTTGGGGGCGCATTTTTTTGGGAGCTCTGGTTTTTTGGAGGAAGTTTTGGAGATAGCTTTGCATGCTTGGGATTGTTGTTTTGGGCTTGTGTTTGGCATTTGAAGCTTGTTGTTTGGAAACCAAATAACCATGGAGAGGTAGGAATTTAACTCTCTTTTATTTCTGTTATTTTCTTGTTGTGTTGTGTGGATGGTGCATGTTTTGATTTTATTTGTTGGCTGGTTGGGTAGACTACCTTAGGGAAGGTGTAGGAGAAGGCTATGGGGAATCCATGTGGGGGGCATAAGGGAATGCCATTGGGCATCAAATTTTTGTGGAGGGAGTTTGGGTTTGGGATCCACCATGGAAAAGAAATAGCTTGCATTTCTTACTTTGTGGGGGGCATAAGGGAAATATGTGGTGGGCATAAGGAGGGATTTTGGGGGGGCATAAGGAAATGTGTGTGATGAATTATTTTTGGTGGTTTGTTATTGGTGGATGCCTAATTCCCAATTGGGAGGCATAAGTAGCTTCCCCCATAGTCCTTGCTCCTTTGGCTTGCATGATCAAGCCTGAGTTTTATTTGAAATGTTTTCTAAATGCAGTTGTGAACTGCTATTTGTTTTGTGTTGACTTGTGTTTATAAAAAGAGATGTGTATGTGAAAAAATGTTGTGTTGTTGAAGCCATTTGTTTCCATGGTCAAACTACACCTTTGATTATATTTTGGTTGGGGCTCGGGGGCCAATGATGAAGGAAGGCTTCTCCTTTCATTGGATGTCTTGGTTGGGTGGAGAGCATTTCCTTTCCCCCTCTTTTGTTGTGATCAAATTGGAGAAAAAGAAAATGAGCATGTTGTTGTTCTGGAGCAAAAGAAAATATAGTTTGACAGTCCCTTGTGAAACCCATTCATTTGTAATCCTTTCCCACTTGATGTGGATGAAATTGTAATAGTTATGTTATGAAGAAATGATGTTGTAATTGATTATGAAGTTGTATATTTGAATTGAGAAAGCCATTTGTATTTTGATTCTGTTTAGTGGAAAGAAATGAAAATTTTGTTAATTGCATTCAAGGAATGAAAGAATGTAAAGATGTTTCTCTTTTTGAAGTCAATAAAGAATTGCAAGTTCATCTCTCTTTTGCATTGTTGTGATTGAATTGGAATATCAAATTGATGAAATGGGAATATCAAATTGTGATTCTGTTTATTTGCAAAGAAAGAAAATGTGTATGAAGGAAGGATGTTGTTTGCCTCTTTTGGAAAATACATAGGAAATTGAAATTAGAATTGTAATTTAGCTTGAAATGGTTTGTTTATAAACAACTGAATGTATTGGACTAGTTTAGGAATGAAGTGCCATATTTGAATGATGAATTTTGATAAACAAATTTCTAGAAATAGATCTCTTGTTAAAACTTAACATGGCAATTAATTTTAATAAAAATGTATAGTTCAGACCTGCACACATTAATCAACTTGGAATTGGAATAATTTAAAATTTGGCAAGATATAATTATCAAGGAACTCAAATTGACAAAGAACACTTAAGAAAACAGTTTAACCATTGCAAATTTGAGCCAAATCCTTCTCACAGTCCGTTTTCTGTCATTTGTTGGAAAAAAATTCAAATTGGAATCAATTGAACAAAAAATTACCTTCCTAAAACACTTTAAACCTCCCTAGATCAATTCTCCATGCCTGTTTGGCATGTTGAGTGAAGGAGGAGATCCAATTTAACCAAATTGGAAAGTTGAAAATTGCTAGTTGGCTTATTAAAAGCCTGCAGATCCTTTTTGCAAAATTTACCCTTTAAAACTTATCAAAATGTAAAATTTATGTTTCCTGTGCAAAGAGGGCATCGAGAGCTTTCCAAAAAGTCCTCGTTTTCCCAAAACTGAGCTTTCTAGCTCAAGTTATGGCACTTTGAAGTTTTTGGGCCTTGGAAGGAAAATTTGGAAAAATTTTCCCTGGCGGGCCCGCAGCCCAAAATTTTCCCTTTTTAAAATCCTTAGGAAAAATTTTTGAAAATTTTGGCTCAGGAAAATTTTCACCTTTTCCTCCGCCAGCCCGCAGCCAATCAAAGGCTGCCACGTGTCCTCATGGGGCAGCAACAGAGGCGCAACACTTTCCTTGCCCTTAGAGTTTTTTTTTTTTAATTTTGGAAAAAAAATCATTCTTTCCCCGCTGGCCCGCAACCAATTACAGGGTGCCACGTGGCACCTTTGGGTGCTAGCGGAGGGGCAGAACCCTTGATTTTTTTTTGGTTTTGTTTTGGGAAATTTTCTTAAAATTCTCCCTGTGGCCCCGTAACCCGCCCTCGCCATGGGGTTTTTCCCTCCGGGCATGCGGACCTGCGCGTTCTTTTGTTCCTCCCCAGGCACATGCACTGCGCATCCATCCCACCCTCTCTTCTCCCCATGGAAAACCATGGAGCACCATGTTTCCCCAAGAAACCCGCAGGCACAGGAGTGTTGTTTGGTTTTTTCCTCTTCCATGGGCAATGTGCCCCAAATCCTTCCACCACTCCGCCCTTCCCTGTTCCCCGATGTTGTCTCTGAGGCCGCCACGTGTCCCTGGAGGACCCGCAGAGGTGTGGAATTTGGGAAATTTTCTCCCATGCATAAGGAAAATTTCCTTAAGCCACCCCGCGACCCGCCAACCCGTTTAAGGGTTTTTCACCCCTGCTTGACATGTGTCCCCTTGGGGAAAATTTGACCTAAAAACTCTGCCCGCTCATATCTTGAGTTCTGTAAGGAGTTAGGAGGACTTCTTTATATCACCGAAAAGGTGAGAAAATTTCCTATCCAATGGGAATGATTTAGGGAAATTTTGGAAGCATTAAGTATGAGAAAAATCTAGTTGAAACTCTGAGCCTGTTAGAGAGTGGGTATGGGGGTAAATTACTCCCTGAACCTAACTGAAACTTCTAGCCCTAAGTTTTGGACCTTGTGACCTCTGTGAATTGTTAATAAAAGAGAAGTTTTTTCTTGTGGATTTGAGTTGTTCCAGAATCTGTTAGTGGTAGCTGTTGCCTAGTAACCTGGTTGTAGACACTCCTAATCAAGTTCTGGGAGTGGGTAAGTGAGACCTTACTCTGCTGATTTTAAAAATGTACTCCTTTCTCACTAATTAAACCTGCTCTTGTCTTGATCTTGTGGAATTAAATACCTTGGGTATTTAATTGTTTTGGGTCCCTTAACCCTAATATTTCTAATCAGGAAATATTTAGCTAAAATGTCAATGTAATCAGTAATTAAATTAATCCCTAGGGAGATTTGAGCTAGGTGTGGACTTATTACTCTTGTTGCTTTTTTAATGTGGAATTAGTAATTATTATAATGGGAAAAGTTATCAGTTGAATTTAACTGTCTTTGAGACTTTGGTTGTTAACTCCTAATCAAAAAAATTATTCCATAATTTTCTAAATAAACCTAGGTTGTTCATGGTTCTCAAGTGGGTTGTTAATAAATACATGCATAAAAAATCCTTATGGCTCATAATGGCCTCTAGATCCTTGCAGTCACTTTAGACCGAGTGTTTATAATAGAATCCAGAACATGCATTATGACAGAAAGAACTATACAAGCATTCATACATAGCATGAAAGGAAAGAGAACTTATAAGAGAGAAATATGCATTAGAACCATTGATATTCATATATATATTATATAGGTAACCTCATTACATTCATTAATTCATTACAAAGAGTCACAGAGAGCAGACCACAGTCATGCATATCACTGGACTTGTGTAACTAAGCTATCAAAAGAAAAATACAACTCCATGCCCAAGACATTCTTCTCCTAAATGTAATTATCCATTAACAAAGTCTTCATAGCAGCATAATCTGCATAGCTCCTCTCACTCTCTAGATACTATATCTCAATTCCCACTCTATCTAGAAGTCACTATATCTAAAACTCATAGTGTCTCTCTTTTACTCCACAGGCACTTGTATTTATAATTATCCTACATTGGACCAACTCGCCTTCTAGTGCCCTCAAATATGGTGCCAAGTGTCAAATGTGGTCCTCCATGTGAGCATGCTTCTCCAGGCCTGAAGCTTTCCACTTTATCTCATGAATGTTCTTCTAGAAGATTCCAAGGCATGCCCTTATTGGGGAAAACCTGTTGTTAGGCTGGCATCTTATCCGCACACAACTGATCAAAATTTTCATGTGTTTTACCTTGGGAAATCAAATTGACCAAGTCCCAAACCTCCTTCGCATGCACCATGTACTATTGCTTCTTTAAACCTTTCTCTTACATTCTTTTGCCTTGCACACATTTTCATAACTGGGACCTTGCGTGCCTACGCGCCTTCATACTTAGTTAATATTCTAGGGGTCCAACATCACCCCACACTATGCCTATTCTTCATCCTTAGAAACACTCTACTTAACCAAAATGCATGCTTGTCTAGGGAATCAATGAATATTCTTACACTTTACAAAGAACAAGGAATGAAAGAATTGGGGAAAGAATGAAGAATGGGGGGAAGCATCAATTCAACAAGATAGGGAAATATTTTCACAAATCTGCCTCTAGCTTATTCCACTCTTTGAACTCACCCTATGCCTTATGGTAGAGGTTGCCCATCAGGATGCTCACTTCATCAAAACTTAGGCCAATTCCATAGGTGCCCAAAGTGTCCACGATTTGTTCCATCTCTTTTCCTAGGTCCTCAAGTTTATCCATCCTCCTAGTAATCTGGGGGTATAATTCCTTTAGCTGGGCCTTAATTGAGCTCCTTAAAGTTTCAATTGCCTCTGATTTCTTCTCTACTTCGGCCAGAACCTTGTCCCTCTCTGCCTTGTTCCCCTTGTTCTTTTCTTGGAACTCTTTTAGTTATGCTTCAAGTGTGGAAACCAAGGGGCTTGCCACCTTATCCTTGTCTACACATGTATCATATGTGGCCTCCACAAACTGGTCAACAACCTTAACCTCTACGAGTACTTGCATATACTCGGCAATGAGCACTACCACCTTTAATTTTTCCTCCTCCTTCAAGCATGTGGCCACTTCTTCAGTAGATTCTAGGGCCAAAGGTCATCTCTCTATAGTGAGAATGTGCATTAGATCTTCTATACACTCCATAAGGTATGAGTACTTCTATGTGGGTGGCACTAAGTCTAGGTTCTTCAAAATGATGGGGCCCTTGATAGAATCTATTTTCTTATACACTTCCTACACCTTTATCTTCTCTTCCTTTAACTCACACCTTAGCTATGCGCTAATCATTTCTTCCTGCTTTAGGCTCATGGTCTTCTCCGCCAGCTCCTCTTCCTTCTTCCCTGGTTTTTCCTCCAAGACTCTTATCCTATCATTTCATGTGAAAAGTCTAGCGTCAGTCTCAACCACAACCTTGTTAAGTGAATTACAGACTTGCTCATCCGAGAGATCCTAAGCATTCACTAAGGGATTGATCCCCTTAGAATCTAGAAATGTTATGAGCGCCCCCTGACAGACTTTGAAGTCTAGCTCATCAATGTGGGACTCAAATTCCCAAGAGAGCATCTTCTTTGTTCTGGGGTACCTGTCATCCTTTTCAAAAGACCCCATGGCTAGAAGTCTATCTATGGGCACACTGCTTTGAAAACGCATGCGTAGCACCTTCCTCATGTCATCAACATATCCCATTACTTGCCTCTACTCCGTATCAAGAGTCCTCCGACCTCAGTGCATGCCTTCTGGGAAACTTACTATTAGAGTGGGACCTCATCCCAAGATGTAATGCTCTTTTTCAGTATTATCCTCCTTCCCTTCCTTCAATACTATGTCCGCGTTGTGCTCCAAATCTTGGTTTACTAGGATTTTGAGCATTTTTTGTGCTTCTCTTTCTGCCACCTCAGTGATCTTCTCCTTTGTAAATCTTATGGCTCCCTACTTTTCCCTTCCATCCTCTTCATTCCCCTCCATATCTCTGGTGTCTTCCTCATCCTATGCACCCTTACGCCATGAAAATATGAACTCCTGCTTCTCATCTCCACTCTCCTCTTCCAAGTCAGAGATGCTAAAAATATTTGGCTCCTGGTCTTTTTCAGTCTCATATTCTTCACCATCACCTTCTTCACTCTCATCCCCTCTTCCACCCATGTAATTTTCCAAGGTGTCGGTTGCCTTTGAGTTAGCTTCCTCATCTGCCCTCTACTTTTTCCTGAGAATTGGCTCCTGAACTAAGGATTTGGCCTTATCTTCTCCCTTAGGTGATTCTTCCTTGGTGATGGGTTGCCTAGGTGCCTCTACTTCTGGTGTCTTCTCCTTCACCAGGGACTTATTTCTCCATATGTAAGTGCTTGGCTTGGCACTTTTTGTTGGCATGCTCACTGTCTAAGCACTTGGCACACTTGGTGCTTTTTCCTCTCTTCCCCTCTTCTTAGGTGTGGGATTCTTTCTCTCTAAGGGATCCTTAGGTATGGAGACTTAATTCTCCAAATATGCTCCCTTCTTGAACTTCGGCCTTATATGGAGGTAGATGCGTGTCATGGCTCCTCCAACGATGGGTAGTGTTATTGGCCTAGTCATATGGATTTCATGTGTCACGTACCTTTCCACGTATGTGTGCTTTCTGCAGGGTAATTCAGCTTCTTCCTCGTCTCTCTATGCTCCTGGTCCAGACTACCTAGTTCTAGCCTTAACTTCTTTGATTCCTTAAATCAGTTCACTCCCGCTTAGAAGTATTGGGCAGTGAACGCGAAGGGAAGCTTGCACCAAGGGCTCCATGATTTTTCTATTAGCTTGAACCTTCCTAAGTAGAAATGTCGATAGACAACGAACTCGGTTTCCCCTTTAGTGGCTGTAGGGAGTTGTTCAAGGATTCTCCACTTTTCCCTAAACGCGTTCCTCAGGCTCGTGTACCATTTATCTAGCCGCACCTTGTGGGGTGTTGTCATTGTATCGCAGGCATAATTTTCAAACCTCTTAATGGGCAAAGGATCCTCGGTGGGGTACTCCCATAAAAATTTGTCTGGTGCGTCAAGCACCCCAATCTCTGCGATTACAATGGTGAGTAAGACATTTCCGAAGAGGATCTTTTCCCCTTCCTTCACGCACTTAACCATTTCTTCTGCGATGTATACAGATAGTTTGTATATGGTGCCTTCTGTAATTTTCCTATAGACATGTAACTAGGGTTTTTTGACCTATGTCCACATTTCCTGGCCATTCAGCTTAGTCACTAGATGCACGGCCATTTTCACCATGGGGTCCTTGATGTTTGAAATGTCATAATATCGTGACGCCTTCTTGAAGGCATACTTGGTGATGGTCTCTTGAATAGCCTCCTTGTTGCCAAGGTCATCTTCCAAGCTATCTCCCTCACATATGAGGCCTGTAAAATGTGAAATAAGTTGGGGAGTCATGCGCATCTTACACCCTACAAAGTGGAAGTAATCTTCATGTACTTGCGACATCAACCATTGGTACATGCACTCTCACTTTCCAAAATAGGGCAACTCATAGGGTTACAGTAGCCCTGCCTTCTCCATTTTGATGTTAACATCATCATTGTATATTGGAAATCCCTCTGGTGTTTTTTTTCTAGTGGGGTGCACTAATTCCAATGCCATTTCATTTTCTATTGTGTTTTTGTGGTGATTATAGTCACTAACAGGTAAAATTCTTAGGTGGACATCCCATTCCTTCCCCATCATCACCCCATCTAGGTATTGCATCTCTACATACCATTATTTGTTTGTGTTTACTTCAGGTTCTTGTTGTCTTTTCTTGGCCTTGGCCTTCCCTTTCTTGGCTGCCATTGTCAAGGTCCTCTTATCACTCCTACTCTCTCCTTATTACTCTGTCTTACTTCTTCCAATCCTCCCATCTCAAAGCTGTGATCCAACTCTTATGAACCCGTGCCCTAGTTTTTTGAACCCTTACTAGGATAAAATCTTCAAAAGAAAGTACCTCTTCAACTCTTTCCACACCCGTGTAACCCCTTCTACTTTGTAAACTCAAACTAGCTACTCACGCTTCAATCTCATAGATCTTCCTTCACTCGATCAAATATGAAAACCTTAGTTTATAGAACCCGCTTATATCTCAAACTCCTCTATTTTACAAAGTAAAAATTAGAGTTCCCCGACTCTTTAATTATAGTTTTTCTCTTTTCTGAACATTAAATGCTTCCTCACCTACCATCATACTTTGTTCATTTAATGCAGATTTTTCAAACAAAGTCCATCTTCAGCGCTTTCAGTCACGTGCCCTTCCTACACGAAAAATCCTCCAACCTTCTGGCGCGTAACCAATCCAACCTGACAGGAGACTCTTGCATGCATGTAACCCATGCCGAAGGATATTCTTCTGTCCTAATTCTTTCCCTCACCTACCTCATGTTTCTTTAAATGCACTTTTTGCTCCTTAGGATGTGGGATCTACCAACCGTTCTTTTATCTTTTCGCTTTATATACCTCTTTCAACCTAGCTACTCAACAAGGCTTTTCAACACAACTTCCTTGGTACTTTAATCACGTGCTTCTTCACTTTTCTCCACCCCACACTTAAAGTGATGTGTAGTCCTCTACGCACTCATAAATTCTCATAAATAGCAATAAGGTTACCAGTGCCCAAGGCGCAAAACAAAACAACAACGCGAAAGGGAAACTATTGGTGTGTGTTATTTTACACATCATTAGGTGAGTCATCTCACTTAGGTGAGATCGTAGGTCCATGTGTCATTTAGGGGTCATTATGAGATTATCTTACGCGTCAGTGCATCAGTGCATCATATGTGTCATTGGGAGTTACAATTTTATTCTGGGAATGTAATTCCCCCTCTTTGCTCGAGTTATCATGATTACAGCACTGGGGGTTACTCAACACCTCCTATATGTACATGTCTTTTGATTTATGAGATAGAGGAGAGTTTTATGGCTTAACCAGGTTCTGTCCATTTGTTAAATCTGTGCATGCACATTTGGTTGATGCTCGTTCCTCCCGAGATCTCTTCACACTAACGTTCACACATCCGTTGATGTGCACGTTGTCCCTCGTGATCCTTGCTTGTGGGTTTTAAACCCTCTTTCATGGTATTAGAGCAGGTCTTGTGGATTTGTGCACCCTTCGGTGTTTCTGTGCGTGTTTTCTGGCTTCTGACATGATATTTAGATCTCTTTCGGTGTGTGTCATAATGGATATTCCGTTTGTGCTATTCTTGCACTACATTTTTATAGGTTAATTACCTGTTGATTGGTTTGTCTCTTCCCGTGGTGTTGTTCACGGTTTGCACAGTCAAGGGGCTATTCGTGCTTTGGCTGTGTTGAATGCTCTTGCTCATGTATTGTTTTTTGCCTTGGTGTGGACCTGTGGTTCCTTCTCGGTTATGATGTTTGGAGTACTAATTTGGGATGTTGTATTTGGACTTAATGAGCTAGTTTTGGTCTATTACATTTGTTAATGCTGCATTTCATGGGCTACAAATCCATTTCATTCATGCAACTTTGGATGTTTTATATGCGTGGCTTGTTTACATTACCTTTGGGTTCAACATTGCATTGGATCGTGTTAGTCACTAGCATTGATATTTATTCCCCTTTATATGCATATATTTTATCAGACATCGTGTGTGTTAATGTGTGTTGAGCTGTGCATGTGACAGGTTCACCAGGCTAACATGGCATTCAGGCCAGCTACCAACACAAGCTCCCACGGGCTGAGTCCTAGCCATGTTGCATTGTGAAAACCTTATGTTTTTTTTTTTGGGCACCATGGGTGACAAAACGTTTTTGTAATGTAAAAATGTTTTGCATTGGATTAATACATTGCTTAGGGCATTAGTTCTGTTGTAAACTCCTGTGTTTTTACCTCCATCACCTCCCACTTTCATTAAGCATATAGAGACAAAGGTATTAATCTTGAGGGTTTAGGGTCACATGTGAACCCTTGGGTGGTCCCCACACCCTCTACCCTTGTGCCTACTCATGCAAACTTACCCGAAATTGTAGGTTATTTTGGGCATGTCAAGGACCCACTTTTTAGTTTGGGAGTTCCCTTAACATTCAAAATGAACATCCTTGGACCCTACCTAATAGGTAGGGGGCTTATCCTCCAAGGCTGCAGGGAGTTTTCCCTCCCTTTTTGCTTTTTTGGTCACATCCATGTAAGGGTGTGGATTACAGTGCTTGTTAAAAGTTGCAAAAAACATTTATTCATTTGGCATGTAAGGGCAAAAAACTTTGGGTTTTTACCCTTGTATCTTTTTGTAATTTGGCATCTTCCTGACACTTGAAGACGAAGGAGGTTCAGGGGGTGACACATGTCACCCCTCGCATTCTACCTGAGGATTTTGTTCATTTCCAATGAGTACCTCTTCAATATTTACACCCGTTCATGGGAAAAGAAGGGAACTTTTTTTTGGATGCTTTTTGCTTGGATGCTTGGGTGATTTTTGAGCTAGAGGTTGCTTGGGTCAAGGAGTGGAGAAGTTTGAAGTTGGAATTTTCCACACTTTTGTGATGAGCATTACCAATTTTGTAAATGTACTACTTTTGTAAAGTGTCGAATTCTGGGTTGTATTCATCTTGTTGTTGGATTGCCTACACACACGAACACATTATTGTTGCCGAGTCCGACATCTTGCTTGTTGTTTTCTTGTTTTTTTCATCATATGGAGAGATGGAGTTTTGGAGTTTGTGTGGGAAGCATCAGAGGGATTTTTCCCTCTATAACCCTCAAGGCTTGACTGGGAGAAGACCTATGTCAGGGTTGGCGTGCTTCCCCTCAAATGGTTTCACCCAGGTGGGTCTTTTACCCTTCATTTGGGCTTGAATTCCTTCACCCATTCTTGGTCAGGAAACATCTTTGGGGTTTGAAAATCCTTCCAAGAAGGACTTTGGTCACATGATGGAGGAATAAGGAGGGTTTAAATGAAATCACGGAGAAATAAGACTCAGGGTATGGACCTCACTGTGTCTTGTGCATAATCTTGGTTACAACTTTTGGAGAATCTCCTCTCCTCTCTTCCCCATTGTTTTTAGAGGTTGATTTGGTTGTATCCTCCATTTCTTCATGTGTATGATAGTTGCACTGACACAGGCTCTCTTGGTTCTACTTTTGATGACGAGTGATTGTGCACCCAGTTCTTGATGCAGAGTTGTGGTTAGTTGTCTCCTCTTTCTCTCATGGGCTTGGGGGAGGCTAGACATGCATCCCAATCTCATGGGAAAGGCATGTAATGATGCCTATCAATTCACATGGTCAACAACCTCCTTTCCACTTCCAGTGTGTGAGGCCCCTTAAGGTTCCTCTCAAAGTTCATTGGATGACTCTTACCTATCTTGATCATCACTCTTTTGAAACATTCATTGAGCCCCCTCTTATTGTATGGACGTGTAGTTTCACTCTGACCTTAGTAAATTCTATTTTTGTAGAGTTTAATTGTGATTGCACTACAGGTCCCTCATCCATCTACAGGTGTTTTAGAGGAGGTCATCTCTGTTGTTGGGAGTGCCCTTTCCAGGAATCATGTCACTTCCACATTTCTAGAGACCTTCATTGATCCACCCTTAGCTGTGGATCCATTTTTTGTTGTGAAGGATATTTTTTTCCCTTCACATATGTACTTGGACATCCTTTCTGTGGGTGTTCCTCTACACTCTGACAGTTCTACAGATGTGACATTACCTTCAGTTCCTTAGCATGTACTCGCTAGACCTATGTCACACTTCTGTGCAATAAAGACTCAGAGTTCTTTGTATTGCTGCCTTCA
The DNA here is from genome assembly GCA_019776745.2 of Taxus chinensis. Taxonomy (NCBI): domain Eukaryota; kingdom Viridiplantae; phylum Streptophyta; class Pinopsida; order Cupressales; family Taxaceae; genus Taxus; species Taxus chinensis. Next base: position 40,286 of record JAHRHJ020000280.1, on the reverse strand, counting down.
ATTTCCTTTGAGGAGTGGGCAGACTTCCAGCACGTCATTACTATCCTTCCTAAGGGCAAGAACATAGTTCATTGCAGGTGGCTCTTATTCAGTCCATTGGTAGATATCTCGTTCTACATTCTTTTAGGAGACTTCCTAGAGCTGCAGAGTTCAAATTTTATCCATAGCATCTTCTGTATCCCTCTCGTTCCATATTCTTCTCATCTTCTTCTTCTTTACTGAGAGATTGCCTCTTTGTACATGGGTATTTCTAGCTCATCTATGGCTGGGACCCATATTTGGCATCTTATCCTAGATTAGAGAGTGTGTTGTTCTCTGTATGGTGGATGTTTTTACTAGTTTTTCCTTCACTAATTGGGACTTTTTCTTGTACATGGGTACCTATATATCAAGCTTTGTGCTAAGATACCATTTCTTGTTTCTGACTTGCCACCTCATCCTAATTAATGATGAAGGGGGGTGTTGGTGTGTGTTATTTTAAACATCATTAGGTGAAATCGTAGGTCTATGTGTCATTTAGGGGTCATTATGAGATTCTCTTACGCATCAGGACGTCAGTGTGTCAGTGTGTCAGCATGTCAGTACGTCATATACATCATTGGGAGTTATAATTCTATTCTGGGAATGTAACTCCCCCTCTCTACTCATGTTGTCATAATTACAGCACCCCTTTGTCACCACTAATGGCCACTCACCCCCTATATGTACACATCCCCTTTTGATCTATGAGATAGAGGAGAGTTTTATGGCTTAACCAGGTTCTTCTTGTTTGTCGAATCTTTGCATGCACATTTGGTTGATGCTCGCTCCTCCCAAGATCTCTTCACGCTATCATTCACACATCTGTTGGTGTGCACATCATCCCTTGTGATCCTCACTACAATGCGGGTTTTCAAACCCTCTTTCAGAAACTTCAAGAAAGGGAAAATGCATAAAGGAAACTTATAAACTAACTGGAAAAACTACCTTATTTACAAATACCAAGAAGACTTATTTATAGAAAAACAAAACATCAGCCTACTCCCATTGAAGTGTCTAGGTAAATTCATCCCATCCATCACTTAAGAAATAGCAAACGAAGGAATCAAGGATGTATGAATTGTGTAAGGACCCAAGAAATGGACTTTCAACTTCCTAGGATGGTGCATCAAACTTGGAATCATATAGTTAACACCATCTGCCCAACTTCAAACTTCTTATTCCTAATGTGGCCATCATGCCAAGCCTTTTGCTTTGCCTTTTCTTCTTCTTAGCTCTATCAGGTGAGTGAATCGTATCTCATCCTCTTTCATTAAGAATCATCAGTTATTCTTTCTTGTGGCAATGCTTTTCATTGGGTAACCCTTAAATGCACGCTAAATTTAGAGAAGGCTAAATAAATAAATTCAACCGAAAAAATATCTTCCGTGCCAAACACCAATTGAAAAGGTGTGGCTTTGTTCAAAATTTTATAAAGCCATTGTCCTGTAAGCCCATAATTCTGCCGATACTTTGTCATCCCAATATTTTCTTCCGACATCACAAATTTTTGTCAAGGTATGACTTAGTATCTTGTTGAATGCTTCTGCGGTTCCATTTGCTTGTGGGTGATAGAGCATAGTCCTGTGATGAGCCACCAGGAACTTTGATAATAGGATCCTCATGGTCTCATTCAAGAAATGTGTACCCCTATCACTAGTCAAACTCAATAGGCATCCATACCTCGTAATAATGTTCCTCCATAAGAACCTTGCCATTGTTGTTACCGTGCAGTCTTTAGTTGGGGTTGCCTCTACCCACCTTGTGAGAAAATCCATGTAAGTGATCACATAACGTGACCCATTCCTACGCGTTACTAGTGCAATAGGTCCTATAAAGTCTATCGCCCACTTTTCAAAAGGATCTGCACTAGGAATAGGGCATAAAGGTATCTCATCTTGCCTTCCTAGTTTGCCAATGCACTGGAAATGGTCACAGCATTACAATAGTCTCTACAATATTTGTATAAGGTTTCCCACCACAAACCTACCATTAATATCTTGTGTGTGGTGGCATCACCTGCATAATGCCCACCCACACTTCCTCCATGTGCATCCTCTATGATGGCAAGGCACTCATGCTCTAAGACACATCTGCACAAAACTTCATCACGTCCCAACTTGTATAAGTCTCCACTGATTAACATGTAGGGTGTGGTGCGTATGGCCAACTGATTTTTTTCCAATTTCTTCATTCCTTCCAACACCACACCTTCCTTTAAAAATATTGCAATCTCTTCCAAATCCAAAGATGTGTGCGCACAACCTAAACAGTTGTGTGTCTAACATTTCTTCCTCAATACTCTGTGCATCCTCCTCTGAATCAATTCTTGACAAATGATTAGGGCCATAATTGCTTTTTCTGGGCTTCACTACAATGGTGAATTCAAACTCTTGAAACAATAATACCCATCAACATATGTGCCCTTGTAGAACAGGCTTGTTCACTAAATATTGTAATGTCATGTGATTAGTGTAAAACATAAAGGGTGTTTCTAGTAGATACTATCTAAACTTGAAGAGCACGTAGATCATTGAAAATGCCTCACGCTCAGTTGTGGTATAGTTTTGCTTTGCTGGTGTCAGCTTCTTGCCTACAAAACATAGAGGGTGATCAACAATCCGTTCACCTGGCTGTGTAAGCACTTCTCCAATGGCAGTCCCTGAGGCATCTACATGGACATGGAAGGGATTTTCCCAAGAGGGAAAATGTAAAATAGGCACGGTAATAAGCCTATCTTTTAATGTATCAAACACCCTCTGATGCACCTCTCCCTAATGGAAGGCACTTTTATGTCTAAGTAGCTCCTCTAAAGGTGTGACAATCTTGGCATATCCCTTAATGAATTTTCTATAATAGCTCATATGCCCAAGGAATCCACGCACTGCGCTCTGGCTAGTAGGCTCCCTTAACCCCACAATAACTACAACCTTAGCGGGATCTACTAGCAAGCCCTCCTTACATATGATATGCCCCAATAAAGTCCCAAAGGGTGTAGCAAACACACATTTCTTAATGTTAAGGGATATCCTCAACTACCTACACCTTTCAAACATTAACCTCAAATTGTCACAATGGTCTTTAACCAGACCATATACTGTCCAATCATCCAAATAGACCTGAAGAAACTTATGGATGAAGTCCTGGAATGCTTGCACCACTATGCGCAAAAAGATAGCTGGCACATTCTTCAACCCAAAGGGCATGACCGTATATGCAAAACTTCCCCACTCGGTGGTGAAATTCATCTTCTCTTGGTCTTCCTTTGCAATCCAGACTTGGTGGTACCCTGAAAATCCATCCGTAAAGGAATAGATTTCACACCCAGTGACTCCTTCAAAAATTTCTTCAGTGAAGGGGGTTAGAAATGGATCAATGACACAAACTACGTTCAATTCCCTATAATCCACACAAATTCTAATCTACCCATCCTTCTTGATGTTGATTACCATTGGGCTTATCCACTCTGATTCTTCCACTACCTCAATGATCCCAGAAGCTATCATTTTGTCTATCTCCTCCTTGACCTTCATGCGCAAGTTGGGATTCATCTGGTAGGGCCTTTTTCTAATAGGTGCACACCGTCCTTCAGTTTTATCTTCATCTCTCCCAAGGAGTGGTGAATGCCTTTGAGCTCATGGTACCCACATGGGAATAAATCCTCAAATTCACACAACAGATCAATGATCTTTGATACTTCCTTCTCTATCTAGTAATCCCCAATAATAGCTTCCTTAGGTTCTTCTCCTGAACCGATGTTAATTTTCTACATTTTTAAAGGCTTATGGTAGGCGTGTGCGCAAGTATCTACATTATCCACTACCTCGCCCATCCCTACAGAATGGCTAACATCTAAGCTTTTACGATTCCTCTCCATCAATCACATACACCAACTTTCCCTTCTCTCTTTTCCAAACACGTGCGCTCAAGATGTAACTCTTCTGCTTCCTCTTCTTCTTCAAAATGCGCCTCCAATCCTGGTTCACCTAGTAATTCCAGCAGCCTATCTTCCATCCTGGCACTATCCCCCATGGTAAGGCACTTGATACCCTGTAAGGCCTTATCAACCGATGGCTTGGTACTCTGATATTCAAAGGTTTGAATAAGGTCAATTGCGAGCTCTTGCCAATTCCTTGTCTGGCAGTGGCATGTCTCCAAATGAATGTACCATACGCGCACACAACCCTGTAGTGTAGAATACAACTTGTGCACCCAGAGGGATGGTGGCAAAGCTTCCGCGCCTTCTCTCCAGACCCGTTCACACTCCTGGATATGGAAAGAGGTGGGCTCCTTCCCATGGTACTCCTTGATGATGGTGGGTACATTACTCCTAGAAAATCTGACAGAGAGAAATTCTTACCTTGCGCCACTCTAAAAGGCTCTCCTGATGTGTGGCCCACCACCGAGCTACTGTGCCAAGTAAGACATAACTTAACATCCCCCTTCGTTCCTTTCCATCCTTCCACTGAGCTTCCACCTCCTGCAGAAAGATCTCAGGGAAGGCTCCTCCTGAATACTTGGGTAGTTCTTTTCCTCCAAGGCACCTAACCATGCACGCTTTTGTCACCTTGGTCACCAACCCTCTCAACTTCCATCCCATTAATTCATAAGTTCCATGCACCCAATTGTCACATGCCAAACTGGTGGTATCACTCACTGACTGAGCATCTTCAAACTGGATAACCCTATTAGTAGGGTGTATCATCTCAGGGTCTCTGATTGAGCACACATAAATCTTGTCTAGAACTTCCTCTCCCAATGGTTCAATATATGGTGTCAAATTCCCATCAGCCAAGGGTATAATGACCCATTCCTCCTTGTTCTCGAAGCTGATGTACCCTTTGTTGAACTGAAGGTCCACATTGTTCTTGTAACACCAAGGGCACCCAAGTAGTGCTGGGAAATTGTCTACCTCGGCGAGTGCCAAGACTTCAAAGTCCCCAGTAAACTTGGCTCCCTAGATAGTAATAGCTGCATCCTTCAAGACACCGATGGGCATTGCCTTAGTCTTGTTTCCATATATAGCACATTCGAAGATGGTTGTAATGCGGGTATTCCCATCTAATGTCAGGCATCCAAATTCATAACATTAACCTCTGCACCTGTGTCGATGAGGATATTTCTGAGGAGCCATCCATCTATAACTACATTCAATGTAATCTCCTTGTCATAGTCGAGGCTGTGAGGGGGAAGGTTCACGTGTAAGACCTGTCTCTCACACTCTTCTCCAGTGTGTGGTACCTTCTCTCTCAACCAGGATCCTAGCAAGGGAATGATATTCTCCTACCTTAGCATTTTACACACCTCCTTGACCTCATCCAGGTCATCCTTTTGTGCCTCGACTCTCCTTCCTTGTTCCTCCCTCCTGGATTGCTCCTTTAGACATTAGATCTCCCCTTGTAAGCTCCGAATAACATCCATGGTGTCCTAATATATCTCCTTTTGATGCACGGGGTCTGGATACTTTCCATGAATGACCTCCTCCCTTGAAACCATGGTTTTCTGTCTTGGTACCTCTCTTACATGTGTGGCTTCTGCCCTTGTTGTTACCAAGACACGTTCCAAACCTTCATCCCATGTTACCCAAGGCATCCACTGTATGTCTTCCTTCTTAATACTGACCATTGCAGCACCCTTGTCCTTCTGGTGCTTCTGATTCATATGCTCAAATAATTCCAGGCACTCCTCATACTTATGCTTCTTTCCACACCATGAGCACTACAACAGGTCTGGGCATTCACATTTGTAATGTTCTGTAGATCCATAGTTGAAACATGTTCCACATGGGAACTCACTCCTTCCTCCTCCACAGTTACCTTGACCATGGAATCCTCCTCAAAAACCTCTTCCACACGCGCCTCCTTCTGTGTGCTCCTCATAACGGAAATCATTATCCTTGGAACCACTAGAAACACTTGTTTAGCACACCCCATGATCAATGGTCTCATGGATCTGATCAATGAGCCTACAGTCCTTAGTATCATGGGTTGTAGAGGTGTAAATTTTGTAATAACAAGATACATTCTTCCTGATTACGTGTTGTAGCAAGGGACATCTACTTACATCATGGTCCCCATGACAAATTTCACAATCTACCACTACAGTGCGTACTATCCTCCGGGGGAAATTATCCTTAACGTGCCCCTCTATTTCACAATATGTGCACCAAAAACCACTGCGAGTCTCATGGGATGAGTTCACAGATAATTTTTCCAACTGCTTTGCCATAGCAGCAATCTGAGCCTCCAAGAATGGGCTAACGCCAGTATCTATACTACCAACAGCTTCAGCACGCAGGGCAGCTTCCAATGCTTCACGCGGGTCTGTAAAAGTTTTATGAGACAAGGCCCTTCTAAAAGGGGTGATCAATCCTCCAAAAAACCACTGTGCATGCTGAGAAGGATGAATATCATATGATAATTTAGACAAGAGAGTTTTAAAGCACACATCATACTCCCGCACACTCTCTACCATTCCTTGTTGAATCTCCTTCAAAGCGCTAATGCTCTTCTTCTCAAACTTAGGAATGTGGAACTTTGCCAAGAATGCATTCTTTAAGGCAGTATAGTCCACCACCATTTGATGAGGGTCATACTTCCTATACCAGCTATGCACATGCCCTTGCAACGTGGTTGCAAACTGACTAGCCTTCCATTCTGGGGTTGTGATACCCTTCGCGCACCATAGCAGTTCACACTTGTGAACATGTTCCGTAGCATCCTCAATGCCCCTGTAATTTGGTAAATGTAGAGACATTTCAAAGAATACTTGAGGTGGTGGTTGGGGTCCCTGTCCTCTTGATCTAGAGCCTTGGTTCCCTCCAGTGTTTCCTCTGCCACCTGATCCACCAGGTCCATCAGGTCCTATGCCTCTAGAGCCACCAGATCCACTAGAACCATTGGGTCCAATAGGGCATGTAGGAGTTGTGCCAAGCACCCGCATGGTCCCACTGAACTGTGTGTCGATGGTCTATGATAGCACCCCACTATCACTACTTTGTCTCGTGCCACTCCCTGATGCGAGACCAAAATCTTGTACACTTGCTCCTTGTCCAAAGACTCCTCCAAATACTAGAATATGTGCAGCCATAGAAGAAGGGACTGTAAAATTGTATCTCCTAGGCACAGATCTGTCTCTTCCACTGATATCAACTGGGTCAATAACACTTCTTCCTGGTTCAGAAAACCAAGCGCCAGGGCTTAGTCACTGGGTGGGTTCAGATATGCACCAACAACTCTCCTTTCTCTATGTGACGAACTCTCACCAGAAGCTGAAGGGGTCTCCCTTACATGCTTGCCAAGATGGGGTAGCATAGACTACTCAGGTTCCACGTCTTCCACGTGAATCTCAACTCCTTCCCGAAACATCTGTCTCCACAGATCCATCACACTAGTATCCTTGCATCATTTAGCAATCTCCCTTTCATGTGCTTCACTATACTTGAGCCATCTCTCTTCCCTCTCCTTCTCTGTCATGATATCTTCCATCTTCCTCCACCCAAGCTCCCTTACCCAGTGCTTAGAATGGTTTATCAATATCTTCATAGCTAGAGGAATAACACGTAGAAACATTCCTCTAGGTTCTCATAGAAATTCAAACTCAGCAACCTCTAGACAAGAATACGTGGAAATGGCATACTCCAGAGTGTAACTAGTCAGTACTCCTCTCCACCAATGATCTACAGCATGGGTCCACATCAGATCTACATCCTGTAGCCTTTGGTAGTCTTCTTTGGTCCACACATGTGATCCATAATGCCAACTTGATCTAGATGCATAGGCTGAAAGCCATTCATATAGTTCTACTGGGAAGCAACAGAAGAAGGTCTCATATAGATCATGGTAGAGGTTCTCTTCTACCCATCTACGTGTATTAAACTCAGGTCCAGTGCTAAATCTCTGAGAAAATTCATCCTCCGTGCTCTTGAACCACGATTCAACATTTTCCAATGTTAACCGCTCTGTCATTACTCACTACACAGATCATGATGTATGCTATATCCCACTACAACTTTGAAAAGAGGTCCCAGAAATGGAACCAAGATGTAGTCATTTTTACTCCCATCACAAAAGGAAGGAATCCCATGTGCATCGACCTATCACCCAGTGAAAGCTGAGTGCTCACCCGAGGCACGTGCGGGTACCGAGTCTCTCTTTTATGTGAGTTTAATGGGAAACATCATCTATGATTAGTGTAAGAGTTTTCATGAGGGAGGTTGAAACATACAAGAACCATAGGGCTCAGAATGGCCTCTAGATCCTTGCAGTCACTTCAGACCAAGTGTTTTAACAGAATCCAGAACATGCATTATGACAGAAAGAATTATACAAGCATTCATTCATAGCATGAAAGGAAAGAGAACTTATAAGAGAGAAATATGCATTAGAACCATTGATATTCATGTATATATTATATCAGGTAACCTCATTACATTCATTGATTCATTACAGAGTGTCACAGAGAGCATTGACCGCAGTCATGCATATCACTGGACTTGTGTAACTAAGCTATCAAAAGAAAAATTACAACTCCATGCCCAAGACATTCTCTCCTGGATGTAATTATCCATTAACAGAGTTCCTCACAGCATCTGTGCAGAGCTCCACTCACTCTCTAGATCTATATATCAATTCCCACTCTCTCTAACCCACTATATCTCAAACTTGTCTATCATCCTTTTATACTCCGCAGGCAACTTGTATTTATAATTCTCCTATACTACCAACTCACCTTCCATTGTGCTCAGATCTGGTGCCAAGTTTCGAATGTGGTCCTTCATGCGAGCATGCTTCTCCAGGCCTGAGCTTTCCACTTTATCTCATGTTCTTCTAGAAGATTCCAAGGCATGCCCCTATCTGGGCCAACCTGTCACCAGGCTGGCATCTTATCCATGCAAACCGATCATGATTTTCACATGTTCTACCCTCTGGCACTCAAATTGACTAAGTCCCAAACCTCCTTTCACATGTGTACGCATGCTATGTGCTTCCTTAAACCTTTCTCTTGTGAATTTTTATGGATCCTTGCGCACCTTTCCATAACTGGGACCTTAGCACACCTACGCGCCTTCATATTTGGTTAATATTCTAGGAGTCCAATAGGAAATGTGGTCCCATGCCCAAATCTGAAGCAAGAAAGTCGGTCTTATCACCTTCTGATGGTAGTAGGTAATCAACTGACTTTCCTTTGCCATGAGAACTTCAATACCTACTGTCGACTGTACCCCAATCAGTGAGCTCGATTTCCCTCTACCAGTAGCCGTGTATCGCGTCTAACTAGTTTTCCTAATCACAAAATGAAACTCCGACTCTTGTCTACTTAGCTCGGCCACCAAACATTCAGCTCAATGAAGGCCATTATGTAGACCACTACTCAATCTAGCTCTAAGTCTTCAATGCAAAAGGATAGCCTAATGGTCATCCCACACTCGATGAGCTATGTTCAGGATGCCAAAGGTAAAATCTATAATATAGCATTGAATCTCAACTCCACCTAAATCATCATGAATGGATGATTTGGATTCCTCTGACATCGGGACCCATATAATAAACTTCGTTACACGTCCTCAAGAGTAATAGTAATTGATCCCCGGTTGGGATTCAAAAGCACTAACTCTCGTTGTGCCATCGCTCTTCTATAGCTATCAAGAGGCCATGATCCAATGTAATCTGGGGCATCTCATCTACATGAGCTAATCCCATAACATATAAAAGGCTTTCTAGAGTTGCTCTATCATCATCGTCAAACTAGGCCTCTATCACCGCTAGGAAACCATATCACTCACGGGTTTGGAGGATGGGTAGTACATGTTGCAAACTAGCATCTATGCACACGTAGGTCAACTTGGTCATGTCTACCTAGTGATATCTAGATAGTTCCTCTGGTAAGTCGTCGAGAGGGTCTCCTCTATTATTGGCCTAATCAGCCATGTCGCTCCCTTCTACATGTAACATGGGTAGCTGCCTCTGCAAAATCGAACAAAACACTTGTTTGGAAGGATTTTTTTCTTCTATCTCACATGTGCACGCCTAACACTCTGATCCTATGTATTCCCATCTCTAAGGTCATATGCTACATCATCATCTACAGGTCTTATACATCATCTCTAAGGCCTTTGTAATCATTTCCAGGGTCTTCCATCCCTACGTCATATGCACCTTTTTGACGACTAACATTGACACGCCTATCTTCATGCATGTGTGCACGAGTCCCCATTTACCATTCCAAACACGTATGCAGCCCATTTGACGGACATGCATCTGCATCCTTGCCATTCTCCTTCCAATGAATACACCTACATGTATATGTTTTTCGACAGATATGCCTGTGTGTATACATTTTTTGATGGACAACCTAAGCGCGTACCCACCGGTTTGGATCGCATGCGTGCGTATCTGCATGACGCTATGCAACACATGCTTTTGCGCACATACGCGCATGCATTTTACCTACATATCCTAAGATGCCCCTAAAAAAATGTGTCCATTTCGTAAATCACAAAGCGGGATATGCGCACCCATGTAGGGTCCAAACGATGCACGTGCACGCATCCTACCCTTGCGATGCATATAAAGCATGAGCATGCGTCTAAACTCCTGCTCGGTATTCTCGTAATAGCACTCCAGGGTAAATGTTACTCTAACTCGTGGTAAAAAATTGACAAGAGATCTGGTAGAAATGAGTTGGTACTCACGTGATTTACCCTTTGAATGCCCTCAGGTGGCAAATAGTATATTAGGTTGTCAGGATGCCCGCAGGGCATGTTTTCTCTGCCGTGATTGATCTAGCCCTTCTTCTATCCACCGAGATGATTATTTTCCTATTTAAATAATTATTTTTCTATTAAAGTAATTATTTTTATTCATTTAACCCCCGGGGAGGGGTATATATGATCATTTATACCTGCCGTCACTGCTTCATTACACTAGAATGATTCATGCATATTCCAGGCATTGTCTGTGATCATTCTTCATCTATCTTTCCTCTATTTTTCACCGTTCGTGATAATTATTTTTATTAAATAATTATTTTTGACCCATAATTCTGACTCTGTCGGGGCGTACTTTTGGTGCTCATTGGTGCCAGTTGTTTCTTGCTCACTTAGGGGCACCTTTTCTTACTTTCAAGCGATCCTCTTATTCCAAAATCCTTTTGATCGATCAAAAAAAAAATAAATCACAAAATATCAAATTTTCAAAACCATTATAAAATTATTCAAAAACAAAAAAAATCGTAAAAAATTCGGAAATAGATTTGCAAAAAATTGGTAAAAAACGTTCATCTACGTAGCTGAAATTTGTGTCACACACATGGATATTCATCATCGTATCTTGCTTGACTGTTTTCAGGTGTTTTGAAACAATGACTCGCGGATCATCTGGTTCTACCCTCATTAACACAAGCTACACTGCATGCTTTTGTCTTGTACTCTAGGGCACTAACGAGTTGTCTGGTGCTGTTTCCATAGCGCACAATGCTTTTTCACTAGGATCCAAGTGTCCTTCGTATTAATCCCCTCGCATGTATACACTTTGCTTGGGGCATAATTTTTCACCCTTATCGTTTATCACAGAACATATGAGACTAAAGCTCGATAACAAAACATTTGTGCAACTATCTTAAATGTTGTTGGTTTGACTAGTGTGTAATTGTACTTGTTTCCCTGTTAGATGATGGCTTGTTTACTTCTCGTATTGCAGTACATTCATGTATGTTGCATGGGGTTGGTCATTTTTAGCACAATATGGATAATTATCTGTACCTCTGGATTTTCATGTCATTTTACACTTTTATCGTATGCTTATATTTTTAATAAGGACTGATGATGAAGATTCTTAGCAATATGATGAAGTATATATTGTTTTAGCAATGGTGATGGATCGTTTGATAGCTCAATATCCCTCCTCGTCAATTTTTCTTCTCTATCCCCTTTCTTTTTTCTGCCATATTCCACTATTTTACTTGGGGCATCCTATCCCTCCTCATCCTTCTATTTTTTTCCTTCTTCTTTTCGATCGTCGATCGACCTCTTTCATCACCCCATCGACACTCGAGGGGACATCCTTCACCCTACTATTTTTTCTTCCACCTCCTTCAAAAAAATTCTACTTGTTTGTATTTGTCTACTTTCTTTGAAGTGGCGCCAGCTTATGCCACCTCAAAGAGGGGAAAATGTAGACAACCTATAGTTCATTCAAAGCACTATTATTTCTTAATATTACACTTATTATTCTCTTCCTCGCAAATTTATGACACCTCATCATTTAGGCCTATCGAACTCTCCTTTTATGACATTTTTTTGGTTGTATTTCCTCTTATAAACTGAATTAAGTTAGGTTATAATATACCTCTTATTGGCTACACCTCCTTATCTTCGTCTCAACCGCTTCCACTAGCTTCCTTGGTATCAATCCACTTCATTGGATTGAGTGGACCTTGTCACAACTCTCCCAGGTTACTAATTTCTTCTAAATAGGATTAACTACCCTATAAACATGGTTAACTAGTCTTAAGGCATGATCAAACTCTTCTAAAACTAGTGAAATGTTACTTTGACTTGCTAATTTACTTTTTGACTCCCTTTTTAGTCCCACATGCACCTAAAATCCTCCCATTTCCCAAAGGGAAACTATAAATAGGGCTAGGCCCCCTCTCTCATTTTTAATAATTCTCTCTATCTTCCTAGCATAAACTATACTATTTTGTTCAGGCTTTAGAATGTAGTTCATTTTCTTCCATTGAATTATTATCATTGGATTTTATATTTTATAGCTCAAGTATGGAGTAAAAGGGAATAACCATTGGACTTGAAGCCATTAATGGGGATATCTCTTTCTCTTAAGCACAAATTTATTGATTAGATCCTCTTAGGTTCATTATTTCAAGCTTTCAAAGAAGAGAGCTTAGTTTCATTTTCTTAGTTTTCTTGTTTACTTAAAATTAATGTATGCAAAGTGGAAACCCTTGCTCATTTCTTATCTGATGGTCCATTGATCAGCTTGTTCAAATCCTTTGGGGTTTATTTAGATAGTCTTACCCAAATTCCATGGCTTTTGTAACTTTTCATTGAACAAAATAAGGATACATGATGAAAGGGAAATCCAATGAGAAGTGGATTGAGTTAACCCTTGTTCCTCTGTGTGTACATGTACCTGCATCATAAGCCTCTTATATGCTTCTTTTGTACTTAGTCAATTTTCTACAACCAACATTACCCCACACTAGGTATGTTTTCTATCCTCATAAACACTGATCAAATAATTTTCATGATGAATGAAAGACTATGAAATGTGTATCCATAAATAATGGTGGGAATATACCAAAATAATAAAAAATATAGCTTAGCACACAATGATTTCTACTGCTCAATTCTCTCCAACATGTTCAGAGAACTCCTTAATTAAGGATTTTTCCCAATTCATCCCACTCTACCATCCCCTTTATAGTTGTATCTTGAACCAACCAAAGTATTTTCATCATCTACTGAGGGTTCATTCAATTCTCTCTTATGTTTTATCTCCCTTATTGACTTCAGCTAGGCCTTTAGATCAATCCTTCCATACATACATCCTTCATGTGATGTGGGATTTGAGCTCCTTAAGCCTTGTCTCAAGTGCATCCCTAACCATTTTCAAGGCATCTCACTTTTGCGTAATTTCTTCCAAGATATCCTTATGACCAAGCTATATTTCCTCCTTCATAGCCTATGTGAGCGCTAAATCTTCTTCTTCCTGACAAGTATATGCCTTCAAAGATGGGTTCAAGGTCTTAACACTGATAAAAACCCCATCTCTCCTTCTTTAGTGCATCCTTCAGATTCCAGTACAATGCCTCATACACCATAATTTTACGTGCTATCAACTACTCTTATGTTGTTCCTTCTCAGCGGCCAAGTCTTCTTGTGATGTCCCCTGCATGCTTTGCTTCTCCTTTGCAAAATCATATGGACAAAGTATTGAAAATAATGCAGTACTTAGGGGTACTCTTTCTTGGTTTTTTTATTGAATTTGGGGCATGTTGTTGTGATCTCATCTATAATATAATATGGCCATGTCTAGAACATACTTTGTCCCTTGTATTTTTAACTTTCTCATTTTCCTAAGTAAGTCTTTCCAACTTCCATGCGCCTTATCCATATTATCTTTAAGCAATGTATCTATGGTGGCTCCCATTCCTTTTCACTTCTGATGCCCTCTTGGTCAAATAATTAGCTTACAGCTTATTCATTAGTAAGTTAACTATTGGCTTCATCATCCCCTGAGAAATTTCCTTTGGCACCTCTTTTAGTTTACATGTATAAAATGCTTCATCAGACTCTAATCTCCCTAAATCATGTTCATCCATATGATTTTGCATACTCCATGGGAGAATATTCCTCATGTGCATGGTCACTCCCTTTAGGTTTATCACTTCCTATCCATAAATTTTCTCTATTGTGTCCTATGGAGCTTTGGAATCGTGGACACAAAACCTTGGATTTATCATCAATGTAACTTACATTGAGGTGTGTGCAAGACCTCATCCTTACTTCCTCCTTCTACTAGTGTACCTTCCTATCAGTAATACATGCTGCTTGACCTTAGTGGGCACACCGGTTCCATTTCCACCTGCACAATTTACTTCATCCCTTATCATTGTTCTATATCCCTTGCCTTCCTATTAACTATTAGGATGTTTTTCTTGTAACTTCATGTTGACCTCATGTACCTTTACATCGTACATGACACTTTCCCATCCTTTTACTTTTCCTAAGTCCCCACATCATGGATTGTAAAGTTCCTATTCATTCCACTTATTTCTCATCAATTTCAACTTTTGCGCATCAGCCTTCATCTCTTATTATTTTTCTTCTCTATGAATTTGGTCTTTTTTGGAGTCCTTTACAAGACATTGTGACTTCTTTATAGGTTCTAGAAGTTCTTGTGCCAATATCCTGTCTCCTTGTGTGTTCTCTTCACTTTTATTTTAACATCTTTACGTGGTATTCTAAGTGCGATGCTATCCTCCTTTTATGTCTCTTCCTCCTCATCATCCTTAGTATTTTATTCTTCATTCCTTGGAGAAGTGGTATCACGTTTATTTACTTGTACTAACCATTTACCTAAATTTTGGTGGCTATGGGATCTTTAAATTCATCCTCGATATAATTTCCATTAACCAACTAGGGTTTTAACTATATATAAACCTTCACTGCTTCCTCATTACCAATTACCAAGGTTATGGAATTGATATTGATATCATGGTATTTATGTATGTTTCATACTCTTAGGCTACACATATGTTCTTGCACAATATATGCTAGATCACAATCTATTCTTATCATCAAATCTTATCTTGTGTGCATCTACTCAAACCTATGTCACAGATGCTTGAAAGTATTGCACTATAAAAAATATAAGGTAACTTGACACCAATGAGGTTGTTCTCACCAATCGTCAAGTATAATCTTACCAATGTAGAAGTGATGGTATACTACGAACTTTGCATTCCCCCTCCAAAACTATGGGCAACTCACTTAAGATACACCACTTCATGTTCAAAGGCATTATGTATCCGCTGATACCACTATGTCCACCCATAACTTATAGAAATTAGATATTATGTCATAGGTATACTCTGTGAATCTCTTTATGAGGGATTTATTATTAGGTGGGTAGATTCCAATTTTTATCAATTAGGTCATCTAGAACTCCCAATTCTATGAAGATAATTAGAAGGATAATTTATTGCTAGGTTATCCTATCCTCTAACGTGTGCGTCCTCAATTATTCCTTCTGTAATGAAATAATAAATGTTGTATATAATCATGTTCGGCCATTTTATTTACAATGTGGAGCCATATCTTATTTAACTGTGTGCATCTGCTCTTGTGCTCATTATTTTGTAACCATATGCACAACCCATTCTCAATACTAGGTTAGGAAGCTTGACAATGTCTATTGTGCACCCACCTAATTTGATACTTTAGCTTGATAATAGTGGGATCTACTCCACTTCTTTGTCATCATCCAAATTTGTTTCTATCTCTATACCTGATACTACACAATTTAGTCACTCTTATAATTCATCTAAGGACGATAATGTGCATCCTTCTACCCAATGAAATTAAAATATGTCCTTATGAACCAACTACATCAACCATTGGTAGAGGTGGTCAGGATTTCCAAAATAAGGAAGTTCATAAAGTTGAAGAACATTCACGCCCTCAAATAACTAGTATCTCTTATCATCATAGATTATATTCCCATTTATAATCCTCTCATTTTACTTTGGTATCATTTCATTTTCTATCACACGCTCATTTGAGTCTGAGCGATGGTTATAGTCATTCAATTTGCATTTTTTGATGTGGCACTCCCAGATATGTCCTGGTGGTGAAAATTAAATTGTAACAATTAATATGTTATTCATTAATATACAATCATTTAATTATCAAAAAAAGGTACGTATAATTTCAATATTTCCAGTGTTGTATGCACAATTACATATATTTAAGAGATAATAAGGTAAATTATTGTCACTACAATAAGTATGCTTGGAAACAAAATAAATTCATCTTGGAAGTAAATACTAAATATAAGGAAAAACATTTAAACTTATAATATAGAAAAAGGAATAAATTGTTGCTAATCTAATCATGTGATAAGTCAAATAAACAAAAAAAGGAGAGGGTTAGTAAATCATAAGTGGGAAATGCCTTGGGTTCTAATCCCTCTTAAGGCCTGTGGCTACAACTAATGAATAGAAATTAGACTTTTTATTGCATTGGCATGAAGATTAAAATTGGAAATATAAATATTCCTCTCTCTATTTATTGATATTTATCTCTTTATATCCCTATATCTCTTACAACATTAATCTTTCCTTTTTATATCTCATTACAACAAAAGCATGAAGAAACAAAGTTCCACTAGCAGTTTGAATTAGATCAGGTAAAGTATCTTAACCAAACAATCTGGAGACTAAATGCATGCAATGGAATTAATCAACAGGTGTTTACATGACAATCACATAACTCAACTAATTGATTAGTTTGATCAATCAATTCCTAAATCATGAATTTAATCAGTTAGTTCCTTGCTAATTTGTAACACATAATTAGATTTTTGAAGTTAATTCATATCCTAGTTCTCATGTTGGAATTGTAATTTCTTCTTCCCTCGACATGTGTAAAACTCAAGTGTAATGTCCACATTCCATGAGCTTCTCAAGATCACAACTTATTCATGTGTGTGACCTCCTTTGGCTGTAGACATTTTTGCAGAATAAGTCCTTTGGCTGCATGTGAGTTGCTGCAGATGATGCCTTAGCTTGTAGATGATTCCTTCTGGCTATGTGGATGGGTTGTGCATATGGATCCCTTGACTGCATGTGAGTTGTTGCATATAAAAAATTTTATACAACAAGAGGTATCACATGAATAATCAATCAATAATATTATTGTAATCAAGAGAATAAATGCATACCCACAATACCACTAAATAAATATAATTAGTGATAATTATATTAATAAGTATTCATGCCATAATGTTCAGGTTATAATGAAATGTCTCAGCAGTATAACAAGGGAATACAAGTGTAAGGATACAAATGGATCAAAAAAATATAGAGTATGAGTTGTTTAGAAAGAGAATTAAAAAACTCATCACACCCCTAAGATTAACTTCTTGAATGTCCTCATTCAAGATCTTTAGGTTCCTCAGTTGGCTTAGGGTCCACCTGAATGGTGTTGCATAAGCATCTAAAATCAATTGGAACATCAATCCCTACTAGCTCGGTGGAGAAGTGTGCATTTTTCAATATGTACCTATTTCAAACCCTGTCTTGAATCATTTCATCCACTGGTATATCACCAGACCAATGTGATATAGGAAAGTGGAAGATTGGTGGGTGATGACTAATTGGGAATTGAGTGTTTTCATATTTAATAGATAAGTCAATGTAAATTTTTACCCTTCTCAGATTTCATATTATAGTAGGATAGGAATGCGTCTCCTTCCTTTGCATTTCAGGGGTCATTTCATTCTAATGCTTCTGAAAATATTTTACTATTCCCCTTCCACTGTGGGTAATCATGTTCCTTACTTGATCATGTGCATATTTTCTCATTTTCCATGCCCACTTTCTGATCTCCTTGTATTCTATATACTTGTTATACTCTTCCATGACTGCATTTGGGTTGGAAGCCTCTGTCCTGACCATCAATGGATGAACTTTCTATAGGTGCCTATAGTCTTCCATCTATTTCTCTTTGTCCAATTCATTCATGAAGTAAGAAATAAGTGCTTTGACTGGGACATCTCCAATGTAGAGGATTGGAATCCAATCCCTATCATATTCAAGGGCATAATTATACATGTATAACTCACATAACAAGAAATTAATTTCTTGAGGACTGTTCAAATATAGTGTAAAGAAATTACTAGATCCATTGATGTAAAATTTCATGTCAGAGTTAATATAGGTAAGATGGATCTGCAACATATTATCCTTCAAGAAAATAACATACACATTTGAAGGAGGCATTGTCTAATTATCTCATAGGCCACTTTAAGTGTCTCATCCCACTTCTTCTTTAGCCTTTCAATCTCTTTATCCTTGGCCTTAAGTTCCTTGTCTTTTTCCTTCATTTCTTGTTGGTGCTGGAAGATAAGTTCTTCCTTTTCCCTCTCCCATCTTCCTTTTAACCTATTAACATAGGTTTCAAACTGATGGACCTAGTAATCAAACAATGTTGTTTGTGTTCCTATGCTCCTAGAAACTGGTTTGGTAGGTTCTTTGAAAACTTCTCTAATGAAAATATGTGGATGCATGTTATCATGTGGCAACAATGGTGGAGTAGGCTCCAGTACTGTTTCAACTATCTCCTTAGTAACTACAGGAACATTCTCCTGTACTCTCTCAATATGCTCAGATGGTTGTTTTACTTCAACTCCATGAACAATGTGTTCAATAATTTCTTCAAGAACATGGGGCATATCATCCCCAATTTCTCTCATCATTAGTTTGTGTCTCAAGCACTATGTGGTCATACCCTTCCTCTATCCTCTCTTTATCATCCTTGGCTACATGAGTTGTGTCTTCAATTTCCATTGTAACTCTTTCTCCTTCATGCTCTTCATGGGTTACCCCAACATGAACTTCCTCTGCATGTTCTTCCATCTGTTCAACAGGGCTTTCTTGAACCATTTTCTCACCACTTTCTTCTCCCTTCTTTTCTTCCATACCCTCCATGGGCTCCCTAGGACCCTGTTGCTCATGAATTTCAACATCAACACCTCCCTGCTCTATGTCCATTGATGTGGCCTCAATATTCTCTTCTGTAACTTCTTTATCACTATCAAGTAATATGGTTTTGGGCTTTGTTATTGTGGAGATTCTTGGCCTTTTAGTATTTAGTCTATGAGATGCCTAGGTGGTGTAGAAGTGGATTTGGAGGATGTAGGAGTAGACTTGGAAGATTTAGGAGTGGGCCTGGAATATTTTCTCTTACCCTTTGAGGTGGATGATTTAGGAGTTGAAAATCTAAGTAGGGCTTCAAAAATGAGAATCCTCTCAGGTGATACATGAATGAGGTTCTCTTCAGCAGGTGGTGTATTTTCAGAAACAAGGGTTTCTGTTGGTAGAGAAGTGGAAAGTGAGGGTTTACATTGAGAAGTGGAAGCTATGGGTTCAAATGTATGAGTGGACTAACTACCTGTAATTCTTCTTATTTTCTTCCTATGTCTTAATAATTCATTAATATGTTTTTCCCTTAAAAAATCCCCCAATTTCAATTCAGGATTTTCTCTCTCCAATATGTGTTTGTTAACCAGGGTAACAAGATAGTGGTGTGAAAGTGCTGACCTCCCTCTTTGTGATTATATACTCATATTTTTCAAGTTCTCATTTAAGAAATTTGGTACATTAACATGCCTATCATTCTTCAGGTGATTGAGTAACTTGAAATGGACTGTATTTAGTCAGAATTATCTACCCTCACAAGTAAAATATTTGATAATATAATTGGAAATTTCAGCCAGTAGTGGTTTGAGAAAGGTTCAATATGTACCTTGGTGGTCAGTTATGAAGGCATCATCTTCATCAACAAAGTCTCGTTAAGTTGCCTCTGGATTGGATTTCTCAAGGAAAATTTCACCTTTTGCTAACCAAAATATCATCAGTCACCTTCACTATAAAACCCTTGACCTTAACTTCTCCATCCTTAAATGTAGCAAAAAATTTCTTAACCATAGATTCATTAAAACCCTGGAATTTGCTAATGTAGTCCATCCATCCACTGTTCTGAAAATACTACAAAATTTTCTACTAGTTGAGAATCTGGGAATGCTCTGTCAGCTCATGGTGGATTAAGTCTCCCCCATTCTCAATTATGTAGCTTGCTCAACTATGGTACTGTAATTAGAAAATTTTAGAGGAATGATGCAAAAATTGAACTGTGGGAGATTATTTGAGTGCCTTGTTTTTGAATTCTGAGACCGAATCACACACAACGTAGAGGGGAAACAAATTTAATTGATTTGATTGCAGCAAGCGTGTGAGGTAAAGTGGTGTGATGGAGTGGGATGATGTGGAGTGACAACTCATAGGTTAAAGGTGGCAATGTATAATTGTAATTAAAGACATTATGGCATGGCATAAATACTAATTAAAAATAATTATACTAATGATACTTTAATAAAGTGGTATGAGTGCACTTATCTCAAGGAATATTTAGGATGATGATAACACATGCATTTGGTAATTGCCCCTTGTTGCATGCTGATATACTATGATGTGCAAATACTATTGCTGTAAGCATATGTGGAATTTATACTATAGGTTCCTTACTTAAATCAGATAATTCCCGAAGAGGGAATGTTGACCTATTTTGGTACCAGCTATCTCGATCACCACTCACACGTGCAGATTGTTCCTTATTTTTATTCATGCAATCATGAGTTCTGCAAAATATGAAAACTGAAATAGAGATTTTGCTGCATACTGCTGTAAGTGGAACATCCAATCTTTGCATTGTCTCCCTGTGTCAGAGATTATGCACTCTTTAACATATACATCAAATCCTGTAAAAAAAATGCTAAGAAAATAAAATGTTAGCAGAGTGTTACTGATCACAAAAAGGGCTGATCACAACACTTTTATTCTCCCTTGGGATATCCAACAAGATGAGTATACCAAGGCCACCAAAATATCTCAATCCTCTAAAATATTAGAAGATGAACCAATAGGCTTAACTTCTGATCTTAACTTTGATGTCCTCATCTCCATATTATTTTGACTTCCTCTAAACTACTACATGAAGGTGCTTCTTATCAGTTGGTTTCTTGTACAACCTCAACCTATGGTCATTGACCAGTAGCTTGAACCTCACAGGATCTATGGTGGTGAGTTTTACAGCTCCATTGGGAAATATTTTCTCAATCTCATATGGACCTAACCACCTTGTCCTGAGTTTTCCCATATGGTCTTTGTACTTTGAGTCAAACAATAAGGCCCAATCACCTTCTTGAAATTTCCTTGTCTTGATGAACCTGTCATGCCATTTGATCCTCTACTTTTGTACTGCCTCTATATTGTGCAAAACCTATCTCCTCATTTCATTTAACTCATTTAGTTGGATAATCCTCTTGCCTTTGAGCTTTAGACAAAATCTATGCCTAGTTCTAGTACATTTCTTAATGTCTTGTGCTCAAATTCAATAGAGAGAATAAAAGTTTTACAGTACAAAATATCGAATGGTGTGAAGCATATTGTTGTCTTCCATGTTGTGTTGAATTCCCATACTACCTCTAGAATCCTTTCTGACCAATATTTCATGTGGAGTGTAATGGTTTTTGTCAAAATAGCTTCTATCTCCTTGTTTGTCACCTCTACTTGGCCATTAGATTGGGGATGATATGGTGTAGACTTCCTATGCCTGATTTCATACTCTTTAGCTAGATCAGAAATAACTTCAATAGTAAAGTGTGTACCTTGATCAGTAAAAATTTCTCTTGGCACTCCATACCTGGTGAAAATGTGATCATAGAGAAACTTGGCTACTTTCTCACTCTTCTGACTTGGTAGTGATTTTACCTTTGTCCACTTAGTTAGATAATTTGCACACCAAGATGTATTCCTTCTACTGATATTTAGGATCTATAGGACCAATGAATTCTAAACCCCATTTTTCAAATGGCTGCAAGACCAACTGAGGTTGCAATGGCATTTCATCTGATTTGGTAGGCTTACCCATTCTTTGACATCTATCACACCTCCTTGTATATAGTGTTGCATCCTTATGCAGTGTTGGCCAGTAATAACCTGTTGTCAACACCTTCTATGTTGTTATTTTTACAACAAAGTGTCCTCCACAAGGCTCACTATGGAAGGCTCTAAGAACATCATAAATATCCTCATCATCAATGCATCTTCTCATGACATTATCCTACCCTGTGTGAAACCTAAATCCATCTATCCAAGAAAAATGCACACTCTTCTCAACTATGTATTTATTTTCAGAATATAAGTAGTGTGGAGGTGTTTTACCTGAAACTAGATAGTTGTCTATGTCTGCATACCAAGGAGTTTTTGTGGAGATCAAAAACAAATGCTCATCTGGAAAAGAGTCATCTACTACCTACTCTTCATCATTGGTGTCCATTCTTGAAAGGAAATTTGCTACCATGTTGTCCTTGTCAGGTTTTTCCACAATAGTGACATCAAACTCTTGTAAGAGTAACAACCATCTAATTATTTTGCTACTCACAACTGGTTTATTAATCAAATATTTAATTACTGCATGATTAGTATGAATGAATACTAGATAACCTGTGATGTAGTGCCTGAATTTATTGATAACATAAAAAATGCTAAGAATTCCTTCTCTGTGAATGTGTAATTAATTTTAGCATGCAACAAGTTCTTACTTACGTAATAAATTACATAGTTGAGAACTCCATCCTTCTATCCCAAAATAGCTCCAATGGCATGGTTTGAAGCATCAATATGAATGTGGAATGGTAGATTCCAATCAGGTCCTCTCAATACAAGGGTTGTTAATAATTGCTTCAAGGTTTGAAATGCAGTCTCACATTTTTCAGTCTCATCAAATGCAGTGTCCTTTCCCAATAATGCAAACAATGGAGCTGCCACTTTGCTGAAATCTTGTATGAATCTTCTATAATAACCAGCATGGCCTAGGAAACTCCTGACATCCTTTTTCTTCTTTGGTGTTGGTAGATTTATTATAACAGATACCTTTGCTGGATCAACCTGAATTCCATTGGAAGAAAGGTAGTGTCCTAACACTATTCCTTCAGACATCATCATGTAGCATTTTTCATTACTCAGGGACAAGTTGTGTTATTTTCATCTCTTCAAAACTTTGTCTAGATTTTTCATGGCCTCCTCAAAGGTTCTACCATGTACTATGAAATCATCCATGTATACCTCCATGCAATCATTTGTTAGATATGAGAAAATGCTTAAAACTTCCCTTTGGAATGTAGCAGGTGCATTGCATAAGCCAAAAGGAAGAACTGAATAAGCATAAGTTCCCTATGGACATGTGAAGGTAATTTATTTCTGATCTTCTGGTGCAATTTGAATCTAGTTATAACCACTATATCCATCAAGAAAAGAGAAATATTTCTTACCAACTAGAGTGTCAAGTACTTGATCAATGAAGGGAAGAGGAAAATGATCTTTCTTTGTTGTTGCATTCAGCTCTCTATAATCCACGCATATCCTCCATTTTCCATTCTTCTTTGGCACAATGACAAGGGGTGACACCCATTGACTATCTGAGATTGGATATATGAATCCAACATCTAGAAACTTCTTCAATTCTCCTTTCACAATCTCTCTCACTATCATTCTTCTTTGTGGCTACCTTGATTGGATTACAACTTTCCTTGATATAAATCTTATGTGTGCAGAGCTTAGGATGAATTCCATGCATGTCTCCATATTCCCACACAAATGTTGTTCTATGTTTTTGAAGAAGAGTTATCAACAAATTCTCTTGCTGCGTATTGAGCATCTTGTTCACATTCAGTGGCTTTCCTGAGGTTATCTCCACTTACTTGGAGAGATCAGACATTGAGCACACATTGTTGTTGACATAATTTAGTATACAGTCATGAGGAAGGAGTTGATGAAGAATGTAATTCTTACCTGGAATGTTCATGGTGCTTTGTTGTGGTAGAACTTGATCAGAGGGACAACTTAAACACCTTATTCTATTATCCACTTCTTCGTTTCTTCCATAATTATTTTACAAGACATTGGAGAGAATGAAATCTTCCTCTTGTCCTTCAATTGTACATGATTTTTCCAGCATCATGATTTGTTGTACAAAATTTTGATCTACTTCTGGTTCTTCTACCCAAATTTTTTGATCTTCTTCATTCAACGGTTGTGCAGGAGGATAAATCATGAGATTTTTAGTGCCACTTCCATTAGAAATAATCATATTACTAGACCTGCATCATATGAATGCATCAACAGTGGCCAACCATGGCCTTCCTAGGATGATAGGATATCCTCCTAAGTTTGTTTTTGGTTGAAGAACAATAAAGTTAGCAGGGTATTCCCAAGAGTCTACCACTACCACTATGTCCTCAAGGACTCCTTCTGGTCTCACTGTTGATCTATCTGCAAGTTGTAAGACTGTAGTTGTTGGCCTTAGCCCTTCCAACTTCAAATCATCCATGATTTTGGTCATGATGTTTATGGATGCCCCAAGTCAATCAGAGTGTTCTTTATTGTTGTGCCATTAATTGAAATAGTTACTAATGAATTGTCTATATCTATATACTTAGGAAGAATTGAATTTCCAAGCATAATATCAGCTAGTTGTCTAATAACTTGCACAGTAGATGGATCCTTTCTCTTTCTTCCTAGTTTCTTTATGCATAGGTCCTTAACCAACTTGTTATAAATTGGCACATCCTTAATGGCTTGAATCAATGGAATTTTGACACAAATATCCTTCATCTGGTTGACAAAATCATAATCAGATTCTGATTTGAGGTCACTCTTCTTTTCTTGTAGTCTTTCAGGAAATGGTGGCTCATTAACATGTGTTTGATCCTTGTTGGAATTCTTCCTAGGTTTTTGTGGATCAACTTGTAGTGTCTTCTGGGATTTATTGTGGATCAATCTATACATGTTTTTTCTTTGTGCGGATCAGTGTGTTGGTTCATCAATAATCTCAGTAATAGTGGGTCTACTTGGTGGAGGAAATGCTCTTAATGAGTGGATATGGATATTGTCAACATCAACTAAATAGGTAGGGTATTGAGTTGGTTTAGTGGTGTAGGTTGGTTGAGAAAATTTATTGTTGGGGTTAGGCATTGGTTGAGCTGGTAGCTGAGTTGCTTTTGGCTGAGAGCCATGTTGGGGATTTGTCATTAGGCTTTGTTTTTGTAGATAAGGAGGTTGCTGGTAAGATTGTTGGTAATTAGGAGGTGGGTTATTCCACTACTTCCCTCCTCTCCAAGGTTGTTTCCATGATTGAGGGGGTTGTTTCCATTGTTATTTTCCTATAAATTGATGTTTCCATTTTTGTTGGTATTGGGAAGGGTATGGAGCCCAACCTTGTTGTTGATTAGCCCAAGGTGGGGGTGGCATATATTGATTATTAGACCAATTTTGAAATGCTTGCATAGGTTCTTGTGACATACCTCCTTGTCTTGGCAGCCATAGTTTTCTTTGAGCAACATAAAATACTTTCCCATCCTCTGTCTCTATCATCCTAAATTCAGGTGAAGCCTCCTTTTCTTCTGCAATGTTGGCTAATCCTCTGCATCTGCAGTCATATTTCTTTCTTCTGCATGCATGACATAACTTTATGAGTGTTTCTTCTACATCTTCCCTTTTCTTCTTGGCATGCAGAGCATCTAATTGATTGGCCATGTCATTGACAATCTCCTGCTTCATGTTTTTGAACATGTTAACAATCTCTGACTTGGATATGTCCCCAATGGTTTTGGTAGTTGATCCACCTCTTGATCTTACATTTATTATTCTCTTCATAGTAGCTCTTGAGTAATTCCTATAGGATTCACATATTTCTTCAAAGGAAGCTTTTGAAATGTCTCCTACTCCAATTAGATCTAGAGCATCCATGTCCTCCTCATTGAGTCCCTTCAAAAAGAGTAATTTGAGAGATTCAGGAGGTAGTCTTGTGTGCTTTGTCTTTTGAATGCAAAACAAGAATATTTCTAGATAGTCTTCCAATGGTTCATCCTCCTTCTATGCCATTTTGTATATTTCATCACCTCCTCTATTGCTTAGTCTGAAATAATCCTAGTACTTATTGAGGAACTTCTCCTTCATTTGTGCCCAAGTGGTAACTGTATTTTTCCTAAACCCATGAACCATCTCAAGGCTTCATCCTTGAGTGTAGCAGGGAATAGATTCAATTTGTGTGCATCTGTGGTATAATCATAGCTCCTACATAAAATGTCAAACTCAAATAGAAAGGTGTTTGGGTCTTCAGTCATGGATCCACGAAAGTTAGGAAAGACTGAGGGATAAATATTCTTCATAGAATCTTCATCATCATTGGTAATGGGAAACTCAAAGGTAGTTTCCCCATTTTCAATATTTTGGTCTACTTCTTCTGCCATTTCTGGCTGCTCAGGAGCAACTTCAAAACTTTCACTTGGGAAGGGATCTTCAAACAACAAACCTTGTACAGAGGAAAGTATATCTTCTTCAAATTCCTCAGAATTGTATGAAGAGATCTGTGCTACTTGTGGATTAGGTAAAAATATACCATGGGCATCTCTTGGATGGTGCATGCATCAACTAGCTCAACTCAACAATGGAAATTAGTAGGGGGTTGGTTGGAGGTGAATTTCCTAAAACCTAAACTACTTCTAAGAAATGAAAAACCTCTCAAAAACCTTATAACTTGGCAGTATCCCCAAAACGACACCAAAAATGGTGGTGTAAATTAACTTGCAACAATTAGTATGTTGTTCATTAATCTACAATCATTTAATTATCAAACCAAGGGATGTAGACTTTCAATAATGTCAGTGTTGTATGCACAATTATAGATATTTAAGAGATAGGAAGGTAAATTGTTGTCACTACAATTTGAGAAATAATAATGCTTGGAAATAAACTAAATTCAGACTGGAAGTAAATACTAAATCTAAAGAAAAACATGTAAACTCAGAATATTGACAAAGGAATAAATTGTGCTAATCTAATCATGCAATAAATCAAATCAACAAACAAAGGAGAGGGTTAGAAAACCACAAGTGGGCCTTTCCTTGGGTGTTAATCTCTCCTCAGGCCTAGGACTACAAATAATGAACATAACTCTGACTTTTTATTGCATTGGCATGAAGATTACAATTTGAAATAAAACAATTCCTCTATCTCTTAATCGATCTCTATCTCTCTATATCCTTTATCAACATTAATCTTTCCTTTTTACATCTCATTACAACAGAAGCGTGAAGAAACATAGTTCTACTAGTAGTTTGAATTAGATCAAGTAAAATATCTTAACCAAATAATCTAGAGACTAGATGCATGCAAAAAAATTAATCATTTGGTGTTTACATGTCAATCACATAACTTAAGTAATCGACCAGTTTGATCAATTCAATTCCTAAATCATGAAGTTAATCAGTTAGTTCCTTGCTAAGTTGCAACACATAATCAGATGTTGAAGTTAAGTCATCTCCTAGTTCTCATGTTGGAATTGTATTTTCTTCTTCCCTCGACATGTGTAGACTCAAGTGTAATGTCCACGTTCCATGAGCTTCTTAGGATCATGGCTTATTCATGTGTGTGACCTCCTTTGACTATGGATGCTTTGCTGCAGACAAGTCCTTTGGCTACATGTGAGTTGTTGCGAACGATGCCTTAGTTGTAGATGATTCCTTTTGGCTGCATGTGAGTTGTATATAAAAATTTTCTTACAACAAGAGGCATCACATGCATCATCAATCAAACATCTTATTGTAATCAAGAGAATAAATGCATACTCACAATACCACAAAATAAAGCTAATTAGTGATAACTATATTAATAAGTATTCATGCCATAATGTTCAGGTTATAATGAAATGTCTCAGCAGTATAACAAGGGAAATGTCTTGTGATGATGCCCTATGGATACTGCATTTTTGAGTATCATTATTTTGGCAATTCTTCCACCTCAACTTCCATTTATTTCTTCTTTCTTTTAAAATTATTCATCATCATGGATTCCCTTATGGGTGTCATATCATTCTTTGTGAAAATTTATAACTTCTCTTCTTAAACTTGTGTGCCCTAGGTGTCTGAAATACTTATGCTTAACCACCTATGCCCAATAGATTTCTCTATTCTCCTTACCTACTCTTAATCCTTAATATTCTGCAACCAAATTTATGTTCTAATTCCAATTATGTGTACCTCTGGTTGAAGATCCTTGAAAACCCTACTTCACATCCATCTACACATTTTCCATGCTTCAAACTTCCTTCTAAAGGAGCTCCAAAATTAGGCCATATTCTTACTGAATATGGGTTAGTCAATTCTTCACGTTCTCACACAAATTTACACAATTTCGCACAAATTTTCTCAAATTTAGACTCTTAAATGATATAATTCTTCACATGGAAAGGTAAACATTGAACTCTCTTCGACTCCATTTTTTTATGACATTCTTCACATGTTTATCGACATTAATTTCTCCTCACCTAAAACCGTACAATTATCATTTACCTCCAAAATTTGTGGGTTCTTCATGGAAATCCAAATTGCTATATCAGTCAACATGCTAATATTTTCTTTCTTCCATGTGTATGATCTTTGCTTTATTTCATGTGATTATTGAAATAACTATCTTGATAACCTTATTCAGTCGTAATATTCTGGCATGTTTACTACTTTAAATCCGCATTCAAATTCAAATGTTTATATTTTGGAGGGATAGTTACATAACTTTCCTCTGTGATTCATAGCAAGTAGTCCATTTTGAATTTCTTCCTGGACCTTATATTACACTGGACGACCTCTAATACACATGTATTCGTCAATAGGTGTTAGATTTATCCATGAGTCTGAGCAGGTGGTATGAGACAGGTGTAGTTTACTGAGCATTCAGACCTGGAGAAGGAACATCCCAGAGGTTCCATTGTCACATATAACACTCTGCACCAACTTTAATTATGAAGTCCCAAGACCAACTTTACAAGTTATGCATTTATATGCACATGTAGGGTGGATGTCACCCCACACTAAAATCATGTGCGGTCCTCTACATATCATCTCAATAAATGCAGTAATCATCTTCCTATGTGCCAAGAAATGATTATTACAATAAAGAAAAGTGAAAATTATAGTAACTGAAATGAAAATAGAATATGAAATGGAAATACTTCTAAGATGGAAATACTTAAATTGAAGACACCAATAATCTTATTCATATATAGTGATTCAACCTACTCCCATTGAAGTAACAAGGAAACAATTGTCATTCAAGTGTTTGTAATTGGCACATTCAGTCTAATTCAATGCTATCTTGAAGTTACTACAAAAGGTCCCAACCAATGCGCCTTCAAATTTCTTGAAGTGGCAGCAAAAAATTGGAGTCATACAGAAGGACCATCTTTCCAACTGTAAATTACATTTTCATCTTAATGTGCATATCATGCCAAGCCTTCTATCGTGTGCTTAACTCAATATTCTGGCCCTCCATTACAAACTGCAATTGTGTCAAACCACTCATCTAGTTGCATTAGTTTCTCAATGCACTCCTTACATCCTTTAAGCATTTGACAAACCTACACAGTGCACAATACGTTAGGGATGGTAATAAGAATTCCATAGGTAGTACCACCTCTGTGCCAAACACCAACTTAAAATGGTGTGGATTTGTTCAACCTCTTTATGACATGGTCTTGTAATCCCAAATAAAATTACATACTTTATCATCCAAATGGGGACTTTCTTCCAACATCACAAATATTCGTAAAGATAGTTTAACCCAAGCATCTTGTTGAAAATTCTGTAGTACCATTAGCTTGAGCATGATAAGGGGTATTTTTATGGTGTGCCACCATATTAATAGCTCTCAACAGAATGTATTCTGATTACATTTCATTCTCTAAAAATGAGTTCCTCTATCTTGGTTGCTCAATATTAATGGACATTCATACTTGATTGAATGATCCATCTTTTCATCCAAAGAAAAATTTTATTGTGGCTCAAAACGAAATGGCTTTGTAGGCTGTAGCCTATGCTCACTTGGTAAGATAATCTATGTGACATATTCCATTATGTAGCTCATGCTCCAGTCCTACACCTTGGACGCGTGGTGCAGTAGGTCCTAAAAAAGTCAACAACTCACACTTTGGCAAAAGCTTTTGCACTCAACTATTAGGTCAAACAAAGGCATCTCGTATCCCTCCTTTCCAAGTCGAACAATGATCACATGCTTTAGTTCTTATCTTGTATAATGTCTCCCACCAAAGGCTGATCAATAGAAGATACTTACAGCATAGTTGCATTTAATGCATAATTTCCTTTTGAAATACCTCCACTAAGGCATCTTTTACATATTGGATTCGATGTCTCATGTTCCAGAACACACCTGCATTAAGACTTCATCTAACTTCCCATCTTATAAAAGTCAGCTCCAATCAACTGATGATAGGTGTATGCACGTACCCCAGGAAGTTCTGATTGTTTTCCAGGGATTCATTCTTCCCCTCTGGCGCTAATTAATGTGTAAAAATCCCTACGATGTATTCTAACATATATGAGTGCACATACATTCAAGGGTAAATAATTGTGTGTCAGGCATAGCGTCTTCAATACTTTGCACAAAATTGATCCTTGATAAGTGATCAGGCCCTAAGAATTACTCTTTCCTGGTTTTACAACAAGTGCCTCTAAATTTCATCAATTTTCTCCTTCTCCTAAGAATTTCTATCCACCAACATATCGTGAACCTTGTGAAATTACTTGTTTACAAAATATTTTAATGTCCATATGGTCTGGTATAAAATAAAAGTTTAGTAGCCAACCTGTATTGTCAAAACTTAAGGTGAAGCACATAGATCATATAAAATGTCTCCATGCTACTTTTGTAGTATAATTCTGCTCAGTTGGTGTCAAATTCCTACTTATAATGACCATATGGGGTGATCGCACATTATTCTCTCCAAGTTGCACCAACATGTGTATCAATCACCATATTGTCAGTGTTAATGCATCCTTAACATGTACATGAAAGGGTTTGTTCCTACGAAAGTAAAGTGTAAGATAGGTGTAGTGGCCATAGTCAATCATGTCCTTCAACTGTCTCAAATTCACTCATTGTTGCACTGTCACCCTCAATTAAACTTGCCCTTCCTTTGGCCTTTCGAGTAATTATTCCAATGGAACAATAATATTTGTCATAACTCCTTGATAAAATTTCTGCCAGTATTGCTCAACTAGCATACCTTAAATCTGCTCACTTTAAATCTAGTTGGTAGGTTCTTTTAATCCCAGAATCACTAGCTATTCTTCATTGGTTCTACCAATAACCCATCCTTTTAGCAAATGATGTAGCCCAAGTAAATTTCCAAGTGTAGCAAAAATATACTCCTTGATGTTCAAAGAAATGATCTCAACTTCCTACATATTCTTAAACATGAGTCTCTAGTTTGATATAATGATCTTTAACCAAGCCTATATTCAGTCCAATCATCTAGGTAAACATTCAAGAACTTGCGAATGAAGTCATAAAAATCATTACACAACACTTGATGCGCAAAAAACCTATAACAGGTGGCACATTTCCTCAATCCAAATGTGCATCACAATGTATGTCAAATATTCCCCATTCAAGTGGCTGAAGGTGGTCTTGCCTCACTTAATCCTCACATGAATCATTATGCTCCTTGGTGATAGCTCCAAGTAATTGATTAGTGAAGGATCTAAATCTCATGTGTAAAACCTATGATGCCTTTAAGTATTTCCCCTGTAAATGGTGTAGGAAAAGGATCTTGTACTTATTCTCTGAATTATATTAAGCTCTTCTTCATCAGTAATCCATACGCACAGATCCTTGATCATCATCCATCTTTATTTTCTAGGCTAATTACCATAGGTAGTAATCCACTCAGACTCCTCAATTAGGTTCAATGATTCCTAAACTCAAGCATCTTATCAATCCTCATTTTTCTATCCTTCACCCGCATGTAATTTTGGAGTTCATCCTGATAAGGCAAAACTTACAAACCATTACGCACTTCCTTTCTTTCATCTTAATATTCATTGTCTCCCAATGAGGAGTGACTTACTCGCTTTTTTTGTCTCATGGTAGCCCTTTGATGGAAAATCAAGTCCTTGAAGTCATCACAAGAGATATCAATGTATCTTTACCACCTCATATTATGACCAATAGGATCAGGCAATGATGTACCTTTTAGGTGCATCCTCAGTGTCTAATATTAACCTTTTTTTTCTTCATGTTGATAGCATGGTGCTCATGTAGGCCATTTCCATCTGTTATGTCCATTACATTTGTGCACACCCTCAATGGTATGGCATAATCTACCTTAAGATTCTCCAACCTTATCATCAATGCAGATCAGACTAGACCATTTTCTCTTTATCTTTCTTTTTTTAGAGCACAACTTAATTTGCATCAAGGGATCCTTCTGTCTCCTCTATATCCACGCGTGTCTCAAAATTAGGCTCTCCAAACAACTCCAAGCATTATCTCTTCTTACCTTTGTCACTATCCCCTAATGTGATGCACTTCATGATATGTAATGCTTCATAGACTGGAGGTTTATTAGAAAAATAATCAAAATGTATGAATCATACCTTCAGTCATATCTTACCAGTTTTGTAGTTTCTCTTTTTAGTCTCTGCATGCACATACCATACGCATGCGCGCATCATACGTCAATGTGGAATAGAACTTATGTACCCATAGAGATGGTGGTAAGTCTATCCTTTTAAGCCTTGCATACATTGCCTCTCACAATTATGTATGTGTGAAATAGGATTCTTCCCACCATAATCATACATATTGTGTGAAGGTACATTGATCTCTAAGTAACCTTGTTGAAAAGGATATTCTCACTTCTCTTGCCATTCCAAAAGGTTATCTCTATGTGTGTCCCACCAACAGGATGTTAGTTCTGTGCAAATGTATAAACCAACATGTTCTTTTGATCACCTCATTTCCACTAGATTCCTCCATGGTGCACAAGAAATAAATCAAGATTCCCTTCACCAATAAGGAAAAGGTACTTGACGTTCTTCCCATGTTCCTAACCATGCATGGCAGCCTGATCATTCTGGTTACACTTCCATTAATCTCATGCCCTAACCATCTCATACATGTCCATGAGCCCAGTTATCACAAAAATACTTGTAGTGTCCACTGACTTGAAATGAGCATGTCATCCCATTAAATCATTCCTTCCTTAGATGGTTCAATATAGTCTTAGGATCTGATATACCATGTGCATATAAATTTTAAATCTTCTTTACTCAAAGGCTCAACATAAGGTGTAAAAATTTCATCATCTAAGAGGTATAATCATGTGCTCATCCTTATTCATTGAAGATTAATGTATCCCTTGTTAAAGTTCTAGGTCATATATTTTCATAACACCAGGGCTGTCCAAGTAATGCTGGGAAATGTCTAGTTTGCTTTAGTAAGCTCCAATACCTCAAAGTCTCCAGTAAACTTGGCTCCCTGAATGATAATGGGACTCACATATTTTAATACCCCAATAGTTGATAGCCCTAAGTTATTGATTCGCCATATACAACATATTTAAGGATGGACTGTAATGTTGGTATCTACCCATTTGATTCTATACATCCATGTTAACATTAACTTCCACACCTGTGTCTATCAGAATGTTGCTTAAATTCATCCATCAATAACGTTGCATTCAATGTGATTCTCCTTATCATACTCATGATTATGTAGGAGGAAGATTTGTCATGGAAGTATTGATATCGCTCAGATGCTCAACTTCTAATACGCGGTGTATGATTTTCATGTCAATCATTCTATTAATAGTGGGATGATATGTCTCTTGGCACAGCTAACATTCGAAAACCTCCTTCAGCTTGTCATCCACATCCTTCTGTAACAGAGCTCAACATTCCATTTGCACATTCTCTCTGCACGACCTATGTTCCTTTAAAACAATGAATTTCACCCTGTAGACTCTTATGACGACTCACATAGTCTCTTGATATACTTTTTTCTATGTTGTAAACATCTGGATACTTGGCATGTATTACTTCCTCCCTCGTGATATAGTGGCTTAGTACTTTAGATGCTTTGTGTATACATGTGCATGCAGCCTCAGTGAGTTTTGTGGTTTAAGATAACATTACAATTGCATTCAGGATTTAGGCAACTATTGAATCAATTGATTTATTTACGCATTGGACCTTGATCATAGCTGGGGACACCCTTGTTATTCTTCTTATTCATTACTCATATGCTCATATAGGTCAAGGTTAATTCTCAACTTGTGTTAACCATGAATAGACTATGTTCTAGTGGACAATCTCTCTGATAATGATTGGGGGACCCACAATGCTAATTTTAGGTGAGTAACTAATTACCACCACCAATTGACACTCGAGCCTTAGAAGCTATCCTGTTATCAGGAAAACTTCATTCCTAACAAATATGGTTTAGTCACCCTTCAATGTTGTCCATACATCTTGAATATCGCCACAACTGGCATATACACCTATTTTGGCTTATGGATGTGATTAGCTCATATAGCCCTATCAACAGTGTTGTTCTCCTTGATACCTTAAAATTACCTAGATACATTGCTGTCAAACAAGCTACCAGTTCTGAATCATGAATTTCTACAAACAATGTATCTTTCATTTGATATCATAAGGATGAAAGACTTCCTAATAACAATGTGTGCA
Source organism: Taxus chinensis (assembly GCA_019776745.2). Lineage (NCBI taxonomy): Eukaryota > Viridiplantae > Streptophyta > Pinopsida > Cupressales > Taxaceae > Taxus > Taxus chinensis. Next base: position 5,361 of record JAHRHJ020000280.1, on the reverse strand, counting down.
AACTGATTATGGATCTATCCATTGCCATGGGAATTTACCCAACCATGACATATTACAGATTCACCATATAACAACATGTGCCCGTGTGCTAGCTGAGGGAAAGATAGTCCTAAATTGTGTTGCTTAATGGCTACAATCCACGCCTCAACAACATTGAATATGTATCAGTGTGTCAAACCATATGCCTAAGCACGAGTTACTTCCAACTATCTTCATATAATATCATTTTATCATTTTAATGCTCCTACCATGGAGCTCTCAAGAATTAAACGAACTTCACTGTTCTTGTTCAGACCCTTGGACGCAACACTCTTACACAACATTTATACAATGTCCCAGTAATTGAAATATGCACATTGTACTCCCTGTGTGATAAAATTGCTCCAAACCTTTGTTGTTGGCCATTAATGAGATATTCATGATGGATTGTTGTAAAAACGTGACCTAGAAACCATGAGATTCAAATCTTTATGCAAACATCATGCCTTTTATCCACCAGCATGTCTGATGTGGGTTACTGTTCATTAACAAAAGGTATACGTGTGATCTTAGCTCAAGAAGGTCTTCAAATTTCTCGTTACCTTCCTGATTATTAGCTCTGTGATTTTTCAGCGTGCATAGAAATACCACACTTATGCACATGCCCTGTTGCATCTCTCAATACATCAGCTAATGATCTAACAAGTGAAGAAAGCATCTCATGAGCTATACCTTGAATTTGACTTAAAACACCATCAGGTATCACCTCAAAGGTTGCTAAAAATGGCATTGTAAGTGTATGTGGACAATGTCTTCATTAGATCTAGCACTCATGAAAACCGTAGTACCAGTATACTAGAGATTACAGTGATTAGACTCATGAAAACAATGAGTCTCCTAATCAACCTTAAAATCTACCATACCATAATTTCTTCTAGTCCATGAACCACCATTGACACTAGTCTCAGTTTCCAATATATCCTCAGAGATTTAGATAAGTCCTACTATTTAGTTTGGATGACTACTCCACCTTAAGAATCACTAATGTGTCCCTGAAATAACTCTGTACTAGTTTATGCTCCCATAGGAACAATTTCGACATGCATACTGTCCATACTTAATTTTCATGCCTTTTGTGCTGTCATCATTCATACACTCCCCCTAGACTTCACTCATGACGTTCAAGTGGAAAATGATAAAATTACCCATCTTACCTTGCCTATCTTGCACAATACGCTTCTTAACTTGGACCTTTGATCTACATAGACCATGAACGCAAGGCACTTTTGGGATCAGACTTGCACCCACGATCAAAATTCTGATGCATATCCGTAATTTGAAGGGGATCTACTGTGATTGCCAAAACTTTGGGAGGACCTATTCATTGATATCAACTACATTTTCCATGAGAGCCTTCAAGGACCTCCATATCACCATCATTCCCCTCAACCTGAGTGATATCCTCAGGTGGGATCCTGTGCATGTGTCACTTGAATGTCTCTTTAGCATACATTCCACATCAGAGACACTCTCCTCAGGAGTAACTTTTATCTATCACAAAGGCACTGCCATAAGTGGGTCACACACTATTCACATGTGCCACCAAGCCACATGCTTCCATGTGCTAGTCTAAATCTTTCACAATAAATACCAGTTTCTAACATCAAGATATCACAGTTTCAGTAATCAGATCCCTAGAGTGCATCATTATATCCCCTAAGCTCGTACAAGAATATGAATTCATTTTGGTTACCTATGGATACAAATTAACCTAGAAACCACTATATTTCTTTGGGACTGTCATGATTATCTTAAACTCTTCATGTTAGACTTCATTCAATACTTATAGGGCTCAAGTCCTACTCTATAATACTCACTTCACCAACCCCTACTTGAGGAATCTACATAACCAATAGCTTCTATAACAACATTATTACCCAATTGCACGTTATCCATCATACCACACTTGAGCAACCAGAATCCTGTAGGGTTCTATTTGGAGCAAGAAGATCATACAAGAATTATCTCAATAGAGCTCATGATATAACATTATACTTCCACCCACCGTATGATGCAGTGAGAATTCACTATAGTGTAAGACCTTTAAGACTCTATGATATTGCACCGTAACAAGACCCATATTTCCAAGGCTCTGACAAAATCCACTTTGTCACCTGAGCTATGGCAACTTGTAACTAACTGTAGCCTGGACTACATAGTTGGACTCAGATGCCAAACAATAGAACCAAGCAATGTAGTCTTTGTTATGTCCAATCAAGTCATGTGACCTATCTGGCACACCTTATTCAGTACAGCACTTCAATGATCACAAGAACAAAGTGCTTAGCGATAATTCTATACGAATGGTCCCTATACATTGTACTTTCTTGACACAAATGTCCTATCATACATATCTGCATAAAACCACCATACTTCAAGTATTCTTACAACATGTTATCATGTAGCAAACACATATACAAGAAAGTCTTAAAGATCATGAGAAACAATGAACTCTCAATAGTCCTGCTACAACTATGAGATTGACAAATCAACACTTTTAATTCATAATTTCTTCATCAATCTATAGCTCCATAATTGCATAATTAAAAAATTGATTACATAATCAGACACTTGAATACTTGTATACTCAAGACATTGAAACATTACCATGAAACCCTTATCATCAGTCCACTATGACTGTAGACACCAAATTTGTGTCTTACGACCCCTTGTGACCCGCATCTCATTTCGCAACCTAACCTCATCACCTAAACCTTCACACAATTATTTATTAATTACCTTATAATTGATAAAATCCACATCACCTTACCCGCCACCCTCACTTTGCCACCTCATCATGACCTAGCCCTAACCCTAAACTAAGCTAATTAGGACCCATGACTTAGTCTAGACTCACATCCATAACTAATGCCTCCTTACTCGCACCAAAAACCGACCTTCTAGCCACCTTGACCATAGCCCGCAACTGATCTCTCGGAAGAAAAGCAGGGAAGGTGGGCTATTTTACTAAAAATAGCCTACTTTTTCCTTACCGATGCCGGTTCCTACTCGACCGCCGTCAAGGTTACAAATGCAACTGCCATCGGTTCCCTGTAAATGGGCTCCCCAAACCAAAACAACAGATCGGATATTTTCCATTTTGGCGAGATCAGTCGAATGATTTTTGAATCATACAGGAGAGCCATTGCGAGTGAGGAAGAGAGTCCAGAACTTCACTTGACTCTCGATCAGCAGAGACGAGTGACATGCAAACCAGAAGAGTTTACAACAAAGGAGATCAACTTGCATTATTCATCAAAACCAGTAAGTTACATCTTGCAGGTCCTCCATTATAACATTTCTTGTGCTTCTTGGGAATCTCATATTTTCCCAAATCCGTTTCTGAATCCATTATCTCAACGTATCCATTGCATCTAACTATCATTCCTTAGCTTCTAACCATCCCATTTCAACAATACTCTATCCAAAAACCAGCCATTACAAACACCACAACACAGCCAAGAAAATCCGTAGAACCAACCGCTATCGGTTATCAGTGACCGCCATCGGTTATCAGTGACCGGCATCAGTTATCAGTAACCGGCATCGGTTCCTTATGATCAAAAACCAGCTCAAAAATAGCCTTTTCCCCTACCCAGTTTACGAAATAATTTAATTAATACTTTTACAGTATTTTGTGTTAATTCATATTAGCAGGGGAACTGACCACCTTCGAAAGGAAGTTTCATATCATCCTGGGCCCAAGGTAGTTATACCTCATTTATTACACCTTCTAATCAAAATCTTGTGGTCTTGTGTTCTTATTTGCAGGTAGTCCTTCCAAGACAAAAAGGAGTTCTCTGCAGTCAGCCTGATCTTTCTCTACGGTACGCGCACACCATCTCGACATTCTACAGGTATTCCTCCTAACCCTAACCTTATCTAAAAACTTATAATGCTCACAACACCATTTCCGATCAATGATCTGTAACACGCATCAAAGGTTCTTTTGCATCAAAAAAATCTTGATACTCATCCTGCGTCTAAGTCCTTGGTCTATAACTCAAGATCTTCTTTGATGCGTATGTTGAAACCAAATCATACAACTCTATTGGAAAAAAATAATGTCTGATAGAGTTAATGATAAATATGTTCTTCAACCCACGCACACACATTAAAATTAGGTCTAGTACTATATCTCTGTGTAAACTGATGTTGTCCATCAATAACACAATCTTCAATGGATGCAAAAGTAATCGGATATGCCATTATCATATGTCATCGTAATAAGCAGTTTAAAAAGAGGTCTCTACAATGGAACCTAAATGTAGTCTTATTTTATCACCTGACAACCCTAGATGCACTAGCACATCACTCAGCATAGGCTGAGCACTCACCCAAAGTGCGCCAAGGTACCAGGTCCCTCTTTAGGGTTGTTGTAGCAAGATGGTAGTATGGTGAAGCGATAAGGACATATAGTTATAAACTAATCCATCATTACACAGTTATACCGAACCAGATCTATAAAGGCATGCATTTAAGTATAAATCATCAAGAAATCAATAGCATGCAATGATAACACATATAAGACACTTTGGTTCAGCTAATATTATTCATTTATTAAATATGACAACAATATAGAGGCTTGATACAATAATAGTCATATGCACATGGATCTGTTACAATTATCTAGTCTCATGCACTCATGAATCTCTAATCGTTCAACATGGTATATCAACTAGGTGATTCATCTAATATATATATAGGGTGGGGAACTTTCCCTTCACAGCTAACTATGCCAAAAATAGGTTGCACGCTAATAATAACCACGTGCCGTTCACAATTATAGCTATACATGCAAGTATGTTATCTATAGATCACTTACAATTAACTAGAGTGATGAATCTATTCTTGGATTACTTCCATGCAAGATTTCTTCGATATGATCCTTGAAATATAGAAAAAGCGTGGCACGCAAGTCTCAGCATCGCTTTGTGTGTTCCGCATGCCAACCTCTGAAAATATAATTGATCTACCAAATCAGCCAAGTCTTGAAAGTCTTACTTTGCACCTCCATGCATGACACCTTCCTATTCCTTCGTGCCTTCAATCCCATCCTATTTTTCTACGTGGACTCTGTGTGTGAGTTCTGCTAAGTGTTTTATCTAATCAACATTATCCTGCACTAATCTCATTATCACCCTGATAATGGTGATGTCCACAACTGAGTAAAGAATAGTTGAAATATAGAATGCTGAATGAATCTTACACAAAGAATAGAAAATAATTAAAGAATCAAAGAATTATTCAGGCTTTAAGCTCCTCCATTTCTTTCTAAAGTATCATCTCTGGATATTCCTCCTTTATGTTTGCTTCTAAGTT
>JAHRHJ020000279.1:0-86907 GCA_019776745.2 Taxus chinensis | reverse complement strand
ATTTTGCATGTGTCAAACCCTCCATGTTTCCACTGATTCTACTCACCCCTCAATGGTAAAAGATGTTAGCAACTATGGCCCCCGAAGCAATTTTAACATTTAGTTTTTTGAATCTTTCCCTTCCGTGAAAGAAGATGTATTATTAGACCATACTTTGTGGAATTTGTGACCCGCTCCTTAGCGGTTCCCTAAACAAGAATGATGGCTTTCCATTCGCAAAATCTCATCATCACACGAATTTTATATGAATTCATCATTCTGTACTTAAGATCCACTCATTAGCCCTCAACATTACAGCCGTTAGTGAGGATTTTCTCAGCCATTTAGATCATTGATTATTTCTTTATTAACTTGACTGGGTATAAGTCCCCCCTTAGCCAATTTTTGAAAGTATTGGTAACGTCCAACGTTTTACCAAACCCTCTAACGACCCTAGTTCCCTTCCCGATAGGGGTGTGAATGATTTTAACCATTTTCAAATTCTTGCATATATCAATAGCTTCAAACAATGAAATCTCGAATTGACCATGTGGGGGTTTCTTTTTTTGTAAGAGATTGATGAGTTCAGAGAATCAAGCCTTAATTTACAATATTCAGAATATTACAATCCCTCGCCACACCTTATTCCCCGTAGAGTAGCAAGAGCCTTCAGAGTCATGATTAGTTTGGCCTACCCATTTCCCAGAAAAAGTAGAACAAATAGCCTCTTTGATCCCTGATACTCTCCACCTCCAGAGTCCTCCTAGATTTCTTTTGAGGGCCCCATCAAAATTTAACTTATGCCCCAACATTTCGAGGCTTATTCCATTGGACGTTGGTTATATCCAATACCATTAATTTATTCGTTTGAAGGCAATGTCAATTTCCCATCAATCATAATGTATTCTTCTTTCTTAGGGTCACGTCTATTTTTAGGAGGTTTAAAATCTATCATATTATCTACACAACATGATAATTTCCTTATAGACCTTGTTACATTGCCTTTCTAGTGTGTTTCTGAAAATGCCATCATTTACAAGCCTTCCACACTCGCCACAATATGTGAGGTAAACAAGTGGCCAACAATCTCTTCACCCCAAATGCTTATACGAAAGTCCTTGTTCCCAGGCTTGTATACAGGTCAGGGGAAAGATCCATTTCTGTTGAATTTTTGCAAAAACAAGATGCCAAATTATTGGAGCGTACTCACAATGAGAAATAAAGTTTTTATGTCTTCCTGCCTCTTTTACACATTCATCATCCATTCGGCATGATGAATACTCTTATGAGGTTGTCATTAGAAGAATCGTCCCTTTAATGATGCGGGCCACAGAAAGTTCACTCTAGGGTTAGCTCAGCATTTCACAACTTATGCCACTTAATTTCACTTTCAATAGGGCAAAGAAATTTGTATCCTAACTTTTTACTGAGGTATTGCCCCATCAAAAAAGAAATCTTCCAGATGAGTTCATCCTTAAGATTTTGATTACTAATATGGATTAGAGAGAAGTTATTATGTAAGATGAACCTCAGACTTTACATTATCCTTCTCCACTTTTTATTGTTTGTTCCATTTTCTTTTTGTTTTCATCCACCTCAATGTATCCCTGGATGTTGTGGCCATCTTTGGTAATTAAGTTGTCTTTAATAGGTCCATAAGAAATAAATCCAATTAAATCAGTCCATTTATCAGTCTAAGAGTTAATGTCCTTGGCCCATTCCTCCCAGGCTGCCAGCTACAAACCCCTGAAGAGAGAATATGTCTACTGTGAGAGGATTGCTCCAGAATAGAATCCATTCGAAAGAGACTGATCAAAATAAAGGAAATCTTGCTTTGGTTTGAAAGGTATTTGTCTTAACCAACTTTGTTGAAGGCTTGTCTCTTTTATAATCTCCACCGCACTAAGGGCAACACTCCCTATGCTGATTCTTGATACCTAACCCCCAAGCTCTTTGGTTTACATCCCACCTGCTCCCAAGCCACTAAATGAGCCCGTTAACCTTGTCCTAGTACCGTGCCAGATTACGTTCTTTTTGAAGCTTTCAATACTGTTCATCCCTGTGGTTTGGTATGCTGACATTGACTGAGGTAAATAGGCAGTTTTGAGCGTGCTTTTTATCAATAAGCACTTGCCCTTGCACTTGAAAGTTTAGAGCGTCCTTTCTAGCCAACCATTTTTTTTTTAATCTGCTTAATAAGATCATTCGAAACCTCATTAGAAAATCTTTCCAGTACTTAAAGTAAACCTAATAAGTAGTGGAAGAGAATTATAGTGCATCCTATAATATTAGCAATCTTTCTTTGCCTTTCCATAGGAGTATTGAAGACATATATAGAGCTTTTTTGTCAAAATTAACTTTTTGCCGTCGATGCTTTCCTCATAAAATCTAAGGATAGTATTGATAGACCTCTCGCCTCTCATACCTTTTTGAAAGTTCCATCAGAACGACTGAGCAGTACCATGTGATAACATCAGAAAACTATGTTGTGGAGGATACCCTGATTGCTAGAAGTTGAAGGAAAGCCTTTATCATGCCAATGCTAATACTTTGGAGATAGATGCCGCTTAAAATGTCTACCCATCCAATTTTAATTTGAAGAACCATTGCCAACATTGGGGGGACTAGATTTCATTGGTTCTCTAATTCTTCACTCAAGCACCGGGCACACCTACGTGCTCACAGTGATGGATTATATTCATGAAGTGGATGGAGGCCATCTGAAGTCAAGAAAGTAACAATGATGATAGTAGTGTAACTTTATAAAAGAGAATATCATCGTCATTTCAGAGTCCCACAAAATATCATAGTAGAAAATGTACCTATTTTTCTTCAAGAGAGTGATTAGAATTCTTGACTATGAGCTCAGCCCAATTTCCTTGTCCCCACTCATCATATTTACTACCGAAAGGTGAAATGGTCAAGCTAAATCAAGTAACAAGAATATTGTGACCCAATTTCTGTCTAGCTCGTTTAGATGAAAAACCATAGCTGAAATTTACCCCACCAAGTGCTCACAAATGCATTGTAGCAAGAAAACAAGATGCACTTGCAAGGAAAGTGAATCTTGGCATGTCAATCTTTAAACGTTACCTGCCCTATACTTGATAGAAGTGGAAATCCGCAGATCGATGATGTTATGAATGAATAGCTCTCCAAAATATCTCTAGAGAAAATAAGAATTATGACCCAGCAAATATAATAATGGTAGTGATGGAAAAAAGACGCCATCAACTATTCTTGAGAATATATGAAGAGAATATATAGTGAGTGGCTCTCTGACCCTTTATTCTCATATGTGAGTGCTATTCAACTGAAAGTGAAAAGATCTTTCCCTGAATTATATAAAAGAGATACTCCAAAGCTCAAGGATGTATACTGTATAAACCTAAGGATTTTTCCTATCACGACTCATTTTTGTGGATAGACAACGAAAAAGGTTGAGGTGGAATGTTGTTAAAGCATTATAATGTCGATTGGAAAAATACGGAAGACAGTGTGATATAACACTTGTTATAAGAGAGTTCCACAAGACTTTATAAAATATGAAATCACAATATTTTAATGTGTATTGAGACTTCTTTCATTGTTCATGGAATCGTAATCTTCATATTCATAGCTATTTATCTATCAAAGACTATGAAATGCTGTAGAAGAGAAAATAGCGCATTTTTAGTGTTATACTAATACTCCTCAATTAGAATTGTTACATTGATACACACGTGTCGATTATGGTACAATTTCTTTTTGGTATTTTATCTAAAATATATTACTTGACAGTTGAATACCAGAGATCGAAATTACCACATTTGAAATACATTTTTAAACATTTTACATACAAAAAAAAAAATTATATAGCTTAGAAAGAAGTTACATGTATGTTATTCATCTATCCTGAAATATGCATTTAGAGGGTTCCTAAATTTCTCCACACTCTGCTCTGGAATTGCTAGTGAGAGAATATTATTTTATGAGCAGTTTATGTAACCCTCTATTAGAATTTGATTTTCTCACTTCTCTAATTGTGTAGTATGAAGTGATATAACTCTTTATGAGAGTGAGTTCATGTTATGTTCTTACACTATTCTTTGTTCCATTATTTGTGTCCAGACGCTTTACTTCATTTGTCTAGTGATCTCTTCATAATATTAACGGTATTGTAGCATGGAACTACCATTGTGTAAATGCAGCCCAATGGACTCAAAAATCATGGTCCAAAGTCAGGATATTTTGTTCTATATAAAATTAATTATAATTGTATAGACCAATTGTTTATGTGTCTATTCCTTCCAACACTGATGCATAATGAACTCATAAACCAATTTGTGCGTAAGATACATGCGCATTAACCAAATCTGTCTAGACTCCTAAGTCTTATGTATTCATACATTGTACAATGCTTAAAACTATCTATGTGAAAAAATAGTGTACCAAATTTCAAATATAGACAAAAGTATATTGTCGCAAAGTATTTCAAAAGCGATTAGACTAATGATTGACTTAGCGTATGTGTGCGAGAAATTAAAACTTTTACATAAACCTAATTTACCTAATTCCAATAGGACTCCCTTGAGGAGGATCTAACCATTTCTTCTTTCCAACCATTCTCGAAGCTCTTCGTGTACTCATTCCAATGTAATAGGCTCCCCCATAATTAGATGTCTATCAATCCACCTAGGTTAATCTATCTCGCGATGGAAATATTAATGTCCGATCCCTCAGTTTAATTGCTAGAGGTTGCGTGAAGGACACTTATTTTTGTGTACATGCCAAATATTTTATTAGCTAACCTAGTAACACGAGTGGAACCTTATATACTACTCCCTTTTCTAAGAATAATCACATACTAAACATCTAAAACTTGAATTTGATGTAGTGTAGAGGATAAAAAAGTAGTGAAAAACAAAAAATTTGTTCAAATTTATGGGAAATCAAATCAAGTGCTAAGAACATTCCACCGAGAACAAAAGTGATATTTTGTATATTTTGGAATGAGTTTCCCATGAGAGGATTTGGAGCCAATTTCACATATTGTCTCAAAAATTACTAAGGTATTTCATATGTACTTACAAGAATGGAGTGTTTCATGAAGCGGACATTGAATTGTATGGAAGCCCACATCAACCCAAGTGTTTAACAGAGTAAGCGCCTCTAAACAATTTTAATAATGAATAATAATCACCCCATATTTAATTACGAGAGGACCAAGATCGTTCATGAAAATTGATACTTATTATACTAATTTAGTAATAATACCTAAGGACTATATTAAATTATTTTTATCTACTCCTATATAAATTATCCTTATGGTGTAAATGCTAATTGAGACATTGTGAAACATTCATGCACTTTCCTAGGCCATGACTTCATTCTAAAACGCAATCTCTTATTCTTGCCCTATCACATAAAGTTAAACGATTACCAGGAAACCTCTCAAGTGTTTCGGAATTGTCAAAATTTATACAATAATTTAGATCAGCTTCATAATTTGTTATGGTCCTTACAATAATGCTATATAAAGAGCTCAATATGTAAATTACTCTATACACAATTACAAAAACAATCATACCATTGTATATGGGTTAAACTTCACAGTCCAAACTTTACATTGATCTTTATCAATTTTCAAACCTCACAGAAACTCATTCTATAAGAGCCCTCAATACAATGTATCATCTGTAAACTTGTCAGTGACTAACCACACCAAAATTATTTCGCTAGACTCTCTACATAGTTTAAGTTTAATCTCCTCGTGTTTTTGTGAGGTGAAATTGTTAATAGTGGTTATTAATATTATGATTACAAATCTGTTAATATACATTATGGATAATGAATTTGCGATTAAATGTAAAATTAGGAGAGCTTTTTTACATTTATTAAAAATATCCACCAGAAACTTCAACATCGATCAAGTTTCTTAGACCATTTTGTAACATCTATTATTATTATTATTATTATTATTAGTTTATTAAGGATAAAAGGTTTTTGCACTGGGACTCTACCTAGGAACAATAATGAAAAACAACTAAGACGAAGAAATGAAGCTCAAAAGAAAAAAAAAACGGCACACTACGAGACTGCTACAAAGACAACAACATAACACCAAAACAAAACAAACTGTAGTCAACCCAAAGTAAAAGAATGATATCTGAGAGTCATGTGAGAAGGGCTGATTGCAACTTAGAAGAGGAATTTTTTTGTTTTTGGGTCAACATCCACTCCTTCTTGTTAAACTCCTCAATGTTGTCAGGACCGTAAGGGAGGAGAATGTCAAGAGAAGTAATAGGTTAAAAGTCAGTCCTATCAAAGAAGAGGTGGCTACCTTGTCCAATTCCATCCTAAAAGGGATCAGGGAGATAATACCTGATTACTTGATATGCACATGAGGAGGAAACAAATAAAATTAATCTTAGAGGGGAAGGTATCTGAAGATGAATTGGTGACATGATCAGAAGGGGCATTAAAATTAAAGTGTGAAAGGAGCAGGATCCTTCCACCAAGATGGAGTAGACCCATATTTATTCTTAGAACACACAAAATCCTCCAACAAATGTCCAATTTCAAAACATCTATGGCAGCAAAGGCTAACCTTTCATAGTCAAGGCATTGCATCCATGTCATGTCTCCAATATCCAAATTGATATTTTCCAGTAAGTTAATGAAGATGTCTAAATCTAATAAAATATGAGCATATGTTATATGCAAATTCTGAGAGGTATAATCGTAGTATTTTATACGCACCCAACTTGTTTCCAATGGCTTCAAGACATAATTATCCCAAAATTTAAGGGAAGACCCATAAGTCTTACCTAGATAGGTAAATTGTATCAGATGGATCTTTCAAAGGATAAGAAGAGGGATACCATAGTTTGGTCATGAGACCATAATGATCACCCCAAATCTAATACACATTATGGATGGCCTCCCGGTCCTCAATAGATTCAAAAACAACTATGAAATAGGCATTAGAATAGGCATATAGTTCAATCTTACACTTGATTTTAGGGCCCCATTTCTTTGTCACCATATCATGCAGTTGATGGAGCATAGGCGAGAAGTGAGTTGAACCTTGAAAATGATCCCATGCCTACATTATGCTTCCTCCAAATTCTGTACTTTCTAAATAATATCATCCTCAAGCTATAACATATGGACGTCTGTAGCAGGTTGTAGGGGAAGCTACCTTCGCCTAACCCTTCCATGTTTTCTTTAATAGCGTCAGTGAAGGATTTCCTAGTGGATGTAGTAGACACGCAACTCCCTTAACACCTGCTGATAGGCCCCACCATTCTACCACTCACTCGCAGACAGGCCCCCCATTCCACCGCTGTAAAAAATGTGACGTCCACCTATAGATCCCTTTCCTCCATTAACTACAACGACACTTGAATGGGAGGGGAAATGACACAATAACGAGCACCTCCATTCCATACTGTCATATGCCACCCCCTAGGTGAGTTTCAGATCCATCACCGCCACCATAGACATAACATCTACCTCCTACATTAGAACTAGCGCCACCTTCTCCATTCATCTCTGCAACCAATTTAGGGTTAGATTCATGGCTCTCATATTAGCATCTATTATTTTTGATTGAAAAACATCTCTCTATTAAAAAATAGGTTACAATACTAATCATACAAAATATGGGTGTCATGGAAGTACAACCCAAAATCCAAAAAAAAGATGAGAGTAAACAGAGAAACACGTGAGCCAAGTTATTAACACTTACATCAAATTCATAAGAATTTTCAATCAAAAAGGGGCCATCTATTATTTTTAAGAAAGGCCACAAAAAAATCAAGTTTGTTACATTTTATGGTAACTTTTATGTTATTACATATTAACCATGCTATACATACGTAATGAGATTTTTTAAAAATAAAATAAAATCCATCCCAAGTGGCATTGCAAAAGTTTTTCTTAGTGCTAGTTATATTTAATTTAATGTATCCCTTGTTCCAATAATTTATTTAGTCAGAGCACACAATTAATATGTGAGAGGTTTTAAAAAGGGTATTATTAATTGAATGTAATGCTTTTTTCAAATAGTTTATTTAGTCATAGAACACATCGAATAAGTGAGAGGTCTTAACCAATATCTTTTTAACGGTTATTTTTATGATCGGATGACTAATTTTTTACTATTTTTTCAAAATTTAGATAGGCCAATCAATATGTATTTGAAAATATTTGGACCAATTTTGTGTTATAAATGGTATAAAATTTTATCGATAATTCTACTTTGATTAATATGAAATACTTAATTTAATATTGAAAATTTCAATCTTTAAATTTTTGAAAATAAACTTAATATCATTATCTTTTCATGGATGAATCTAGTTTTATAAATCTAAAGTCTCCTCTAATAGCTTAGTTGGTTAGATAATCTCCTTAATAAGGAGGTCTTGAGTTCAACTCTCATTTGAAGTAAAAACTAATTAGTGGTAACTTTACACTAAAGTGATGCCAATTGAAAGAAATGAATGATTCGATTATAATATTTTTGAATAATAAGGTCCTTTGGCCATGAGGAAATGATTCATAGTAACCATAGTGTGGGAGTGGGCCTTGAGGAAATGATTCAAAGTAACCCAATGGTATATAAGAATGGGCCTCTAAACAAAGATCAAACAAAAAATTAAGAAATGTGTATTAAATAATTTTGACATTTTATGCCAACTGTTAACAATTACTAGTTTATTAATTTTCAATTATTATGTCTTCTCAAATTTTTCACGATTTAGTTCTTCTTCTACAATGACTATTTGGGATATACGTAAAGATCACTTTATCTAATTTTCCATGCACAACCAAACTATATATAATGTGCAAAGATTGAAATTTTTGATAAAGAAATACACATTCATTTCATGTTATTGGTATAGGCATCAACACATACAAACTAGCATCAACATACCTTAATTTATACTCTCGCATAACTATGTTTTTTCACATATATGTTGCATCTTATTATGCCATGCGTTATGGCCTATATGAACAATGAAATACAATATTACATCAATTATTTTATAGTTACACTATTAAAGATTGATGTGGAAATTATTTTTTATAAAATTATATGAATTTTGAAGATAAAATTAAGGAAAGTATTAACAACTAAATTAGGTTTACAGGAGTGTATAATATGTAAATTAGAAGTATAATTACAAACATAATGTTTTTTTTGTATCAAATATATTGTTAAACATTTGGTAAACAAAAATAAATTATAATTATCTCCAAATTTTTAAATATATAAATATATCTATTCAAAAATAAAATAAAATATGGTACTAACATGTAAACTATATTTATTGGATGGTATAATTTACCACTGAGCATATCTAGTCGGTACATTCAACGTCGACCCCTAATGTGGCTGTCAAATTTTGAACGCATGCTAACGACACACTCATCCATTACCAGTCCCCACACCCCTCTTGTTAACCCTGAAGGGAGGCACAATTTTTGGATGACACTCTTCCGAGCACCTAGTGGGCCCCTCCAAACCACAATATAGAATTTTCATTTCATTTAATACATTTACAAATTTATCCCGCATCTCTATCCAATGCCTTGCTCTGTTCCATTTCCAGAATGCATCATGATAGAGTGAGGTCAAATATGAGGCCTGATGCATGGATTCTACCCGAGATTCATATATACTATTCCGCATCAATTTATCTTACTGTGATTGACCAACACCTCTCTTGTTCAGGTTAAGATATGTTATATAAAATTAATAAGCTCTCCCTTTTGTATGTAAACAATTGATAAACACATGGTTTTATGTCATTATTTATTGATTTGCATAGTTGAGATGGGAGAGAGATAGATGCATTCAAGTGCTCCATTATTGATTGTTGCATGAAGCACACCATAATCCATGCATATTAATGTGAATATGGTATAAAAAATAAGCTTTGGTATGTCCTTGCAGTGAATACTAACGATTGAATAATACTACTCTTTACAGTTCTAAACACTATCACGAACCTTTTCTATGCTTCCACATTTTTCATACATGTCTACTGGGGTAGTTGAAACTTCATTTGACATATTACCTTTATTCTTTATGGTTTTATGGATGTCCAATCCATGTTATAAAGCCCCCTATTTGGCACAAGAAGGTATGATGCTAGCAAAGGTTCTAGAATTTGGCTTTAAACATGCTAATTTCATTGAATTCAAATTTTATAAAGCCTTTTCAAAAAATATGTTTTGTGCATATCCTGAAATCAATGATGTCCATGAGAGCACATTAATTTGATGCATTTTGTCAAAAATTTCACGTCCCTTGTCTATGCTTTTTCATTTTACATACTTGTCTATCAGGGCAGTTACAACTACAATATTTGACAAAATTCCTCCATCCATTATGCTTTTATGGATGTCCATACCCTATTTGAAAGCTCCCATTTAGACATAGGCAGGGATGATGTTAGAAAATGTTGTGAAATTTTTCTTTACGCAAGCCAATTACATTTTCTTGAAAGTTTCTAAAGCCTTTTCCACAAATCGATTTTGTGCATAGCCTACAATCAATGTTGCCCAGTAGAACAAATATCTTGACTTGGTAAAATTTCCATGTAAGCCTTAAGTATTCTACATCATATTCATTATTTGGATATTAAAAAACCATCATGGGGTATGTCTCTCATTATGATCATTATAAAGCATTTTCCCTATACAAATAGCTTTTTATTGTGGTTTTGTTCTTATTGCCATGCCTTTCCTTTTTTGTAAAATAATGTAATTTTTGAGGACCATTGATATAAATTCACAATGAAGGTTTTGTGCATACAATAAACCCCTTCTCGTTACAGTTTTACTCATCTAGTGTTGATTGTATTCATAACCAAAGAATGGTATGCTCAGTTATTGTTGTGATTTTTGTTATATTATTTTTAGAAGCCTTTGTCACACAATTCATTTGCAATAGGCATGTGACGATTTCTTAAAAAAATAATTATTTTATGAATACATACAATAATTCATATTTTTCAGTAGCCACAGATTTTTTTTGTTTGGCAATTATAGATTTCATTTATTTAGAAGTGGTAATTTAAGTATTTTATAGCTATATCACACATTTTTTGAATCACACAATTATTTGAGTTTAATTTTTCATATGTTCCCAATTACAAATTTCCTTAGCTATTCATATTTTGTATCTAGATTCATATTTTTATTGTCGATCCCAATCTCAGAAATTGCGAGATTTAGAATAGTTGCAGGCTTTTAATTAGGAACATAACAACCACACAAGTACTAGGAAACAAACAAACAAAGTAAATATCAATAATAAAAAATAATAAGAATAAATCTGGAAGGAAAATTACTGTTGATGATAGCTAAATTGGTTATTCATGGTATCCTTTGTCTCGGTTGAATATTTAATTGAGTAATATTTATTCACATTTTTACTAAAAGTTCCAAATCAAAGTATTCTACCATAAAATCATGTCCCTCTCCATTTCATAAGGGAACATATGAACATAAAATATCTAAAATGTTTTCGACTATCTAAAACCAATTCATTGAAGATCCAAAATGTGTACATTGAGTTTATAGAAGACACCACATATAAAACTTATAGATGACACATGGAAAATTTTAGGATGGGTCCTATGTAAATTATTATTAAGGTTATTTAATTAGCGACATTTCCTATATTATTTAATTTTACATTCTTTAAAACATATATTTTTGTTCAAACTTGATCATTAAATAACTCTTCCCCTATAAGTATAACCTTCAAGGTGCATTTGTTAGTATTTTATATTTGTATTCAGTGGTAGAGGACAACAAAAAAATCACCATATAAATTATCCAAATGTTCTAATTCATGTATGATTTATCCTTATATAGTTATTTTATATGAAATGGGTTTAGGGTTTCGGTTTTAAAAGGTTAATTTGTTTCCCCAACCATTTGATATGATAATTTTTTTGTAATAAATGATACCGATTTTTACATGTACGTAACATAAATAGGTTTTACTAAACATGGATATGTGGTAGTTCCATTGGGAATTTTGTTTCCTAACAACTCCTTATGGATTCATTATATTGTATATGTAATTTTTCCAAGGTGTGGCTACTAAGTTTTTGAGCAATAAGTATTGATGTTTTTTTTGTTTCTAATTTTGAATCATTCCCCCAATGGAAGAGAATTTTGTGGACCTACTCAAAGATGTCATTACTCCAATCACATGTATGTTTATGTATCTACAAATATTTTGGTTCAAAAAAGTTTTATTGCTTCCAATAGAACAAGGTTTAGAGGTCATTTTTATGATGTCATATTAATGTGTTACCTTTGTATTTTTCAATTTATAATATCTTGTAGTACTAACCATATAGTTCGGATTTTTAGAGCTTATGAGAATATAATAGTTTTCTATAAACATAGTGATTTTTAAGTATTTGAAATTTAGTCATACTAAATATTTAGTGTGTGGTTTTATTTCTATTGTAAATTCCTTTTTGTTTACATGAAGAATATGAAAGCTATGAATTTACGACTACTTTAACTAGCCATATTTTAAATGGATTCAAATTATCATGCAAAGCTTTTGTGGAACTCATAACCACTTTCTTTGATCAACATTATAGGATGCTAGTTTTCAACATAAGAAATCACTTTCACTATCAAGGAGTGACATATTTTTTATGTTATTAAACTATTACCAAAATCTATTAGAGGAAATAAAATGTAGTATAAAATCAAGGAAAAATAAGTATGTGAAGAAGTCATGAAAAATGGGAAAAATATGAAAGTTCTCAATATAATTTTGAGATAGGTTTTTGTTCCACTTGGCATTATAACGAAAAACCTCCTATAGTTTTATCTCAAGAGTAACCATTTGTGAGATATTCTGATTTGAAGGATTGATTTGTTCACATTCTTGTTCTATTACAACCATCTCATATACAAAGATGTCAGTATAATACGCTCAATATTACCAAGCACGATGAATATAAGAAATAAAATGGTTCATAAGAAATATCAAAAAGCTTTATTTACACCAACAAAATGGAAAAGAAGTCTTATACAATGGAAAAGAAAGAATTAAGTTGAAATTATTAGAATAAATTGATTGAATTCAAAGATTCTTAATAGTAATTAATACATCAATTAGTGGCTAAGATGGGCGATGACTCAAGGTAACTTTGGGTGTGGTTAGATGACACTTGTTCAGGCATGTATTCTTTTGTGTAAAATAAACTAGTTATAAAACATGCCATGTGTGGTTATTTACTTGATGTTTACTGAGTTTTCAATCAAATAACCAACCCAGATGCATATATTCTTATATTCAGATGAAGGGTATCCATAACATTGTTCCTATTGTAAACATGGAATTTTGCTTCTATTTTTAGTGGATTCTAATGATAATAATATTTTTAACATGTATTACATTAGTCAAAATCACAACACTATGGTCATTGATAAGATATTTGCATATAATACATCAATAAACTGTAGAATATAACACAACACAAGAGATATGGGTGGCCAAGATGCCTAAATGTTTAATATATACAGAATAATACCCTTAAGGTAGGGCAACACCATACAATGCTCCTTAAGAAAGGAGTAACTCCACAATCTCCCAAGATGGGAATCCACTTTGAGGGGGACACCTCCAATATACCTCTACCAAGTAGAAGACTCAACTCATGCCCCATCACATGATACTCACCTCCCTTATATAGACATGCATTACTCTTAATAGATGGGTAACACCTAATCCCAATGTAGGACGACTCATTACCCAATATAACTAATTCCTATGTGAACCCATATAACTAACAAAGGGTATGTGTGCCACATGTCGGCATCTCCATCAACCCATATACATTATAATATTATCCCATGTGAACCCATACATATAACTAAGGGGATGTGTGCCACATGTCAGCATCTCCATCAACCCATATACATTATAATATCATATCCCAAGGTACATAGCATTGCCTCCCTCTTTGACATGTTTCATCCCCGAAACATAAGAATAATCCATATAATGAGTGTGTTTTAAATTATTTTGCACACTTGTCACCATGCTCGATCATCGAACCACCCAGATGAGATCCTAGTGAGTGATGCTGCTCCAAAATTGATTCCATATTCCCTTGACTCCTCTAATTCCATCCTTTCTCCATATGTGTTCCTCCTCAGTATCCATGCATATCCTATAATAATTATTCCTGTGATTCCATGTCATAAATAATTTTGTCAAATCCATTAATTCAACATGTATATCCTTGATTATTGCTCCTCTAATTCCATGTATATCTATATAGATTGTTACCCTTATGTTTCCTAATATAACACCATGATTTTTCCCTTCATGATGATGTGGGTGTTATATGGTGCAACCTTGGTATCCTTAACCTTATCAACCTTTTCTTTAGTTTTCTCTGGTCCAAGGTGTCCTTGTTTTTTATTTTCTTCTCATTTAGTAGCTTGAATTATTTGTTTCATGATTTGGCTCGTCTTTTTTTAATCCATCATACCATTATTTTAAGCTTTTATTCCCTTAGGCTCTATGCCTAATCAAGTTCCTTTTCCCTCATTTTATCTAACATGGCACCTACTAAGTGTGATGTTTAGATTTTTTTTGGTCATACTTCTTCTTGGAATGGCTCTATATTGGCAACAGAATTTTGATATTTATGATGAATTACTATGTTTCGTTAATGGCTTATTTTCATTTGGTGGGTGAAAACTCATTAAAATCTACAAGATTTGGGGTATCATTTGAGACCCTATGGAGAATTTGCATTCACTTGGCCACTTGAGGGCATGACCATTACAACAAGTTTTCTATGGTAATAATTTGTTTTGACTTGCCATGAAGCTTCCAATTCAAGAGGTAATTGGTGTTTTTCCTTATTGTTTCACAGAACTTAGCATTTTCAAAATTGGGCATTTGATAAGAAACTTGAATTGATGTTGAACTTTGCTTGTCCTTGTTTGTTTCACAAACATTGTTGTTGAAGAAATATTTGAATACATCTAATGGTTAAGTTTGAGGTTTCTACTATTTCATGCTAGGGATTATGCTCTGAGGCTCCCTTTGAAGTATCGGTTCAACTGTGTAACTCTTGTGAATCTACTTTTCTCGAAGGATTTCATATTTTTGATGTATTGCAGCCTGACCATTATCTAAGCTTATCTTAGTGCAAATTACTCATGATGGAAATTGAAAATGATTTGTTTATGAGGCTATACTTTCTTCTTGTAAATATCAACTCATATAAAAATTTTCAAACATATGGTTTCTCTTCATTAAGACTCAATTTCCTACTCCCATAATGAGGCTTAAATTTTCATCCATCATTGGGCTTTGTTAGAAATGCATATTACTCGTGCATGGAGTATTTCATTGAGCTCTTGGTCACTAAGCATATTTTTCTTGTGTAACTCGGTTCTCCTCTTAGTATGCTTTGTTTCAATTGTTTCAGCATACCTTAAAGCATGTTTCTCATGTTAATTGTTTCTTATTTTATTCCTTTGTGCTATTCTATAATAAAACTATTAAAATCATTAATTAAGTTGCATATTTTCAAATCCATTGCACTTGTTCTACATAGTTCAGATGGCCTCATTGGATGAATAAAATATATATGAAAATATATCCAAGGATCTAAATTACCGATCCTACAAATTATGATTCAAAAATATACTTGTACATAAGAAAATCAATGGTGTTTGGTTGTAGGATGTCAACTATCAAAGTCAAAACATGATTCCAAGAATTTTATTGATTCATCCAATCCCCTTTTCCTCAAGGATGACCTCCAAAATATTGTTTTAAAGTATGCACTCATTGGCTAACTTGCATCGATGTTACTGATTACAATATGGATTTTGGTTATGGGATGATCTTCCATGTAAGAGCTCAATGAAACATGTTAACTCTTTCAGGAAATTGTCCATTGAAAGTTTACCCAACTTTGTAGACTTGATGCTTCATTTTGTCTCAATACAATGACTTGGACTCATGTGGAGTCATCACTCGGGTAAATTTAGTCCAGCTTGGTCACATTGTTTTTTTATGGCATGATTTCATGGGCACGACAAGTTACCAGAACATGTAAGCTACAAAGGTTATTAATGAATCTAGAAAATTACTTTTATATGAACTCAAATTAGACGATGAAAAACCTTAAATCTGTCATATTTAACATCATAGCATAAACATTGGTAATTATATTTTTGAAGCACTCCCCTAATTTGAAATCAGACAATGAATGTCAAGAATGAGTTATTTCAAAATTCTTTCATACATAACTATCTTAGTCTGATATAAAGACTAAACTTTTGCTTTGAACAATCATTTTACCAGACATTCCATACCAAAATCATTTTTTGAGTGACATAAAATGAAAACTTTTCATAATCTTGATCTAATATAACAACAATATTTTATCTAGGATAATGAAAAATCATATTTGCAGCTCTAATCTTTTATGATTCATCCATGGCATTGAAAGAGGCAGACTTTATATCATAGGTTGCAACATTGGAACTCGATACTAAAGCTGGATATGTCTAGTTGCATATTGAGACCTTTTTTTCCAGTCATTAGGTTTATTCGAATTATGCATTTATGTATGGTTCCAATGAAGAAGATACCTACTCAAAATTTTCAAAGTTAGAGCAAATTGAATTCCTTTCAAAACTGAAGTTAGTGTTGATATGATCATCACTATAGCATGATACTAGGGAGAACCAAAAATTTTACATTAGAGCGGCCCTTCCAAATTATGGTTTACAAATCTGATAAGTGTGATTTATTTCTCAATTATATTGCATTTTCATTGGTAGACATCTTATAGAAATCTGCAGTGAATGTACTTATCTTAAAAACTACTCCTAAATGATTTCTCAATTAGTGCATACATATTAGGAGAAAGAAGCCATAGAAATTTATCCATGAGTTGAAAAACAATTTGATCTGCATGTAAAGTAGGTTAGTCTTCTTTTTGAAATAAGGGCTTTGTACACTTTTCTGATTTGATCTGAGTTTGGAAAACCTTGCTTAATTTCATAAATATCTAGAAATCTTTGTTTTGTTGCCTATATAGCTCCATTACAGATAGAATTTTTTGAATTTGGAAAAAAATTCTTCTACTTTATGAAACAACATTGTTTTGAGATTTCTTATGATTAAAGATAATGTCATTTACTTTAGAAGCTGAATAAAAGGCAATGAGATAAATAGAACCCTCGTGCTCAAACCATTCCTCTGGTTGATGCAAAATCACAGCACCCCTGGATGTTGATCAGATTTCTAGGTTGATCATACTAGCATCCAGTGTGATTGCACAACATGGAATCCTTTCTCCAAGTGTGGGACTTGCAAAAATGAGAAAGGAATCTCCAGAGAAGGCTGGTTCCTATTCCTCTGTTCAGATGCACACGAAAAATGCAGAGGGTTTACTCAAAACCTAATCTAACTTGCCAAGGAGACAGGGTAAGAAGATGCATAAAAATAAACCTAAGCTAACAGAGGTGATGCACCAAGGAATGAAGAACACCTATCTTGCCAATAAACACAAACCATTCAAATGTGATGCAAGATCATGCACAGATAACAAAATTTGCAGTGAAAGATCAGGAGGATGCAAATGAACACAGAGAGGGTTGAGAATCATCCACAGACATGCATTACTTGCTCCAAAGATCAATACAATACACTACAAAAATGCCAAGAGGTGAAGTTGCATTACAGTTTTAAATGGGAGGTTTGAACTCCACAAATTCACCTGCCAAAGAGAAGAAGGGAGGGGCAAAACAAGAATGTTCGACCCTTAGAAAGAAGCCCCTCCTTACAATTTATAAGAAGAATGAGAGAGGGAAGAGAGAGGAAATCTAGATCTACCCCAACCACTTCTACGTTGCATTTAATTCATCTCATTATGGCGGTGGTGAGAACCCTAGCAAAAGCGGCGAACTGTATTTTGCATTTAAGCTGGTTGTTAAAACGTCATTTCTGGCCATTATCACGTGCCAGAGGCATTTCTTGAATTTCTCTCTCCAAACTGAACCAAAATGCAAGATTGACCCTAGAATTGTGTAGAGAATTTCACCAGCTTTCCATTGATATAAAGAACGTGAAAATCTGAGCTCTGGATCGAAAGTTATGGCGATCTGAAGATTTAGGGCAAAAAACAGGCCAAAACGGATCGGCGGGAAAATATTTGAATTTTTTCCGCGCTCTGCCACTTGGATGACACGTGTCAGGCTCTGATTCATCCGTGGGCTCATCCTTTGAAAATTTATTTCGGGCCCTTCCTTAATTTCTTGCCACTTGGACACGTGGCACTATTTTATTGGCTCGGGCCTGAGGGGCGCACTTTTACCTTTTGAAAATTTGGCATTTTTCACTTTGGGAAAATTTTCCCATTTCTTCCCCGCACTCCGCAACTCAAGTACCACATGGCACATTTCATTGGACATCGGGCCCTTCTTAACCATTTCCTCCTTTGTTTTTTTACCTTTGGAAAAAATTTCAAAATTTTCCCGCCGGGCCGATGAGGTGAAGACACGTGGCGAGATTTGATTCGTTGGCGGCTCTTTCAGCTTTTTACGTCCCATGCGTCCCTCGCGTACCTTTGGCCCGGATGTCCCAAACTGCCTGGGACAAATATCTCCGAACCACCCGATTCGGGCTTCCTTGTTCCTATTTGAGGTGAAGACACGTGGCGAGATTCCATTCGCTCTGGCGGCTCTTTCGGCTTTTCGCGTCCCACGCGTACTTTTGGCCCGGATGTCCCAAACTGAAAAGTCTCCTGTTTCGGCCGAATCGGCCGGTTCGCGTCCTCCGCGTACTTTTGTCCCAACTGTCCCGGACTGCCTGGGACAAATATCTCTGAACCGCCCGAAATGGACTGACTTGCGCCAAACCGGCCGATCCACGTCCCACGTACTTTTGGCCCGGATGTCCCAAACTGCGCGAAACAAGACTTAGGCAATTTTCTTCATTTTTTCGGCCGGTTCGGCTTTTCGCGTCCCACGCGTCCCGACTTCCCAACTGTCCCAAATGCTGCGCAGACCACCTGGCGGCTTTTCGGCCGATTCGTGCCCCGACCCCAACTGTCCCAAGACCGCCTGGACTAGGACTTAGCCGATTTTCTCTGTATTTCGGCACCAAGCTTGGCTTTTGCAAATTTTTCACATTTTTAAAACTTGCTGGGTTTTCTTCTTGGACAGGAGAGTTAGAAAGAACCCGAGGGGACCCCAGAAACATGATTTTTTGCCTTGAATCAATATACTTTCTCGGGATTGAATAATCTGATGCATGTTATCAAAATTACCTTGGGGGGAATTTTGGATAACAATTTGGCGACTCAGCGGGGTCACCTGCCTGCTAGGTAGAAGATCAGTGGCCTTTTAACAATCCATTGGGCATGGAGTAATAACCTGAAACCAACTTGATCTCTGATCCCGATCCTGATACCGCAACTCATTCTTCGAGAGCACTCTGAACTGTAGAAATTCAACCTGAGAGCGAAAAAACCTGTGCCAAAGCACTTAGGGAAAAAGAAACCTAACTACAACAAGACAATGTGCATACGCACTTAGAGGAATTGAAATCTAGGCTAATATTTACAAGGGTAAACCTTTTCCATTTTAGTAGCAATGTTTAAGATAGATTCCGTTAACTGGAATCGGGAGTTCTTCTCCATCCAATGCAGACAATTGGAAGGCATTACCACTTTTACATCTCGTGACCATGTAGGGGCCACTCCAAATGGCATCAAACTTGGAATGCCTTCCAGGTTTCACCCGATCTGCATCCCATTTCAGAACTAGGTCCCCCTCCTGGAAGGTCCTTGCTCTTGCCTTCTTGTCAAACCATCTTTTTACTAAGGTCTGATCCTTTTCAATCATCAGAACTGCATGTTCTCTTATTTCTTCCAATTCCATCAACTCTGCGTACCTGGCCTCCATTGGTTTGAACTCAGACGACTCCAACTGCTTCATGAGCTCCAATGCTGGAAATTCTAATGATATAGGCAATACTGCCTCTTTCCCATAGACCAATTTGTAGGGAGAACTACCTGTAGACCTCTTTGGTGTTATCCTGTCAGCCCATAATGCTGATTTTAGCTTGGTATGCCATGTCCTTTGGTTTTCATCCAGAGTTCTTCTGATGATCCTTAGCAAATTCTTGTTCGTGGACTCTGCCTGTCCATTACCCTGTGGGTAATAATTTGAAGAGGTGCTCAAATAGATTCCATTCTTGACAGCCCATTCTGTAATCTTGGAACCTATGAATGCTAATGCATTATCTGATATGATAGTGGCCGGCACACCGAACCTGGTCACTATTCCTTCATAAAAGTCTAGTATGTTAGACTCACTTGCCTCTTTGAGCGCTACTGCTTCGGTCCACTTGGTGAAATAGTCCGTCGCCGTGAGAATCCACTTGTGGCCTTGGCTTGAGTTTGGGTTGATGACCCCGACGAAGTCCAATCCCCATTGCATAAATGGTTGGTCAACCAAAATTGGGTGCAATGGAAGCGCTGCTAGTCTTTCTTTTCCCGTGAAGAGTGCACATTTCTTGCACTTTCTTATCCATGTATAACAGTCACTGAACACTGTGGGCCAATAATACCCTGCCTTCATTATCTTGAGAGCTGTTACTCGTGGGGTGAAATGTCCTCCGGAATCTCCATCGTGAAAATCTCGTAACACCCTCTCAATTTGACCTGTCCCAATGCACCTCAATAGAACTCCATTGATGTCTTTCTTAAACAAAACACCATCAACAAGCACATATGGAATGGCTTGTAATCTAAAGTATCTCCTCTTTGCTTTGCTCATTTCTGGAGGGCATAGGCCTGTCTGTAGGAAGTGTATCATATTCTGAGTCCAACAGGGAGTGGGCACATCATCATTTTCCTGTTCTTGACCATCCTGTAGTACCAAGACAGCCTCTTTTCCATTACCTGCTTCAACTTGCTGACTCAAGGCTAGTTGTTCGCATAGTCCCTTCCCACGTACTAGTTTGGTGACCTTAATCTCGATGTCATATTCCATGACACGGGTTATCCATCCTGCACGTTTCTCATTCAGATCCTTGTTTAGAAGGAAGTCCTTGACTCCCGCATGAGAGACCAATAATTGGATCTTGTTGTTTGAGACTAGGTGCTTGAATTTCTTTAAACTCCTGATCACTGCAAGTACATGCTTTTCAATGAAAGAGTACCTAGTTTCGTATTCCTCCAAGCCTTGACTGAAGAAAGCAACTGGTTGTTCTAATCCTTCTTTGTTTTGTTGTGCCAGGATTGCAGAAATTGTGTCTCCACCACCAAAGGCGTATAGCATGAAACCCTTGGAGAAGTCTGGATTGACGAGAGTGGGAGCTTGAGATATAGCCTCTTTTATTGCCTCAAAACTTGCCTTGCCTTCAGATGTCCACTTAAATGCCATGCTCTTTTTTAACATCAGCGTTATTGGCTTTACGAGAGCTGCAAAGTTTGGAACAAACCTGCGGACAAAATTGATCCTTCCCAAGAAGCTTTGAAGAGCCTTCTTGTGACTTGGCAATGGCAACGCTCGAATTGCTTCAACTCTTTCTGGGTCAATCGTCAATCCCTCCTTTGAAACAATATGGCCTAGAAGTTTTCCCTCATGAGCCAGGAATATGCATTTTTTGGGATTCAATGATACCCCAAATCTTCTACACCTCTGAAATACCTGCCTCAGATGAAAGAGGTGATCCACTGCATTTTTGGAGAATACAGTGATGTCATCAAGATATATCAGAACTATTTTATTGATCAACCCCTTGAATGCCATATCCATTGCCCTTTGGAAAGTGGCTCCAGCATTTGATAGGCCAAATGGCATCTTCTTGTAGGCATATGTGCCCCATTTGGTGGTGAAAGCCATCTTGAACTGGTCATCTTCCTTCACCATTACCTGATTATACCCTGAGTAGCCATCTAGGAGAGAGAATCTCTCCGAACCGGATACTACTTGCAATATTTGTTCCATTGAAGGAAGTGGGTAATGGTCTTTAAGAGACGCCCTGTTGAGGTCTCGAAGTCCACACACAATCTGATTTCTCCGCTCTTCTTTCTGACCGGAACCAAGTTTGCAACCCAGCTTGAGTGCTTGATCGGAAATATAATGCTTGCCTCTATTAGCTTATTTAGCTCTTTCTTCATTAGAGGCTCAATGTGAGGGTTGACTGGTCTCTGCTTCTGCCTGATGGGCTTAGCATCTGGATCCAATTCTATGGTATGTTGTGCCAACTTCGGATTGAAACCTTTCAAGTCTTCATAGCTCCAAGCGAAGACATTTGGAAATTCCTGGCAAAGTTGTATGAAGTCTGATTTCTCCTGCTCAGTGGCCACTTTACCAATTTGAAGTGTTTTGCCTTCTCCAACCAGAATTGGCTCTGAATCTTCTCTCTTGACCTGTATGTTAGCCTTTTCCTTACGGAACTGGTCGTTAGGGTTGAAGATAGACTCCAATGTTACTAAACCCTTGGGAAGCTTGTTTGTCCGCAACTGCACTACTTGATCCCCATACTGCTGCTCTAATCTATCCTGATTCCTAGCTGAGAATTCAGCCTCTTCTTGTAAGAAATTGACGATCTGTTGATCGTTCTCAAACACCTGCCAGCTTATATTATTATCTGGAACTGCTGGCCTCACAATCACATGGATATGTGGTTGCGTTTTTTCCCTTTTGATGTTGTCAACCACATCAAACGTTGCTCCAACTGCTGCGAGCCTATCCGCTGCTTCATTTTCCTTCCTGGGTATGGACATGATATTGAAAGCTTCGAAATCCTCAACGAGGTCCCATACCCTGTTCTTGTAGTTCTTTAGCAGGTCATTCTTTGTAGCATGTTGTCCCTTGACTTGATTGACGATTAGCTCACTATCTCCAAACACTTGTAAGCTCTTTATGCCCTTTTTCCTGGCCCAATGAAGTCCGTGAATCAAGGCCTCATATTCAGCTGTGTTGTTTGAACAGGAAAACTGGAAATGGAAAGCTGAATAATATTTGATGCCTTGAGGTGAAACAAGCATAGCTCCTCCTCCTGCACCTTGCTTACTCCTTGATCCATCGAAAAATAATTTCCATACCTCATTGTCATCCTTATGGTTTGGTTTGGTGATGCTAGGAATAGGCTGATTTTCTTCATGTATGCAATAGACTCCTAGCTCAGATTATTCTACCTCTTGGTAGGGATCAAAATCATGTACCTTGCTTGCCCATTCATCAAGAGTCAAATCTGGGATGCTTCCAACTTTGGTGTCAGCTTCATCTGTGCCTGGATAATCTTCTTGATCAAACGCTGAACAGTTGGCATTGATTTGGCTTGGAGTATGAGGCTCAATATGAAAGTTTGCAATTGGTTCAGATCTGATTGTGACCTTAGTACCATATCTTGTTCTGAACAACATGTGTGACCAATCAGCAGACAAGTAGCCTCCAATTTTGGCTGTGAAATCCCTTGACAAGCATAGGGAAAAGAGTGGTGGCAAATCTATCACCGACACATCTTGTAAAACGGTAACGTTGGGGCACGTATGCAAGGTAAGATTCAAACCTTTAATTACTCCCACGGTTTCTACTGCTGTCCCATCCAATTGCACTACCCCCTTTGATATGACTTCATATTGGAGACCCAACTGATCAGCTATTTGCTTGGGCATGACAGAACTACTTGCCCAGAATCAATCATGCAATTGTGTACTAATTTATCCCCGATGATTAATGAAACATAGAATGGAGGAGGTTTCAAAACTTTACCTTGTTGTCCTCCATGATTCCCTTCAGGCTGAGCAGCATTTGTGAGGACCTTCTCTTGCATATGGGCCTGCTGGTTCGAAGTTGACCAATTCTTCATGGCAGCTTGTAGAAGATCTCTTTGTCCTGGGATGGATAAAGATTCCCACATTGATATATTCACATTTGTCTTCTTCATTTGATCAATGATGCTAAATGGGGATGAAAGATCTCTTTGTTGTCCTTTAGTCTGTGCATTCCTTTCTTGTGCATGGGCAGCAACAACTGGCATTTGAGTTGGTTTGGAAGGTGGTTTGGGCTGTCCTTGCGTGTTTGGGACTGTATTTTGCTTACCAACACCTTGTGGAGTGATGGAAGGTTGTAGATCACTTGGAGCCAATGACTGCCCTTCACCTATATTTCTCTTCTTTGATCTTGTGTTAGCTGCTACACTCTGAGGAGTTGTTTGATTCATGCCACAAAAATCCTCAGCTTGCCAATTCACAAGTGCGGTATCATTTGGAGCTGTGTTTTGCTGAGATGTCCCTTGTTGCTGATTTGTTTCTTGACTCACTTCACTCTCTACGCCAGTAGTTGTCACCATCAAGGCTTGGTTCAAAGCACCATTAAAGCACGTAGATTGGTTGTGAGGTTCATTGCATGGGAAACACCAATCATACTCTTGAGCCATGTTGTTTTGGACTGGCACTAATGCTTTAGAAGAAGATGCAACATTGGGGGTATAGGGCTGGAATGGTCTATTGGCGGGAGGCCTTACTTGGCTTTGATTTTGATTTGCAGCCTGAGCTGGTGGCCTATTTTGTTGGTATGGGGGCCTAGCCTGGTATTGCGCTTGAGGCTGATACGGTCTAGCACTTTGAGCTTGCTGTCTTTTGATAGTAACCAGCTCATTTCCCAAATTTTGCAATTGTTTCATGACCTCTTGGAGTTCATTTGAAGCACTAGAGGATGAAGTAGAAGTCTCATTTGAACTTTGATTTCTAGGAATGGGAATAGGAGCCAAAGTGGGTGTTTGACTAGTGCTTGGATTTTCTAAGTTTGGATACAGGGGCATGGGAGGCCTAGGAGCCAGTTTACCAGCTTGAATAAAGACAATTTTCGGCTCTAATGGCAATGCTATAAGCAGCAGGTAAGGTTGTGCCTCCCATAGATTGAATTAACATAGAAATATCAGAATTCAAAGCCTTAAGATAGTATAGAAAAGCACCTTCTGCTGCTGGCCTTACTGCCACTGGAATCCTCTCCCAAGACCTTTGAAATCTGAAGTTGAAGTCAGTCAGCTGCTCGTTGGGAGCTCTCTTGATAGTTGTCAATTGTTCTAGTAGAGACAAATTGTCTCCCTTTTCCCCAAACTGCTCATGGAGAACTATGCATAACTGATTCCAATTTGTGATAGAACCAGCTCCAAGGCTCCTAAACCATTGCAATGCCTTCCCTTTGAACGAAGATGCCAGCAATTTGACGGCCACATCCATTTCATTTATCTCATGGATTGCACAGATGTTAGCAATGTCTTTGACATGATCACCAGGAGTGGTATGATTTTCTCCAGTGAAAAATGGAATGTTCTTCAACGCTGCAATTGGAACTGGATTCTGTGCATTGAGGGCAAGTGGGCTACTGCCAGTGAAATTGACAAAGGGATTCGGTGGTTGCGCCATTCTGATTGGCCTGAGAACCCTTGTTGATTGGATGAAAGGTCTACCAGGTGGAGGTGTAGAGAGAGTTCTGTTAGGTGGAGATGGTGATCTTTGAGCTCTTCTTCCCCTTCTTTCTCTGCCTGGAGATAGGTGTAGATAAACAAACAATCCTTCCTCCCTAGTTCTTGACCTGGTCTGTATTCTTCTCATAAATTTTCCAGGCTTGGACTGCTGAAACCAGCGGATTATGCCTCTTTTGGAGTCACCAGATGTGTGATTTTAAAGCTCCTTCAAAGCTGGAACTTAGAACAAGTGCACATCGATCTTGTTGTAATGAAGGTGAAGACCTCTAAGGTCCCACCGGGCGTGCCAAAACTGTTGATGCAAAATCACAGCACCCCTGGATGTTGATCAGATTTCTAGTTTGATCATACTAGCATCCAGTGTGATTGCACAACATGGAATCCTTTCTCCAAGTGTGGGACTTGCAAAAATGAGAAAGGAATCTCCAGAGAAGGCTGGTTCCTATTCCTCTGTTCAGATGCACACGAAAAATGCAGAGGGTTTACTCAAAACCTAATCTAACTTGCCAAGGAGACAGGGTAAGAAGATGCATAAAAATAAACCTAAGCTAACAGAGGTGATGCACCGAGGAATGAAGAACACCTATCTTGCCAATAAACACAAACCATTCAAATGTGATGCAAGATCATGCACAGATAACAAAATTTGCAGTGAAAGATCAGGAGGATGCAAATGAACACAGAGAGGGTTGAGAATCATCCACAGACATGCATTACTTGCTCCAAAGATCGATACAATACACTACAAAATGCCAAGAGGCAAGGTTGCATTACAGTTTTAAATGGGAGGTTTGAACTCCACAAATTCACCTGCCAAAGAGAAGAAGGGAGGGGCAAAACAAGAATGTTCGACCTTTAGAAAGAAGCCCCTCCTTACAATTTATAGGAAGAATGAGAGAGGGAAGAGAGAGGAAATCCAAATCTACCCCAACCACTTCTAGGTTGCATTTAATTCATCTCATTATGGCGGTGGGTGAGAACCCTAGCAAAAGCGGCGAACTTCATTTTGCATTAAAGCTGGTTGTTGAAACGTCATTTCTGGCGATTACCACGTGCCAGAGAAGTTTCTTGATTTTCTCTCTCCAAACTGAACCAAAATGCAAGATTGACCCCAGAATCATGTAGAGAATTTTTCCAGCTTTCCATTGATATAAAGAACGTGAAAATCCAAGCTCTGGATCGAAAGATATGGCGATCTGAAGATTTAGGGCAAAAACAGGCCAAAACGGATCAGCGGGAAAATATTTGAATTTTTTCCGCGCTCTGCCACTTGGATGACACGTGTCAGGCTCTGATTCATCCACGGGTTCATCCTTTAAAAATTTCTTTCAGGCCCTTCCTTAATTTCTTGCCACTTGGACACGTGGCACTATTTTATTGGCTCGGGCCTGAGGGGCGCACTTTTTAAAATTTGGCCAAACACTTTGGGAAAATTTTCCCAACTTTCTCAACCTCCGCCACTCAAGTACACGTGGCACGTTTTCATTGGACGCAGGCCCTTCCTTTTCTCTTTTGTTCTTTCTCGCTTTTGGAAAAAATTTCAAAATTTTCCCGCCGGGCCAATGAGGTGAAGACACGTGGCGAGATTTCATTCGTTGGCGGCTCTTTCAGCTTTTCGCGTCCCATGCATCCCTCGCATACCTTTGGCCCGGCTGTCCCAAACTATCTGGGACAAATATCTCCAAACCGCCCGATTCGGGCTTCCTTGTTCCTATTTGAGGTGAAGACACGTGGCAGATTTCATTGGCTCTCGGCTCTTTCAGATTTCACGTCCCACGCGTACTTTTGGCCTGGATCCCAAAATTCCTCAGATGAAAGTCTCCTGCTTTGGCCGAATCGGCCGGTTCTCCTCCGCGTACTTTTGGCCCGAATGTCCCAGACCGTCTGGGACAAATCTCTCCAAACCGCCCGAAATGGACTGACTTGCACCAAACCGGCTCCCACGCGCACTTTTGGCCCGGATGTCCCAGACCACGTGAAACAAGACTTAGGCAATTTTCTTCATTTTTTCGGCCGGTTCAGCTTTTCGCGTCCCGCGCGTCCCGATGTCCCAACTGTCCCAAATGCTGCGCAGACTGCCTGGTGGCTTTTCAGCCGATTCGTGCCCCGACGTCCCAACTATCCCAACGACTGCCTGGACTAGGACTTAGCCGATTTTCTCTATATTTCTACCCCAAGCTTGGCTTTTGCAAATTTTTCACATTTTTAAAACT
The DNA here is from genome assembly GCA_019776745.2 of Taxus chinensis. NCBI lineage: Eukaryota > Viridiplantae > Streptophyta > Pinopsida > Cupressales > Taxaceae > Taxus > Taxus chinensis. Next base: position 59,196 of record JAHRHJ020000279.1, on the reverse strand, counting down.
TGCTGGGTTTTCTTCATGGACAGGAGAGTTAGAAAGAATCCAGGGGTCCCCAGAAACATGATTTTTTGCCTTGAATTAATATAATTTCTCGGGATTGAATAATCTAATGCATGTTATCAAAATTACCTTGGGGGGGGGGGGAATTTTGGATAACAACCACTGGTCTCTTCTTCTAGCAGGCACCCATAAGCCTGATTTTGCTCTAATCTGGCTGCCATGTGTTGCTTATTAAAAGGGGGACCCATTTTTCAATTTTTTTTCCTGCCCATCTATATGGACCCGATATTAACTTCGAAGGGGCATATCTTTTGACTCAGGGCTTGAAATATCATGAATTTGACACCGTTGGAAAGATCTCGGCCTCGCCCATGCCATGGAGGCATAAAAAATTTATTTTGAGGAGGTTTGGTGAAGGAAATTGGAGGAAAAATCTTCGGTATTTCAGTACAGGATCTTCTTGCCTCAATAACCAAATCAGATTTGATCTGTTTCACCATTTCCTCCTCCTTTAATGCGTCGAACCAAGGATTGATGTAGTAGAGACAGATCTGGGGGAAGATTTCATCAAAAGCATTAATAGCAGTGGTTGAGTTTCAACCTACTTTTCTTTCTTCTCTCTCTATTTCTTCTCTCTGATCGAACCTATAAATAGGAGGTCCAAAAATGCTTTTTATAGGGTCAAGATTCACTATTGTAGAGTGTAGATTGATCATATTACGTTAACATGCATCTATACTCTATATCAATCTACAGAGCAATAAAACACGTCTGTGATAGATTTTAGATCCTTTCTTGCCTCTTTTGCTTTCATCTGGTCTTCTATTACATATCTGGCCATCTGTGCTTATTTATTGTATGCATTATGTTGGTTTGTGTCTATTAGCAAAATAAGTGTTCATCATTCCTTTGGTGCATCACCTAGTAGTATAGTCATTTCTTATTTCTTATACTCCTTTTACCCTGTCTCCTTGGAAATTTTTAGACTAAGTATAGAGATAAACCCTTTGCAAGCTCCCACGCACGCACCTGAATAGAGGAATAAGGAAATAACCTTCAATTTGGAGAGATTTTCCATTTTTGTAAGGTCCCACACCTTGGGGAAAGTTCAATGTTATGTAATCACACCAAATGACTCTACCTTAGAAAAGCAGACCTGTCGAACTCATTTGGGGGTGCTGCAATTTTGCACTAACAATAATAACTGTCAAACACTGCACAAGATGCATGTGTTAGTATTGCTATCTCAAAAGATAAAAAATACACTATGTATGTAATTACGTGTGACAATGAAGTGAAGAAGGTACTATAATGAAATAATAACACCTAGATTATATGGAGGGATGCCCCCAGAAAAATTATGTAAGGAATCATGATAGCTCCAATAATCATGTATCGATACAAGTACATATCCTACATCATTCTTAATATACCCCATGAATGAATGTTTGTAAAGAGTAAAAATGTTATCTATCAACCCATAAGGATAAACAACATGTATAATGTAAAGTGCTACTAATGTATGCTAGAGAAACAAGTCCTGATTTTTTACATTTTTAAAAATATTTAAATGTTTTTACTTTTTGTGATTATATTAGTGTTTTTGTATTTTCTAGTACATATCTATGTACAAGAAATGGGATAGCATGAAAGCTATCCAATGAGAACCTCTTGAGGAGTGAATCAACTGTTGCAGATGATGGAAGCCCAGCCTCTGATGTGCAAAAGAATATGATTTAACTACCATTTGAATGGTGGTAATAATATGTGCTAAAGAGGGCCTAGGAGAAGAACAATGTATAGAAACACAATGTCCGGTATTTGATGTATGAGATTTTTATGCTGTGTAGTGAGATTTGATGGTTAAAGAAATATATGTGATGTAGTATATAATATATACATGGTTGGTATATAAGTGAATTGAATGTATGTGACTAAGTGTTTAATTGTGCCTTATTAGTGATATTTACATAACCATGGGAGGACACATTACACACATTAGGCATAACCCTTATATAATTTCCCATGAGCATATATGATGACGAAATCTATTCTTAAAAAATAAGGAGGGGTGACCTGTAGATGGTTCCCAAAAGAAACTTAGGTGAAAGGGTAGCGAACAAACAGAAGTGTGGATCTTGGGAAGTAAATAATAAAACATTGGATGTGAAAATACTTTGTGTGCATGAGGGAATTTAAACTTGAAGATTTAGCTTGATGGGATTCAAAATGTATCTATCTATAGGGTTTGTTGAAGTTATGTGTGTAAATTTTGGCATAATCCCTTGGTCTCTGTTGATCTATTTATAGATGGGCTTAGACTTCCCATGTGTAGGGAGAAATTTAGTGTGAGAAACATCGCTAAATGTAACAGTAGAAGAGTGCTAATCAATTGTAACATTTGTTAAAGGATTTTGTCATGGAGGAGGTGAAGTAGTTTTATCTAAATGTTATGTCTCATAAGATATAATGCCTTTGTATTCTAATAAATTAAGTTGGTGGTCCAATGCATAACAATCATTATCATGATGTCTATTAATATGATGAAAATTGTAAAAGGGATGGCCCTTTTCTCACTCAAATGATGAGGAGGGTGATGATCATTGGGTGGTAACCAAATTAACTTTGCATTTTCTATTAGTGTTTACAAAAATTCATGTGGCTGATGAATCAATCTTTGTAAAAATAGACGGGTTTCCTTTTTGGAGGGGGGTGGTGGCTTAAATTTTGGTTTATGATTATGATGGTAAAAAGTGTCACCATGATGCAAGAATTTGAGTGTGTGGTCGTTGGGTATGGATTCTGGTTGTATGTCATAATCATGTGTAACAAGAGGGGTGACAATATTTGTATCCCAATGTTGAGGCTTTTGTGGTTTCCACATAACTTGCTCTAAATCAAGAACACAAGCAAAGCTCATTAAATGCGTCACATGTGTCATCCTTACATGGAGATATCATGGTCCTCCTCATCATTCAAAGGTAATCCTACCTCATACAACCCTATCATCATTTATGAAACCATGCCACATACATACTACCTCATATGTATAATGATTTCAAAGATCTATGAATTTTTTTTCATATACATTGAAATCCATTAAGAAATGTTGTCTAACTTATTTTAAAATTATTGTGAAAAATTTCTATGTTATAAAGAACTTTATACCTAGTGATTAGTTATTAAAAGGGGAGGTATATTATTTCATAAGTGGCACTTCATTATTCTAGAGGGTGTCTTTTATTTACTTTTTATCTATAAGGATCATTATTTAAGGGAACATTTAATCTTGGAGTGCATTTATGCTACACTTTACACTTTCCAAATGGCATTTTTTCATCTTTTAGATTTCATTATCGAATACCAGAGGGTGGGGACTAGTCTAACATATGGTTTGACCCCTAACATCAAACCATATTTCTAGTATGACATGCAATCATACCCTCCAACATTTAACCTTATTTTTGCATATTCTGTTCTCTCTCTTGCATATCTTTTACAAGCCATATCTTGGACATACAAAATCCACTTTCTGTGTCAATTTTTAAAACTACATATTATTTTGTGCTCTTCACATTTGTGCAGTCTATCCACTCTGAAAATGTTCAAGTATTTTTCTCATTTTTGTATAGGGTACTTAAAATGGCCTCGTAGCTGGGACCCTTTTGAGGAGAATTTTTTGTCTCATTTTTTCAATTAACATATTTTTATGGTAGGACTCATTATGCACTTTTGATAGTGTTCAAGTAGTGGATTTCATTCCACTTATGCAACCAATTCATTAGTTCCATGTTCTTTTGACACATTGAAAAAATCGATAATATCTTTGATTAGAGCGATTTTGGTGAATATAATGTCAACCTATTTTTGTAAGTGATCAAGTAGTACATTTTGGGCCACTTGTGAAAATATTTTTGAATTGATTTGAGTTTTCTCACCATATTAATTAGTTAGCAGTTAGTTTACTTTTCCACTTCTACCTGTGTTGTCTTCATTGAGACATATGAGGCCCCTTTCTATGCACCTTATTGCATTTTATAGTGGAGATTTTATTTTTGAAAATTTATGAATAAGAACTTTTTTGTGTAGGTATCTTTTCTTGTTTTAACACAATAATGAGTTTAGATTCATCACATGTAAATGGGTATCTAATCAGAAACTTTTTTTAATCAAAACCCACACGAGGATGTAGAATGTCTAATTATTTTTGGCATATATTTGTGTGCTCTTCTATATTTTTGGCACCTTCATTGGAAGTATGACCATCTATGTGATGTGAGAGATGTCTAATATGATATCAAACATTTTCAACATTTCAGTGTTTAAGTAGTGGATTCGTACGAAATATGAAATTTCTTAGAGTACATTTTTTGTAGTCTTGGTGGCATTTTTGACACTTGTTAGGCATCATTGCTAGAATATTGTTTAAGCAATTTCAGAGGAAGTTGGCCGATTTACATGTCTCTTTGGACCTATTTGTGTCCTCTCCTATTGCTTTCAATTTTTTTCACTTATCACATGCTTAATTTCTTTGTCATCACTTCACGAGAAACATCCATTTCTATTATCATCTTCACCTAATTCAACTTTAAGGGGGGATGTGTGTGCAATGATTCTTCAGGTACTTCCTACCCAAATATTTTAAATCAATGTTTCTTCTGAGAGAGCCTCATGTATAGGAAAATTATTAGTTTTACTTGGAAATTATAGTGGATCAAAATCCATGTATTATGAACATATGGAAGTTTGTCCACAGGGAAACTCAACATAACACTGTATTATTTTGATATTTATACACAGGTACCTCATCAACCCTAGTTTTCAAGACCTATTATCTAAGGATTCTGAGAATCATTGTATCTATTTTTGACCTCCCTAAGTCAAAATTAAGGGGGGTGTTGGCGCAACATACAAGATGTACTTAATTAGTTAAGTTAACTTGGGTAGTTAGTTCAAGTTTTGTTTGTGCATGCACATGCCTAACTTAGTTAAGTATTATATATACAATCACATGTGCCACTACCATTAGTGGAACCGATAAGAAAGAGGGAGATAATTCTTATTTAAGCTATATAAACCCCCACCTCTGTCTTGATTCATGTTTGATTGTGGATAGACCAAATATTAATAGTTTATACTCAAGTTTTATCTAAAACTACTACACACAACAAGATTCTTTGGGAACAACATATATGGCACTAAATTTTGATAACTTATGCGAGAAACTTTAGAGAGGACATAACAAGTTGATTTTTATTGGTAACCTATGGGTACTAAGAAACATGCATTTTTTCGTACAAGTAATCTAATGCAAGTCCATAACATAACACTAGAAACTTGGTAAGGCCCCTTGCAAGGAAAAAAGTAAAGTATAGCCTAATCCTAAGGGTAACAAATCAATTAAATGAAACTCGACCCAAAGTCAAGACAAAGGCAAAAGGAAACAGAGAGATAAATATGATCAAGAGTGTTGTAACTATTTTGTTAAACCAGGTCATGCCAAACATCATTGTTTCAAGAAAATGACATACTTGGAAGCAAAGCTCAATGAAAATGCATCTTCCTCCCTCTAATATATGTGTTTCTCTTTATGAAACAACTAGTTTCAAAAATTAATGAATGGATTCTAGATTCAAGGGCCTTAAACCACATGGAAAATAAGGGGTCCCCATTTAAAACTGACTTAGATAGTAACACAACATAAATTTATGTGAGACTAAAAAATCCTCATAATGTTGAAGGTTAAGGGTCCATTGAGATGGTTAATTCCATATTCAATGAATCTCTGCATGTTCCATTTTTTCTGTGATATCAAATCACTTGTTCTACTGAAGGAAAAAATATTTATTTTACCGCCAAAGACCAATTTTCTATTGTAGATAAAAAAAATGTTAACCATCAAGCTATATTATATAAGGTTAACTATTTTATCTTTAATCAACCTTCAAATGCCATATTTTACCATGCTAATGACTTAAGTAAACTTTGGCATGAGTATTCTGGTCATCTTAAGTATCACTCATTAAAAACTCTAAATAACCACACTACAGTTCTTAGGTTTGCAAATATGTCCTTCATAGATGGAGTTTGTCCAGGTTGTGTAATTGGAAAACAACACAAGAATCTATTTCCAAAAGAAAAATCTTGGAGAGCTAGTGAAAAATTATAGTTTGTTCATAGTGACCTCATATCATTTTCTCATGTTTCTTTTTGGAAGCATAAATATGTAGTTAGCTTCATTGATGATTTCTCTCACAAAACTTGGGCATAATTTTTGGAAAAAAAATGTGAAGTATTTGAGCACTTTAAATTTTCAAGGCCCTTGTTTAGGATCTATTTGAGAATAAAATAAAGTGTCTTAGAAATTTCACAATGGAGAATAGTTTTTTTATAGCCAAATTATAACCCTTTCTTTAACAAGTAGGCATACAATTTTAACACATTATGCCCTAAACCCCCCAAAAAATATTGTAGATGAGTGAAAAAATAACACACTCAAGGAAATGGCTGATTATATGCTACATTCAAAAGATTCACCTCTTTAATTTTGTGCACAAGCTATTATGTGTGCAAACTACATTCAAAATTGTAAACCCAACTCAATAGAACTCAATATGGCACCAAAAGAAAATGTTCTAGTGTTAAGCATGACGTTTTTGACATCAAGGTTTTTGGATGGAATGCATGCACACATATACCAGATGACAAGTGAAAAGTAATGGAAAGGAAAGGCCACTCTTGTATCTTTATTGGTCACTATAAAGATGTGAAGGCATATCATCTTCTAGTTTTGACACTAAAATTATTTATCGTTAGGATGTAGTATTTGATGAAAATTTAAAAGCTTATAGGCCATCACCTATACCTCATCATTTGCATTATATTGAAATGGATATCACTTCTAAACCTTATTATGATTAACATGGAATTTTTGAAGACTCATATTTAGTGAGTTCATATAGTTTAGATGATGAGACGCAAGGGGGACAACTAGAACCTACATCACCAATGGTAAAGGAAAATTTGAATTTACGTACTTAACCCGCACAACCTCAATTAAAATGGGTCCACACAACATGTCATGGGGTTTTTTCCTTAACAATATATTCTCAAGATCCAAACATGATAAGATCTTAATGTTGGTATGGTATTGAAAATTTGACACAATTGCAAGTAACATAAGATCCCAAGACTTATCATCATGATTCTAAGCATCATGAATAGTAGAAAACTAGGGTAGAAGAAATTTTTTCTTTAAAAAAAAAACCTTCTATGGATTTGGATATTCTTCCAAAGGGAAGAAAATAGTGAGGTGTAAATTGGTGTACCAAAATAAATATGTAATAGATAGATCCATAGAAAAGTACAAATAAAAATATATATAAAAAGTTTTTTCACATGTTTAAGCTATTGATTACCATGAAACCTTTTCTCCAATCACCAAAATGAATTTTATTTGGATATTACTCTCATTTTCCATGATGCAAGATGGTAAATCCACTAGATGGATGTTAAAAGTGCATTCTTACATGGTGATTCATATGAATAAGTATACATGTCCCAACCTTTAGAGTACATTAATAGTGAGAAATCCACTTATGTTTGTAGATTGTAAAGGTCCATGTATAGCCTAAAATAAGATCCCCAAGCTTGGTATGAAAAGATTGACATGTTTGTCACTTTTTATTTTACGTAATGTTCCTCCGAACCTACAGTATACACTAAGAAAGTAGATGGAAAACTCCTAATTTGGGTCCTCTATGTAGATGAGTTAATCATCACATGTGCTTCCACACAACATATTCATGATTTGAAAACACATTTAAAGTTGAGATGATTTTTTTTGATTTTCTACCATCTTTTCCAAGTCTTCAAATTTTACAATCTGACAAAGGTATTTTCACCCATCAGTTCAAATATGCTCAAGACATTCTGCACCACTTCAACATTGAAAAATGCAAGTCTGTACCAAATCCTTTTTAGTTAGGAGTCATTTTTTTTGGAAAATATTATTCTCCTTTAGTTGATGGGACACTCTACAAGAAATTAGTTGGAAGCCTACTCTACTTGACTCATAAACATCTAGATATTTATTTTGCTATGAATCTTATATCATGCTATTGTCAAGAATCCCATGAATGCCACTAGAAAGCTATAAAATGCAGTATTTAGTCTCTTTATGGTTCTACTAACTATGGGATTTCATGTAAGTTAGAAAACACACCCTCAATTTATGGTTAAAATTAATGGGGTAGTAAAAAAGAATCATGTTTCTCTTGAAACATGAGTTGTGGGGTATTCAAATAGTGATTGGGCAGGGGTATCAGATGATCATAATTCAACTGTAGGACACACACACACACACATGTCTCTTTATGGTACTACTAACTATGGGATTTCGTGTAAGTTAGGAAACACACCCTCAATTTATGGTTACACTTAATGGGGTGGTAAAAAAGAATCATGTTTCTCTTGAAACATGAGTTGTGGGATATTCAAATAGTGATTGGGCAGGGTATCAGATGTTCATAATTCAACTGTAGGATATATATATATCATCTTAGGGTAGGTAATTGTTGCTAAAAGGCATGAGTAATTGTCGATATGACACATGCTTTATAAATTTGGGTTTCAACATTCCCAACCCATGAAACATTCATGTGATAATCATACTGTCATCCATGTCTCTCACAACCCAGTGGAACAGTAATGCACAAAGCACATTGAGATACACATGCACTACATTGGCATTGTTGCTGGAAAAATTTGTACTTAAACAAAAAACAATAGTTTCAGGAACTGAAGTCCCTCCTCTTAATGAGGAGGTTCCCTTATTGAAAATAAAATATGTTAATAATAGGAATATGTATATTATTTATAGTTTTTAATATGGATTTTACAAAATTCTCAGATTCCATATGTTGTTTTTTCAAGGAAAGAAAGAAGAAAATGGGAGTGGAGAAGGAAAAATTTCAAGGATGATGACACTTTCAAATGAGAAAAAATATATATCTCAAATAACTTATGAAAATATGAATTTAAAAAATATTTTATTGAACAAAAATAAATTCACGAATCACACCACAATCAATATAATAAGAACACAAATGATACAAAGTTAGAAATATTGTTAGAAAGGTATGAGAAAAAAGTTTCATTAATATCTTTATTTCAAAATGTAAAATAGACAAATCAAACAAAGAAGGAAAGGAGATAAAAAATTCTCTTAAATTTTTTTTGATCTATGGAACAAAAAATTTAACCATGTACAATGGTAAAATACCCCCTATTTATACTTTTTTGCATTTAACTAACTTGTAACTGGTTCCCACTATAAAAGGTAATTAAATTGGCCATAGAATAGAAAGGGACCCTCGATCTTCCATGTGGATATAGATCTATAGGTGATCCCTTTCCCCTATATATGGATCACAACATTAATTAAGCCATAACATGAGTGACTTTAAATTTTAATTTCACTTAATTTTTATAAAAAAGAATTTCTCAAAGTGAAAATAGAAAAATCACTTAAGTGATATAAAAAGTGATTTTTACAACGCAATAATATAAGTGCACTTAAGTGATGGGTAAAAAAAATGAGAGGATCTAGGGAGAAAAAGGGACCATTGAAGAGACTCCTTGAGCATGATATGCTTCAGAACCTTGCCATTCAACATATGTGACTGAAATTATGCAACAATTTCCTTTACTTCATGCTCATGTGGGATAATATCATCATCCATAACATTGATCCAGGAATTGGTTTCCTCTAATATCTTCTTGACTCATCCAAACAAGTTTGGGAGTTCCTTAGTTACATTTGAAACAATATTGCAAATTTTTGCCATCAAGTTCATTGAATCAATACTAGCATGTTGAGGATGGAAAAAATGATATTTGATGTTTCTTTTGAACTAATCCTTAAGTTATTCAATCAATCTCCTCTTGGAATTTCTCTAATCAAGTGATTAGAAACACATGTCATGTAAATCAACACAAATTTATCATTTCAACATATCTTTCCTCTGCAAATGGAGAGAAGATAATCAATTGCTTCCTTGAGTGTTTTGATTCTACATTAAATAGTTCACATCCACTTTGTTGAAATATCATATTCTACATGAATAAACAATCCTTTGGAGAAAAAAAAATTCTTGTCTAAATTGGCCAAGGATTGAACATTAAGAATCACACTATCCTAATGAGAAATTTCAGTGCCAATTTCTTTCAAAGTCTCATTAATTTTCAGAGAGAGTTTCAATGTGCTCATATACGTTATTGAATTCATGAATGAATTTAAAACCATGCATCAAAATGATTTCTACCCATGAGTATGTGATTGTCCCTTGCTTACTGAATTGATGAACTTATTCTAAATCAATTTGATCAAACTTGTTGATGGGAGAGAGTGCTTGAGATGAAGAATTTGGCCAAGCATCTATGTCCGAAAATGTTTATAACCAAACTGCTGGTTTTTTATTTTTATTTATCCCATCGTGGTTTTTCAGTTTTTATTTATCCCACTAGAAAGGTGGTCACGGTGATGTAAATGGGAGGGATGAAAGTTAACGGAGGAAGAAGAAACGGAATTTTTTTGACCCATTTGTGGGACTCGACGTCAGTAGATACTTGAACCTATAGGCTATTAATGAAGAAGGAAGTTCAACAAAGGTCAAGGACCCACAACATTCATATTGTGGGAGTGGGCCAAGGAAATGATTCGTAGTAACCCAATGACATAAAGGGATGAGCCGCTAAAGCAAATCAAACCAAGCATTCAAAAATGTGTAGAAAATAATTTTGATGTCTTATGTAACTGTATGGAAATTACAAGTTATCAATTCTCAATGATTATGTCTTCTCAAATTTTCCACAAGCTAGTTGTTCTTCTACAATCATGCTTTGGGACATACATAAAGATCATTTTATCTAATCTTCCATGCATAACTACACTTATAAATAATGTGCAGAGATTAATAATTTTGAAAAAGAAATATATATTCATGCCCTTTTATTCAGTAGAGGGATGGACGTGTACAAACTAACATCAAGATTCCTTGGATTATATAATATATATTTTCAAATGTTTGTGAAATCTTATCATGTCACGTGTTATGAAAATTGTAGAATATCGTCGCCTAATTCTCACCTCTCCTCCAAGGGACACAAGAAAACATATAATTAAGGAAAGTATTAACAAGTAAACTAGATTTATTGGAGGTTATAATTTAGAGATGAAAAGTATGATTGTATGCATGTTTGTTAGATAGAGAATTTAAGCCTGGGACCATGTGATTTGCATTTCACCAACATCATCGTAATTGTGGACACCCAAGGCTTTCCACACGCCTGGAGAGGCATCGACTATATTGTTATTACAAGGGGGTTGGTAGTCATGATCGACATCACAACCAGAGAAATAATCACACTCGTCCACAACCATAGCCCGTGCGCTACGTCCATTTCCTGGATTAGTGATTTGTATGTAGTTGTGGCAACGACTGCCTCCTGCATAACAGCCTGTGGAAAGAGCAAATTTTATCACCGAATCACATCACCCTAATGTTTATACAAGCGCATATACTTGAACGCATAGTGTGATTGGATAACATGGGTACTAACTCCATGTTGTTGGACTTTCTACTTGAGATAGACCTCCAGAGAAATCTGGTTCTTGCTCCTAAGCTACCTGCCACAATCTACTCTAATGCAGGGGAAACTAACTATTCTAATCTAAATTTCCAACGGACCAGGGAGAGAGAATGCATGAAATGAAATCCTACACTAAAGCAGTGATACACCAGAAAAGGAGGGTGTGAGAGTAGTCTTCAAATGTGTGAAATACAGAAGCAAAGTGCACACTAGAAGAGGTGATGACAGTTCTCCATAATCTAGCAAAACACATTCACAACAATATTTCAAACATACACAATGATAATGGATCCCTGCATGAACATAGTAATAGACACAATATACTTGTAGAGAAGAGGTTAAAGGGGTAAGAAGAATGCAAGAAAACACAACAGGGGAAGATACATCCACAAACTTATATTTTATTGCTTCCTGATTTTCACAGTTCAATCGGTTACAAGGTAAGGGCCTGGATCACCATGCAAGGAGTCCACTACAAGGGCCTGCAGCACATTGGCTTCACAAAGAAATTTTGGTAGAGATTTTCTATAAAAACTACCTCCTTTACAATAAGCCCAACACTCTAATTTATAGAAAAAATGAGAAGAGAAAGAGAAGGGAAAATGAAAATCCTGAAATCTATCCTTCAACCACTTGTAAGAGGCATTAAATGGAGTAAAATGATTATATATTACTTACAAAAGGCTCCCCATACTTTCCCAGGTGCTACAGCAAAGAAAGAATGATGACCATGCCTCTTAATTGCATTCCCAACCACCAAATGAAACACTGTTATGAACCCAGCCACGTTTTCTAAAAAATATCAACCAATTTCTCATCAAATAAAGAATTTATTGATTTTTTTATGTCGGGCTCAAAGCCACGATTCCAACGGTATAAATTTTGTGTGATTTCGTTGAGAAATGCAAAAGTTATGGCCTTTTGAGTGCGGACAGCTATTTTGGGTCTGGCAGGCGTTTTCTGTCGTTTGACGGGAATGAGAATTAACTGACTAGAGCCAAATATTTTTATTTTAATTAAATATATCTAACCTCATTAAAAATACCATATGTAGAGGATTTCGTGCTCATTCCAGAAAGTCCAATTTTGTGAAAATTGGAGCTCGGAGTCAAAAGTTATGGCCGTTTGAAGTTTCACGGGTCAAACGTTGACTTTTCTTCTTTGCCTTCGGCCATTTCAGCTTTTCATGTCCCTCGCGTCCCACATGTACTTTTGTCCCAACTGTCCCAGATGAAAATCTCCTACTTTGGCCGATTCGGGCTTCCTTGTTCCTGTTTGCGGCCTTTTCACCTTTTCGTGTCCCTCACGCTTTTCGTCCGTCCCACGCGTACTTTTGTCCGAACAGCCTCAGAAAAAACTGTCCTCAAAAATCGGCATCTGATTCAGCGAGTTTGCGTCCTCCAAATGTACTTTTGTCCCAAGCTGTCCCAAAATCTTATGGGAAAAAGAAACTTAGACTGATCCCTCTTTTTGGCCGGTTCGGCTTTCCCGTCCCATGCCCTGACCCCAACTGTCCCACGGAAACAAAAGACTGGACTTAGCCGATTTTCTTTATCGGCCCCAAGCGTGGTACATCGAGTGGACTGCCTTGCCTGGTTCGAACCCCGACGTCCCACATGTCTGCGCACACATGTTATTTTTTGTATTTCTTCCATTTTTTGAACCTATTGGGATTCCCTTTAAAAAATGCAATCCCAAAATCGTGCGAAAAAAAACTTGACTGATTTTTAGGCCTGAAGCTCTTGGGCCCCAGAAATCTACTCAATTTCGGGCCAAAAATCAATCTCGCGCATTTTTTATGCATGTTATCAAAATTACCTTGAGGGGTGAATTTTGGATAACAGAAGCTTTTACAGTAGTCAATCCAAGAACGGCGGAGAATGTCACATTGGTCGTTGCAACCCTTGCCAAAGATTTGTAAAATAGGTCCCAACGGGAATTTTCTCTGTTAGGCACATCAGCCAATTGAGTTCTTTGTTTTTTCGGTAGACCATCAACTGCTTGGTTGAGAAGACACCTTCAAAGGCAAAAATATCTCAATTTATGAAGGCCCTCAATTTTGCCCCTTAGAAACGTGTTGATTCAATGGTAATTCATGATCGAGGTTCCTGGCCATAACCCTTCAAGACCCAAAGTCTAACATGTTCATTTTAGTAAAACAACCCTGTAACCTTATTTTTTGCATTTTTTCCATTTTCTCAACTTGTTGGGATTTCTTCTTGGATGGGAGAGTTAGAGAGAAGCCGAGGGGGACCCAAAAACATGATTTCGGGCCTTGAATCAATCTACTTGCTTGGGACTAAATAATTTGATGCATGTTATCAAAATTACCTTGAGGGGTGAATTTTGGATAACAATAACTTCAAGGTTGTTGATTTGAAGTCTGTTGTGGCCCAACGTTCTGATAAGGTTGTTGGTTGTTAGAGTAAAAATTTTGAGGTTTTTGCCTTTGGTTTTGACTCTGATATCCAGTTGGCTTTTGATTTGGACCTTGTGTTTGGATTTTTCATTGTTGTTGTTGTTTTTGTGGTTGTGGTGGATGATTAAAATCCACCATGTTGATTGTTGGAGTAAAATTGTTATTTCGTTAATTATTAGTAGGTGGCGAAATGTTTACAACATTTTCCTCTTTTAACTTGGTCAAGTTACTCCATCTGTTGTAACCCCACGGTTTTGTTAAGGATTTTAGGTCCTTGATTGGTATTCCTAGTATTAGGATAGGCCGTAGTGTTTTGATTGGGAGTGATTAATTTCCCATTTGTTCCATATGTCTTACGACCACTATCTATTTCTGCTTGGTCAATTCTGAGAGCACTCTCGAGTACTTCATCATAAGTTCTTAGTGGGAACTTCTGGACTTCTTCCTTTATCTCTCTATTGAGGGAATGAAGGAATAAATCACATAGTTCCATTTGATCCATGTTTGGAGCACTTGCTGATGAGTAGAGAACCATACACCATCTTTGAATAAAATGAGCAGTGGATTCATTATGTTCTTGTTTAATATGCAAGAATTCCCTTATTCCTGTTCTTAACAATTTGTTCATGTCAAAGGCTTTGATGAAATCTAACATGATTTTTTTAAATGAGTGTATCGAGGCTTCAAGTATTCTATAGTACCAATCAAGGGAAATACCCTCTAAGGTTTTAGGGAATATCTTGGCAACAACCCCATCCCAAGGGAGTAATTCCCGTATGGCTGTGGCATAGGCCTTGATGTGTGCATTTGGATCTCCCTTCCCTTTGTATTTGGGTAAATCACAGAAGAGGTCTTGGAAGCATAACACTTCATATGGTGAAGTCTAGGGGCTATTTTAAATATTCTGAATAATTCCCTACCACATAGGATTCGACCATCGATGGTGCCTGTTGAGGGGGTGGGGGTGGCATGGTTTGTTGATATGGCATAGCATATGTATTTGCAGGGACATAAGGGAATCCCTGTGGTTGAGCCTGAACATCCTGGGAGAAGAGAACATGTCTCCTTGTGGTGATTTTGAATAAATGTTTAAGTAAGGAGGAGCATTTTTCTGGTATGGGTTGTTTGGTGCCAAGCCGGGAGGTATCATATTTTCAACTGGAGTGTGTTTGAAAACATGGTCCTAGTTGGTGTTTGTTGTGGGTAGTTATAAAATTTTGAGGAGGCATGCCTAACATGCTATTCCTGTAAGGAGGTCAACCTGACTGGGGTGATACGGAGGGTTGGGGATTCCTACTTGCCCAAAATATGAATTTTTATTTGCTTGAGCAAGTTCCAATCCTCTAACCTTTTCAACTAAGGCTGAACTGACCTTTATTGGTGAAGACAAAGTGTTTTGCCTTAATGGCATTTGTTGTATACCTTGAGGTTGTAAAGGGGTATGATACCCTGCTATGAATTGATCATTACCCTGCCATGCGTCACCGAGAGTATTTCCCATAGGTGGAGGAATGGGGGTGTTTTCTTGGAACAGGGTATTAGGTTGTGTTTGTAAACTTCCTATAGGTGGATACATGTTTTGGAAGCATTGTTCACTTCTAGCATAGCGTGCTAAATACTCCTCATCCAAAACATGGGAGTGGATCTGACTGTCTACTTATTTGTGGTCTGAACAAAACCTGAGGAGATGAAATGGATTCTCCAGTAAACTTCATATTGTTAGAGCCTGAGGGCTCTGGTTGTTGCATTTGTGCAAGCTGATCTAACTCCTCAATTTGGAATGAAGAACTAGAGCTAGTTCTTTGAGGGGGAGTTTGAGATGACAAGTAATTACTTGAATAGTTTTCAGCCCATGCAGAAAGTGAGGGTGATGGTTGTCTATTTGTTTGACCATAATTTGCTTCAAGACCTGAGAGAGGTCTGCCATATGTGTCGTATCCCGACATATTCGGGGGGTATATGAATACCCACAGAATAATGGGAAAGAGCGAAGGTGGATGAAAGAAATGAAAAATAAAAGGGGAACGAATTGTTTGTTCACGTCGGGTTCACCAATTTTGTACGATGGAAAAGTGACATGCAAGCATGAGAATCTACAAGTAGCAACTCTTCTTCATACCTGACCTCCCGAGGTCATGCTGAGACATCCAGTGAATGTTGAAATTTATACGGATATAGACAAACTAGTTGGGTAATCTTATATCCTCAATACGCAATAATGGAATCTATGAATCTAAGGTGAAGAAGGCCTCCTAACTTGAATTGGTGTAATGGATTGTTTAGGATATAATAGCTGCTCGGAGGCTCTAATCAATGTCGAGCTCTGTCGAGATCCTATTTATTGGTTGTTGGATACGTGGAAAGTGACCTGTAGGTGCTTCGTGTATATTTCCAGACAAGGTCATGAAAATGGTGATGAGAGGTGTAGTGGATCCTCCATGGAGTTTTATGGATGATTCTTCTGGTCTAGTCCAGAAATCCCTAGCCTGATTGGCTGCTATATTTAATATGGAGAATTGTGTAATGATGTCTGGTAGGAGTGGTGAGGATCTAAATATTAGTGTGTGTAAACCAGTGTCAATGTTTGATTGATTTGTAGGCCCATTGGGTTATGGGACTTGTGGATCACAACCGTAAGTTCGTGGTTGTTGGCGACCTGTCCTATGGTAATATGAGGAGTCAATCTCTTCTCCTGACTATCCAATAGTCATAAGCTTTTTTAGCCTCTATGTTTAGAACTAGAAGTTGTGTAATTTTCTCATAATACCTTACAGGTGTTCTGAAACTTGAATATGTAAGCTAGTATCTATGTCGATGAGGAGGTCTCCTGCATTGGGCTGTGG
This sequence comes from Taxus chinensis, assembly GCA_019776745.2. Classification (NCBI taxonomy): domain Eukaryota; kingdom Viridiplantae; phylum Streptophyta; class Pinopsida; order Cupressales; family Taxaceae; genus Taxus; species Taxus chinensis. Next base: position 42,285 of record JAHRHJ020000279.1, on the reverse strand, counting down.
AACTAAAGGATCGCAACCAAATATTTTTCTCTTTCGAGTCCTTGTACAATCATGCGGATATCCTATCAAGGTAGTCTATAGTTAGGGTGATTTGACCAAAATGTGTATGCCTTGTCATCTTCAATATTTAACTCTCTCAATTGTTCACTAATTACTTGTAGGTTTACTGTTGTTTGAAAGACCTGGATCCTAAGGTCTTGATCTATATCAGCTAGCATTATGGGTAGATTTTGTTGAGGCACTATCGGTTCAAATATGTATTCTCTAGCCTCTTTAAGTCCCATGATTGTCGTGGAAAGATGATTCAATTTTAACTAAAACAAACAAGCTAATTATAAAAGATATATCTACACTATGCATATATTCTTTTATTTTTGTATTTTTGATGAAGTATTTTAATGAAATTAAAAGAGCAGCTATTCTAATATATTTAGAAAAATGGACAATTAATCTAATGAACAGAATCAAAACAAGCAAAGTAGCCTGGTGTAGCTATTTTCCTGTGCAGTTGTGATTTTATCCTAAATATCTAAGTAACTAACTAGTTTAATCGAAAGAATCTCAATCCTACCTCAGAAATGAGGAATGAATCATAGTTTCTCAGAAACTATCATTCCCCACAGCTTCCCTAGCAATATTGAAAGCAAAATTTAACTGAAATGAAATAATTTAATACTCTATTTGATGTACTTGTAACTAGAACTTTGATAGCTCAAGCCTGGAGTTTACAGAACAGTGGTAAATCTAGTTGTGTGTGATTTCATCCCCTCAGTGTAATCTCCTCATTCCTTCGTGTTCTTGTGAATCTAGAAAATCATGTATATGATAGCGTCAATAGAAGAAGATATTCGAACAATGACAGATTTGGATATAGACCGAATACAATGCAAGTAAGAGAGGGATAGTGCAAGTGAATAGAGCTTGACTATGTAATTCCTAGTAGGATTTATTGTGGGAATACAACACAAATATGTCGAGAATTCTGGAAACTATCTTTTGTGACAAAACAAAACCTACAACTCTAAATGGATTCTAATCTAAGAATGAAACTACCTTATCCTAAACTGATTGTATGGAACAACAATGAAGTAAGATGGAAACAAGAAGATCAAGTGATCCTAAAAAGAAAGGAAAAGCTAATAACTGATGCAAAACATGAAACTATTGGAACTCTAAGCAAGAACTTCAAAGAAATTGAATATTTAAATAGAGAAGGAGAGGGGCCATTTTGTTTGAAAACAAGTTGGCTATTTATAGCAATTGCATTTACCAGAGGGTAACTCCCAATTGAACTCCTTTACTATAAACAAAGAGAAAACACTATTTACTTGGTGGCCAAAAAATAAATGCAAGCCAAAGTGGTTGAAGAATGTGGGTGAAAGTTGAATTTTTACATTTGATGTGATTGTCCGAACATTCTGGAAAATGCGTACAGGACCGCCGCCCTATGCAGGGCGGCGGTTATAGGACTGCTGCCCTGTCCTGGGTGGCAGTCATGGGACCACAACCCAGGCAGGGTGGCAGTTTCGTCACTTAAGACCAAAATGCAAGGAAAAGGGGGCAAAGGGAAAAACAAAGCATGTGGAGGCTGAGGGGCAGCATGTGGATGTAAACGTATACTTGGCAAGCTTTTCTGGATTCTAAACACCTTGCAAGGAGACCCGTATCATCATTGGGGTATGTGTAACATCATTCTGGCGGTGTAGTACCCTATAATTTTATGTACGTACAGGGACCTCAAGTGTCTACATTATCTAAGCTTCAGTAAGATTAGGGTCGCCAGAAAATCTATGATATTTAGCTTTCTTGTGTAAAATGTGAGACTATCAACAATGACCCGAAGTAGCTTCGTGACATTAATAAATTCTATGGTCACGTATCCTAGGATCTAATTTTTTGCATTATAAGAAACTTTAAATATCACAATATCAAGAATTTTATTATCAGCCAAGGTGAAAAATCAACTAGGTGCTGATTTATCTGTTAATTAGTAAATCACAAGTGTCAACACTCAATAAAATTCAGGGAGGTTAAAGGGGCAAAAGAACTTAAAATTTTCCCAAGGTTTTAATTCTTAGGACTGTTAGACATGGTTCTCGTTTACTGGGGTTAGTGAAAACATTCACTTACCCCATGACAAGGGCCCTTAAAGGGATGCAAGGCCCATAAAAGTAGGAATTAAAAAATTTAAAGGCTAAGTGAAGGAGTTATTCAGGCCCACTTACCACTCTTAGAAATACGTTTCCAAAAGCGAAGGGCGGGGCGGTGGGGAAATGATTTAATCCTAAATTTTCCTTGAAAACAAACTTAGATGATAAATTTATTATTTTTCCAGGTAAAATGAAGTCTTCTAACTCCCTATAATTCATCAAGTGGAGCTGGTGGGCCTAAAAAATTTTCCCAAGACTTGGCAGTTCCGCGGGTCTGCCCAAGAATATTTTATTCTTAAAATTTGAAAGTTAGATTATTTTTGAAGCCATAATGAAGTAAAAAGATTCATCCAGGCCATAACGGATTTTGATAGGGAACTCATTTTTTTGTGAAAACAAGGACTTTCTAGAATGCTATAGACGTCGTCTTTGCACATAAACCTTAATAATTTGATTTTGACAAATTTTTAAGGGTCAATTTTTAAGAAAATTTTGGCAGGATTCTAAAATGTGAAAGCTAAGTTTTTTAACTTATAAATTTTGTTCAAATTTGTCTGCGTTAACTCTTTCTCAACATGCCCAAGGGCAGGCATGGAGGATTTGACAATTGGAATATTTTAGGATGGATTTCAAGGTTCAAAATCGTTTGATTGAATTAGCATTAATCAAAAATATTACCAATTTGAAATTCCAGCAAAATTCTGAGTTTTTGTCTGAACCCGATTTGAAAGGTTCTATAAAATACTTCATAAGTATTTTAAATTTGTTTGGGATCAGAAAGATATTTATTATATTGTATTAGTGTTTCAATTGTTTTCCATAGTTTACAGGGTTTTTATGTATCTTTTGATAAAAATTTGCAAATACCAGTTTACCGCTTAAATAAAAATGAAGTTTATACAATTCACAACCAGAGATTAATTCTATTTCTGCTTTGCCATGCCATACAAACGTTGATTACATTTCACCCAAGTTTTAACTACTTATATTTGAATTCAATCAAAATTTAAAAACAAGAATTTTACTTCTAATTTTGAAATCATGCATTTCAACAAAAACAGAGTAATATATCTTCTTCATACGTGTTTCTCTCTTTCAAACATAAAATTTCCTCAACATATTTCAACATAAATTTTACACAACAGTAACTCCATTTTTGGAAAAGAATATCAACTTCTATTTATATTTGTGACATACAAATTTACAATTTACCACTCACTTCTTTTCCTTTCATTCAAATGCACTTTCACAGTCTCTTTACACTTGTAGGATTTAGGTGCATATCTCTTTCTTATTTAACCATAGGATTTCATTTCAAAATTACCAATAACTATCCAATACAAATAATATTACAATTTTGCCTCATCCACTTGAAAGTGGGAAAAAGGCCTAAAAGAAATTGAAGTCTCACAAATTACTACCAAACTTGTCTTTCATTTCTCAGCTCCTAGAACAACAACATGAATATCCTCCATTTTCTTTATTTCAATTTGATCACAACAGAATAGGGGGAAAGGAAACGCTCTCCACCCAACCAAGACATCCAATGACAAGGAGAATCCATCCTTCTTCATTGGCCCCTGAGCCCCAACCACAATGCAATAAGAGATGTTTTCCAACACATGGCAACAATAGGCTTCCACAACACAAAGACATATTTCTCATTCAAAACACAATCCAAAATAAAATTGCAATTTGCAAGAACAAAATAAAGACAACAAACAAAACTCAGGCTTCATCATGCAAGCCAAAGGAGTAAGAAACTATGGGGGATGTTGTTTATGCCTCCCAAAGGGGAAATGGGTATCACCACCTGAGAACAAACTGCCAATATATATATATTATCATATTTACCTTGACATGCCTTATGCCTCCCCCAAGTACCCCTTATTCCTCACATTTCCTTATGCCTCCCCAACCTCTTATGGCACCCCATAACGAGTAAAGAAATGCAAATCTATTTATTTTTAAGGTGGAACCCAAATCCCAACTCCCTCCACACTTATACCTCCCCAAAATACTTATGTCTCCCATAAAATATACCCCAAAGCATCCTCCTACACCATCCCTAGGCCATCTACCCAAACAACCCACAAACATGCCAAAACATTCACAACAATAACATTTGCAAAATAAAAGAAGATAATTTCAAGAGCCAAGCTCTTACCTCTCCATAATGGAGTTTGTTCCAAGTTCTCCAACAGCAAGCTTTCCAATGCAAAACAACTCAAGATCAATGAAACACAGGCCTGTAAAAATCCTGCAAACTTTCTCGAAAAGCAAGATCTCAAAACAGCAAAAAAATTTTCCCCGAATGAAAGTATGCAAAAGTGAAGCAACCAAAAGAGTGTAACCCCAAAACAATAAAATGAATTCGAATATATAGAAGGGGGAAGAGAGGAGGATGAGGTGGATCTTTGTAGGATGCCACATCACACATCCTCAACTCCAACTCACAAGTCAACTTCAATCTCCAAGACACAATAAATAAGTAGGTGAATAATATGACAGTTTACTTACACACTCAAATCAAGCCCATACCCCAAAGGACTGAAATTAATTTCAAGAAAGAAGTGCAATTAAAACATTCAGCTAGACTTACAAAAATGCATAATGAAAGCTAGATTTAAACTCTCCAACCATAGGTAAGGTTGGTATGCAAATTTAAGAGGTATGGGACAAGTTTAACTTGTCCCACAAGCCTCCAAAATCAGCCTCCATGGACAAATTCGAATTCCAAAGAAGATGAAGTGTTTCATACTCCAAAATTTTACTTACATATCTCTTACACATCACTTACACATTTCTTACACATATCTTACAACATTTAATACAAGAGTCAACCACTCCAATAATTACTTTCTTATGACCCAAGATGGTTAATTTATTTTAACAATATGATTACTCACATTATATACCACAATTTATTTAAATAAAAAGGGGTAAACACATCACTTAAATAAACACATACAAACATCAATAAAAAGGAACCAAATAAATAAATACACATAACCCTTGGTCACATTTAAAGGTGATCCCCCCATGGGAATCCCTAACACAATCAAACACACAAACAAATACAAGTTGTCATGGTGACCTTGTTGAATTCATCTAGAATTCCAATGTGGTTGGTCTCCAATCCCCCGATGTTTGTTGTGATATTTTAAACCTGCAAAATACAAATACCTCCTTTGGCCTCGTGGCCATATTAGAACATCCAAATGAATATAAATATAATTTCAAGATCATCAACATATATGTGAATCACAACAAACATCAAGACAATCAACAATATCACTTACAATTTCATCCACAACTATATCATCATCAATTTTAATTCAATTCTCATTTTCTAGGTCTACTCAAAATATCCAAATATCACAAGTCTGAACAACATCTATAATGTAACCATGTCAAACAATATATCAACATCAATATCTAAAATGTCTCTAATAATCATCATGCACCATATATGAATCAAAGTCCACAATAAACCATGATCTAACATCTAACATCATGCTAAATTAAACTATAACAATGTCCATAATATAGTTAGCAGTATCATGATCAATATCACAAGGTGTCAAAGGAAAGTGGGCACTACATCCCCCTCCCCTTAGGCTCAATTCCTCCTGGAAGTCACTGAACAGATGTGGGAACTGAACTCGTAACAAAGTAGCATCCTCCCATGTAGCTGTAGTCTCATCATATCTGTCCCACTGCACCCAGACCTGATCAATCTCTCTACCTCGAAGGCCCAGGGTCCTACGATCTATAATGCAAATGGGCTCCACCATCACCTACCCCTAATCCTGCACCTAAATGATGTCCAATCTAACACATGAGAAGGATCTACAACATATCTCCTAAGAACTGAAACACGAAACACATCATGTACGTGAGACAAGCTAGGTGGCAATGCTAGACTTGGTAGGCCAAAGGGCCGATACGCTCCAAGATCTCAAAAGGACCCACAAATCTAGGAGCTAACTTAGAACCTTTTCCATAATGGATAGGGATCTTGTGTGGCCTACACATAAGGAACACCTTCATGTCCACATAAAAACTATGATCGGTCCTATGCTTGACGTACTTCTTCTACCTATCCTGTGCCTCCTGTAGCCTTTGCCTGATCATAAGCACCTGCTGCTCCATGTCCTGCAATAAAGTTGGTCCAAGAGAAACCCTGTCCTCTAACCTGTCCTAGCTAAGAGGTGTCCTACACTCTCTACCATACAAATCCTGAAAAGGAGCCATGCCTATAGAACTTTGAAAACTATTATTGTAGGAAAACTCCACCAAGTACAAGTACTCCTCCCATCTTGTTTGATGATCCATCACATACATCCTAAGCATGTCCTCTAAAATTTGATTCACCCACTCAGTTTTTCCATCTGTCTCAGGGTGATATGTTGTGCTGAAGTTGATCCTCATCCTGAGGGCATACTGCATGGTGGTCCAAAAATGGGAAGTATACAAAGGATCGTGGTCACAAATGATCTTCCATGGAATCCCATGCAACCTGACAATCTCATCAAGATATACCTGTGCCACTACACTAGCTATATAAGTGGTCTTTACCAGAGAAAAATGAGCCACTTTTGTCAATTTATCCACTGTGACCATGATGGCATCGTGGTGGTATCTCGACATCGGTAGCCCAACAATGAAGTCCATGGAAATGGTATCCCACTTCCATTCCGGTATAGCATGAGGATAGAGAAGGCCAGCTGGATGCTGATGCTTGGCCTTCACTTTCTGGCACTCTAAACAACATGACACAAACTAAGCCATGTCTCTACAAAGTCCTCTCCAATGATACAACTGTCTCAAGGTGGCGTGCATCTTCTTCACCCCAGGATGGGATGAATAGGGTGCACGATGTGCCTCTTGCCAAGATGTCCTACCTCAAGCCTCCATCTCTGGGAACATAAATCCAGCCTCTGTGCCTAAGAAGACCATCTTCCTCTAAAGAAAAACCATCAAACTTCCCCTTAATGGGTCTCTAATACTCAATCTCTACTCTGGCTGTAATGTAGAAGTTGTCATGAGGAAGCTGCTTGTAGAATCCTACTCCACAAATCCATGTGCTCACTGAGGTGGCCATAGCCACATGCCTCCATCTGCTAAGAGCATCTGTAACCACATTCTCCTTCCCTTTCACATGCTCTATCTCCATATCATACTCACAAAGAAACTCCATCCAATGCCGCTGACGAGCATTGAGATTGGGCTGCGTGAAGAGGTGGTGAAGACTCAAATGATCATCCTGAGTGTGAATCTCCTACCAAGAAGAAAGTGTCTCCATAGAACCAAGGTGTGCACAACTTCCACAAGCTCAAGATCATGAGTTGGATAATTAAGCTCATAATCCTTGAGTTTGTGAGACTCAAAAGCCACCACTCTTCCCTCCTGCATCAATACACCTCCAAGTCCTACTAAAGAAGCATCCGTGCATATGAAAAACTCACCCTGTGGATCCAACATTGCAAGAATAGGTGTTGTAGTGAGACATTCCTTCAGTGTCCTGAAAGGCCTTCCAGCTTGCACCTGTCTGACTAAACAAACTTCTTCCCTTTTTGTTGAAGGGAAGTGATGGGGTGCATAATCTAAGAGAAGTCTTGAACAAATCTCATGTAGTAACCTACTAATCCCATGAAGCTGTGCACCTCAGTCACAGTAGTGGGTGTTGGCCAATCCATGATAGCTCTAATCTTGGAAGGATCGATGTGATACCTTCCCCAGAAATGATATGACCCAAATACTGCACCTCCATCTGAAAGAATGCACACTTCTCCAGGTTCCCATAAAGTTAATGCTAACGAAGACACTGCAAAACCTAGCGAAGGTGCCCCTTGTGCTCCTCACACGTTCATGAGTAAATCAAAATGTCATCAAGGAAGATGAGCACGAAGTGATCTAAGAAGGTCCTAAATACCCCATTCATCAAACTCATAAACACTGCATGGGCATTCATCAAACCAAAAGGTACCACTGTGAACTCATAGTGGCCATATCTCATATGGAAGGTGGTCTTATGAATGTCCACCTCCAAAATCCTCAGCTGATGGTAACCTGACTTAAGGTATATCTTAGAGAAAGTTTGTGGCTCCCTTCATCTGATCAAACAAATCATCAATGCACGGAAGGGGATAATGATTCTTGATCATTACTTTGTTCAGCTGAGTGGTAATCAATACACAACCACAAGGATCCATCCTTCTTCTTTACAAAGATCACCAGTGCACCCCAAGGGGATACACTAGGAAAAATTAGGCCTTTCTCCAGAAGGCCCTCAAGCTGTAACTTGAGCTCGCAGAGCTTAGGGGTAGTCATCCAATAAGGTGCTCATGAGATAGGCTCTACTCCCAGAACCATATCTATATGAAAATCTATCTCATGTGGGGGTGGTAACCCCGTAGCTCCCCTAGAAAGACATCAAAAAAACTCTCTCAAAAGGGGATGGTCATCTAGCTATGGTCCACTAGATCCATCTTTTAATCAGTCACTAACTGTGACAGCAAACATCTAACAACCTCATCACACACACCACTTAAGCTGCATAGCGGAGATGGTGTGAATAGAAATGGGTCTCCTGATCCCCCCAAACTCCTAGATCATCTGTACAAGATATGATCTTGTGGTAACAATCCACTCTAGCTCTGTGTGCAGATAACCAGTCCATGCCCAAGATGACTCCATAAGAGCCCAACAGAAGGATACGAAGATCCGAGGTAGTGGTGAAAGGTCCCAAATCCACTACACACTCCTTAACTAAGGAGTCTACAGAGATCTTGGCTCCAGAAGCCATCTCAACATCCCAACTATGACCTTGCCTAACTGCCACCAGCCTGCATCACTCTACTAAAGATGGTGTAATAAAAGAATCAGAAGAACCAGAATCAAACAAAATGGAGGTAGGAATACCACCAATGTTACCTGTAGTCTCAATAACTGTACTCTGATGCTCTACCTGGTGGTTCTCAACCACTGCATACATCCTATGACTATGCCCCATGTCACCAATAGTAGGCTCTGAGATCTGTGTCTTACCCTTGTTATTAGGGTTCTGTGGGTAGTCTCTCCAAAAATGTCTAGTAACACCACACCCAAAACAACCACCTGATCCTCTCCCCTGAGTAGCAGCTCCAGTCGGTGCCCTAGAGGGGTGTGTTGTGGACCCTGATGACCCTGTTGTGGACTACTGAGGTATCTGTTAGTGAGCTCCTACTGACTGAGCTCTAGGTGCTCCCTGTGTCCTAATGGGACCCCTAGGAGGAGGCCCCATACTCTGACCCCTCTGTGCATCAAATCTCCGTGGAGGTCTATATGGTGGGTGAGACTATTGCTGTGGTCTAAAGGATGACTGTGTTGAACCCTACCCACCATGAGGAGGAGGTACTGACTCCCTCGATCTATTTTCTTACATCTATTGTATACGGCTCTGGACTCAGTCTCTAGCCTGCTGGGTCTTTCCCTGAGTCTCCTCTTCTATATAGGCCTTCTCAATGGCCTTAGCTAATTTCTGTGGAAAATGGATCCGCACTGCACCTCCAATGTCCAAATTTAGGCCCCAGATGAACCTATGGATCCACACCCACTCATCCTGCATGTAATCAACATACTAGAGTAGATCCAGAAATCTACTCTCATACTCAACCACTGTAAGAGATGCCTGTCAGAGGTCATGAAACTCATCAATCCTCTATTGTATGAACCTCTGAGATAAATATCTTCTCCTGAACCACTCCTCAAAGAGCTCCCAGGTAACTATCTCAGAATCAACATGGAGCTTCTACTCCTCTATCCTCCACCATACGCCTGCTCCATCCCTTAGAAGATGGATCGCAACACGAGCTTTCGTGTTGCTAGAGCAAGGGCAGAGCTTGAAGCACCCGCTCAAGCTCACCAACCGGCCTCTACCTGAAATCCACCTATGTCACCAGAATAATGAGCTGGCCATAGCTTCAGGATCTCCCTGATATGGTCTACAGTGGTGGTCTGGTGACCCCTAGGCCTCTCTGCATGCTCATCCCTAAGCCTAGGGCTCTGAGACCTATCTTTATGTCCTAAAACCCAGTCTCCCTGTCCCCTCTGTGGTGACTCTACTCTGACTGAATCCTCATGGGAGTTCTCTCCTCTATGCTCCTCACTATGCTGAGGAGATGCATGAGCCTCAATGGATGTCACCCTATCATGTCTGACTGAATGTGCTCCTATGGTCCCTCCACGTAGAGTGGCATTAACATCCTGAAGTGTCTGTAAAATCTGTGGTAGGATAGCTACTACAACATGATCTGGTGGTGGTAAGTCTAGGTCTATGTGAAAAGACCCCTCATCTTTTCTGCACCTCTTGCACAGACCAAGGCGAGAGTTAGTTCATCTTTCTAAGTTTTATTCAGTTTTCCATGTTTACTAAAATATGTAATTTCCACACAAAGTTGTTTTCTAGATTCAAAAATGTGCTAGGTTAAAGTTCATGTCTCAAGTTTTCTAGTGTGCCCAAGGGTCCAAGATCTTGAACCCATGGCTCTGATACCAAGTGTAACGCCTGCTAAAAAACCCACTTGAGAACCAAGAACAACCTAGGATTAGTTAGAAAAATTATGGAATAATTTTTTTAAATTTTTTTAGGTGTTAACAACCAAAGTCTCAAGGACAATTAAATTCAACTAATACCTTTTCCCATTATAACAATTACTAATTCCACATTATAAATCATTAAGTGTAATAAATCCACACCTAGCTCAAATTTCCTTAGGTTAATTTAATCACTAATTACATTACATTTTAGCTAATATCCCCTGATTTAAAATTTTAGGGTTAAGGGACCAAAAAATTAAATACCCAAGGTATTTAATTCCATTAGATCTAATGACAAGAGAAAGGTTTAATTACCGGGGGAAAAAGAATACATATTTAAAATCATCAGACTAAATTCTTACTTACCCCCTCCCAAGGCTCACTAAAGATTCAACTTGATTTTTCTCATAAAAATGCACTAAAACTTCCTGAAAACATTTCCATTAGATAGGAAATTTCCTCACCTTTCTATGATATAAATAAGTCCTCCTAACTCCTCATATTTCTCAAGTTATGGGACGGTGGGCATTGGGAGGAAAATTTTCCCAACAGTGGGTCTGCAAGCCTGGGGAGGAAAATTTTTCCCAACTCGAGGTCTATGTGGACTTTTCACCTAGAGAGAGAAAAGGTAAATTTTCCCATACGTGGCCAGCCAAGTGGGGAAAACTTAGCACTTTTTACTTTTTGGGATAAATTGAGCAAACTACCTCCACACGCTCCGCCAGTCTGTAAGGGGACACATGTCAATTTCCAAGTTCCAGCAGGGAAATTTGGGTTGCCAGAGAAATTTAAGACATTTAGCTTTCCTCCTGAAAAAGTGTTAAGGGATCAAAATGACCCATTCCACCGACGCCCAGACGATGCCACGTGCCAGGATCTCATTGGCTGTAGGGTGGCGGGGCACGGAGAAACTTTTAAATTTTTGCCAAAATAATTAAAACTTTAAGGTTGAAAAATAACCGCTCCTCCACTCATCATCTCATGAAGCCAAGTGTCAAGCCAATCATTGGCTGGGGAGGTGGGCCGATGGAGAAAACTTCTAGAAATTTTCCCAAAATTTTAAAAGTTAAGGTTAGAACGTGGGCCCGCGCGCCCCGCATGCTTTTCCAAGGAAAGGGCGGGGATGCGGGGCCGCGGAGAAAAGTAAGAATTTTAAATTTTTTTTGGAAAGGTTAAGTTAAGGGTTGTGGGCCGCAAGCCGCACGAAAAATGTTTCCAAAAAATGGGTTTCCCAAAAACTTAGAATTATTTTTGGGAAGGGAAAGGTTAGCGGAGGGAAATTTCATCCAAATTTTCCAAAAAGTGCAAAAAAAGAAATATTTTTCTCAATCAAGGGTCCACCCAAGAATAGATTATTTTTGACAGTTAGATTATTTTTAAGAAAATGAAGTAAAAACTTCAGAAGGCCATAACTTTGATAGGGAACTCGGGTTTTGGAAAACAAGGACTTTCTAAAAATCTCACGAAGTCCTCTTTGCATAAACCTTAAGAATTTGATTTTGACAAAGTTTAAAGGGTCAATTTTTAGAAATGTTTTCTGTCAGGCTTCTAAAATTTGAACTGGTATTTTTAACTTATAAATTTTGTTCAAATTTTTTATTAACTCTTTCTCAACATGCCTAAAAGGACATGGAGGATTTTACTTGGAATGATTTTAGGATGGATTGCAAGTTTCAAAAGGTTTGATTGATTAGCAATTCCAAAATTACCAAAAAAAATGTTCCATTAGAAATTCTGTAATTTTTGTCTGAACCCGATTTGAAAGGTTCTTTAAAATTTTCATGAGTATTTTAGTTTGTTTGGGGATCATTTTGATCTTTCTTAGATTTTGTCCAGTGTTTCAATTCATTTTTCTCATAGTATTTACAGGGTTTTTATGTATCTTTTGATAAAAAATTTACAAGTTTACCGTGAAATAAAAATGAAGTTTATACATTTCACAAATAGAGATTAATCTATTTCTTTTTCCATGCCATAAAACGTTGATTAATTTCATGCTAGTTTTAACTAGTTATCTTTACTTCAATCTAAATGATAAAAACAAGAATGCAACTTCTAATTTTCAAATCATTTAGCATTTCAACAAAAATAGAGTAATATATTTCTTCATATGTGTTTCTCTCTTTCAAAAAAAGAATTTCCTCAACATATTTCAACACAAATTTCATTACACAAGGAATAACACCATTTTTGGAAAAGAATATCACAATTTATTTATATTTTCACATACAACTTTACAATTTACTACTCTTTCTCTTTTCCTTTCACAAACTGAATTTCAAGTCTCTTTACATTTAGTCAAATTTTGGTGCATATCTCTTTCTTATTTCGAATTACAAGGATTTCATAGCCAAATAAAAACCATCTTTCCATCACAAATAATGTACAAGGTCATCCACTTCAAAGTGGGAAAAAAGGTTCCAATACAGAAAGAAGTCTCAACAAGGACTGTCAAACTTTGTCTTCTTTCTCAGCTCTAGAACAACAACATGAATATCCTCCATTTTCTTTATTTCAATTTGATCACAACAAAATAGGGGAAAGGCAATGCTCTCCACCCAACCAAGACATCCAATGAAAGGAGAATCCATCCTTCTTCATTGGCCCCTGAGCCCCAACCACAATGCAATAAGATATGTTTTCCAACACATGGAAACAACAGGCTTCCACAACACAAAGACATATTTCTCATTCAAAACACATTCCAAAATAAAATTGTAGTTTGCAACCACATAATAAAGACAACAAACAACACTCAGGATTCATCATGCAAGCCAAAGGAGCAAGAAACTATGGGGGATGCTGCTTATGCCTCCCAAAGGGGAAATGGGTATCACCACTTGAAAACAAACCACCAAATATATATATATATATATATATTTCAAATCCCTGACATGCCCTTATGCCTCCCCCAAGTACCCCTTATTCCTCACATTTCCTTATCTCTCCCCAACCTCTTATGGCACCCCATAACGAGTAAAGAAATGCAAGCTATTTCTTTTTAAGGTGGAACCCAAATCCCAACTCCCTCCACACTTATGCCTCCCACAGAAATACCCCATAGTCTTCTCCTACACCATCCCTAGGCCATCTACCCAAACAACCCACACACAAGCCAAAACATTCACAACAATAACATTTGTACAAATAAAAGAAGAGCATTTCAAGAGTCCAAGCTCTTACCTCTCCATAATGGAGTTTGTTTCAAAGTTCCAACCAGGCAAGATTTCCAATGTAAAACAAGTCTAAGATCAACAAAACACAGGCCTGTAAAAATTCTGCAACTTCTCTCCAAAAGCAAGAGCTCCAAACAGCAAAAGAAATTCACCCCCAAACCAAGTATCCAAAAGTGAAGCAACCAAAAGAGTGTAACCCCAAACAATAAAATGAATTCGAATATATAGAAGGGGGAAGATGGATCTTTGTAGGATGACACATCACACATCCTCAACTTAACTCACAAGTCAACTTCAATCTCAAGACACAATAAATAAGTAGGTGAATAATATGACAGTTTACTTACACACTCAAATCAAGCCCATACCCCAAAGGACTGAAATTAATTTCAAGAAGAAGTGCAATTAAAACATTTTGCTAGACTTACAAAAATGCATAATGAAATTCTAATTTAAACTCTCCAAACCATAGGTAAGGTTGGTATGCAAATTTAAGAGGTATGGGACAAGTTTAACTTGACCCACAAGCCTCCAAAATCAGTCTCCAAGGACAATTTCGAATTCTCCAAGAAAGTGAAGTGTTTCATACTCCAAATTTTACTTACATATCACTTACACATTACTTACACATCACACATATCTACAACATTTAATAAAAGGCCAACCACTCCAATAATTACTTTCTTATGACCCATCTTTGATTCATTTATTTTAACAATATGATTACTCACATTATATACCACCATTTATTTAAATAGAAAGGGGTAAACACACCACTTAAATAAACACATGCAAATCAATAAAAAGGAACCAAATAAATAAATACACATAACCCTTGGTCACATTTAAAGGTGATCCCCCCATGGGAATCCCTAACACAATCAAACACACAAACAAATACAAGTTACCATGGTGACCTTGTTGAATTCATCTAGAATTCCAATGTGGTTGGTCTCCAATCCCATGATGTTTGTTGTGATATTTTAAACCTGCAAAATATAAATACCTCCTTCAGCCTCGTGGCGATATTAGAACATCCAAATGAATATAAATATAATTTCAAAATCATCTAGATATATGTGAATCACAACAAACATCAAGACAATCAACAATATCACTTACAATTTCATCCACAACTATATCATCATGCAATTTTAATTCAATTCTCATTTTCTAGGTCTACTCAAAATATCCAAATATCACATGTCCGAACAACATCTATAATGTAACCATGTCAAACAATATATCAACATCAATATATAAAATGTTTCTAATAATCATCATGCACCATATATGAATCAAAGTCCACAATAAACTATGATCTAACATCTAACATCATGCTAAATTAAATTATAACAATGTCCATAATATAGTTAGCAGTATCAGGATCAATATCACAATGTGTCTAAGGAAATTGTGCACTACATGAGTTGTGTTATCTTAATTTTGTGCTTGATGTTGTATCATGCATTGTTAAATGGTTGTGATGTGTTTACTGTACAAATTAAGTGGTTTATTTTTTTCCCTTCCATGAGTTGCAATTGAGTTTCTTAGATCATTTTGGAGCAATCTATTAATTGCAAGATATGAATAGTAATCAGTTTTTTAAAGCATTTGTACCTTTAAATTGAACAATCTAAGGTTCTAATGATCGAGTTGCTTGATTTTATAAACTGAAACTATACTTCTTTTAACTGGATTTGAAATTTGTACTTAATAAGAACATTAGACGGCTGTAGCTTTAACAATGAAATGTTTACAATGTTTGAAACATGCTCTTATTTAGAATTTGTATCTTACAGTTTGTATGGAGGGATTTGATAGAAACTTTCCTTTCTAAACTGCCCTTATTTTTCTTGAAAATATTTACCTTACTCGCTATGATTTTATATTTGATAGAACTTTCATTCTGTAAATCTTAATTTTAGAAACTCTATTCCATTTTTGAGATTGTACTTTTGTCGAAACACTTGAGACGTCATTATCTTTTCATGGATGATTACCAGTGATTTATGAAACCTGAATTGTTTCTTGATCGGTTAGTATGCCAATGTCATAACTTATGGCTTTCTTTGATTCTTGATCTTGATGATGTAGACAATGTCTACCATTTCAATTATTATCTTGTGATTTATTTTGTTTCCCCATTTTTTGGGAAAATGAGAAATTTAAGAACACTAAATCATACTTTTGTCTGTAGCTTTGCATTGATGTATGATTTTTCAAGAGAACTGTTTAATCTAGAAATGTATCATGTGAAGGGACCTTCATGATAATTGTGTTCTCCATTTTTGATATTTCCTTCTATTTACCTGGTTGGATGCAATTTATAAATGGATATCTGCACTTATCTTGGTAAGAAATCTTTCATTGTTACAACTTTCAACTTTTTCTTCAACACCTAAAAGAATATGCATGATAATATATGTACTCATCATTATTGTAACTGTGTTGCTATCTCCTTTTTCCATTTTGAATCTAAAAATGCATAGTGGGAATGGATGTTCCTGTAACTTTATAATTGCTTCAAATCTTCCTCGGAAAACTTGTAACCATGTACTTGTAGGCATGATGAAAACTTGTACTTTTATTTTAATAAAATTGCATAAAAACACATTTGATCTAGAAATTAATTTCTCTCTTTACTTGATATGGAATTTATAACCACCATACCCAATAGTGTACCTTTATAAGATGATTATTCTTTTTTTTGATCTAGTCTAAGAAATTAATAAATCATCACAAATTTGTATTTCTCTTGAAAGTATGATCATCATGTATTGTACTAAATTTCACTCTTTTTTTCATTTTTGTACCTAATAATGCATGTACTTCTGAAAATGAAAATATAACAAGGAAGTCAAAACCCTGAGCTATAACATGATCTTTTTTCTCTTTTAGGTACCATGAAGTATATTGATGAAGATAACCAGAGTAACAACATGCAAAGGAGAAACTTCATCATTACAAGAAATGACATGTTTTCTATACATTTTACATATCTAGTTTTACAATTGCATGCACTCTTTTAATCTTGATATTCATATCCCACGGATTGTGCGGGATGAATGTACTCTTTCTTGTTGAATAAATGAAAATGTCTTATGCTATGAGATTTTTAAGTTTATTTTACATTTAATTTCTATAACATGATGTGGAATGAACCTAAACAACTCAACACATAATGCAATTTCATTTAATCATAAGGAAATAAGCTGAGTTAATTGTGCTTGTACTTTACTATCCAAGTGCAAGTAAACACAACTTAATGTAAACTAAACTTTATCCCAAATTCTCCATTTTAGTAACTCTGTTTGTTGTTTTGGGGTGTAATTTCTGATATATGCTACCCTTCCCACTTTCATCAAGGCCTTGAATTATTATTCCAAGGATGATGCATGGATTTTCTAAAAACAACGCCTTAGAATGGTAGTGTATGTGAGATATTGCATCCTAGAACAACACCTAGAGCTATTGATTTTCTTGCAACTCATCCCAAATCTATCCAAAACTAAGAAACTGAAAAAAAAAACTTGGTACCCCATTATGATGATTGACCAAAAATGGTCACCAAATACCCTACAGAGTAGGTAGTGATTCATGACAAGAACATATTCATGGAACAATATTCAGCTCAAGAATCATTCATTAAATATGGGAAGGATCAATGGTCCCACCGTATTGGCATGTGGGAAACATTTTTACATACAATGCCCCATGTGGGCCAGGAAATAAATGTTGTCATGTAAATATATCACTCTCACCTAAAATACATGTTTATAAATAAAATATGAGTTTCTTCCCTCAAATAGTGGATTGGTTGGTAAAGCAGTTGGTAATTTTTGTATTTTTATATTATTGGTGGATCCAAATTGTGAGGAGAATGGGTTTTATAGGAAATTCAAGTTAGAGAAATTGGAAAACAAGTCATGGGTTGAATCACAATGTATCCCTAATGGTGACGTGATGTTAAGTGAGATTGACTTTGATGTGGCATGGGTGAGGAGCTAAATCAAAGAAGAAGAAAATTTTATAGGTTAGAATGGTTAGTCACTCTTTTGGAATGTGTGAATGCATGTGGTCAACCTAAGGGCATGTGTGTAAGAGCATGTTGAAAATTTTTTATTTGAGAAAAAAATAGGAGTATAATTTTCTTTAAGAATTAATGATTCATTTTCTTCAACAAGAAATGTTTTTTCCTAAGTAAGTGTTATGCATGTTTATTTTTTCCTTTTCCTATTTGGTTGAATTTTTAAATGAATTTCATAGTTTTATTATCATTCATCCATTTGTGTATTTTTAGGATGATTCAAATAATAATTTTCATGACCTTTCCACAAACAATGTTTTTAATGTTCCTCTAAATGAAAACATTGTCGGTTATGTGGATGACCCCAATGATCCCTAAATTCTTAAGATATGTGGAATGCTATAAATATCCCTTTAAAGTATTATAGGGTAGAGCATGATTCTATGAAAATATGTTTCTTTCCCTAAGTAAATGGCAACCGAGTTCCCCTATTTTTGTGATAAATGTTTGAATTTTGGCCACATCTTTGACTGTTGCATAGATCTTGTTCAAGCTTAGAAAAAGAAGAGTGAGGATGTTGGCTCTCATATTTTGAAGCCCCTTCCTTGATCAGATTTTTACCTTCAACCCTCTGTAATTTTATACCCTAGCTTCGATGCACAGGATATAACTTAAGTCTTCTCATCTTTAGTCATTGCACCCTCTGCCAGTAATCCTACTTCCTCCCCCAGTAGAACGATCTCGCTTACTCTGTGTCATATTTTTTTTTTAGTTTCCTTTCAATGGTGATGGTGGAGGATTTATTAGGGAACAAGGGTAGACATGACATGTTTGAGATAGTTTAAGATACACCTATCACCTTCCTATCGCAACTAGATACCGATTATGCCCCTATTTGGGAAGATTCTAATCTTCGATTGAGCATTTATCTCCAACTTGAATGATGGGAAAATAATCTTAGAAAATATGGAGACATCTTAACATCTATAATACGTTGAATTAAATGAATGTTCAAATAGATGTTGCTTTGCATAAGGAAAATGAAGAAAAATATGGTGGAACTCAGTAGGGGGTTTTAGAAATTACTTCGAACATCGAGAAATAAATTACGTTGAATGACATTAAGCCTTAAAAAAAAACTCTTTAAAACCCCGTTGGTCTTAAAATTGTTTATTTCTTGGAGGGACTTTTTTACAAGGATATATTTAGGAAAACTATGGGCTCCCTGCAATAAAAAATTAATATTATAGAAAATATAGGTGCAATGGTTCGCATCATTTTGGTTGAATTTTTTGGTGCATTTGGGAATTTCTTTATTGTTATTTTCGTGAGTGTGGTTTCTTCCCCCTATTTTTGAGGGTTATTCTAATGTTTTGTTATTGTTTGTTTATTGCATCCTAGCTTCTTTTTCTAGTCATTTCTTCTTGGTCTTCATTGTTGTCTCTTGGCTCCGGGCCTTTATTTTCTGGGTAGGTTCCCAGTCAAAAAATCTTTATCCTTATCTTGAATAAAAATCAATCATCACCATGACCAATGTTTCAAACATATAAAATATGGTTTCGGAACCACTTTACGGCGTTTAACCAATTTTGTGTAGATTATTACATTCATAGGAATGTAACACCAATAAATAAACATTCTGAATTCCCTCCCACATGTAAAGGGAAATCAAAGTGTGCTCATTTTTAAGAGGATTTGGATAGAGAGGTTGCAAAAGATGAGGAAAAACAAAAATTCATATGATCTATAAACCTTCAATTTCCTTAGCTATCCAAAAGTTACTTGGTGTACTTATGGTTAGCATAACGATTGGGTCAATAGTCATGCTATATATCTTAATATTTTCTTCAAAAACATCATGCTTTCTGATGTTTTTTTTCTCAACTACCACATCACATTCAAAAAATAATTATGCATAGAAAACACAAGAAAAACTTACATGGTTTATGTTCTAAATATCTTCATTTGTTATAAGATTTCAAGATGATATTTTCAAAATCTATTGATATGTGTAACGCCCATCTAAAACAACCACTCGAAAATCAAGAATAACCTAGGTTTGATTAGGAAAATTTAAGGAATAATTTTTTTAGGTGTTCCCAAAAAAATTCCAGAGTTCATAACAACAGTTATATAAAAAAAATTCTACACAACACAAAGAGAGAGATAGTCAACCATAGAGTAGATAGATTATCTTCTTGCAGGATGCGCAGGAGAAATTTCCCTGGGCACGGAAGAGAGGTGTGAAGGGAAACTATTTTTCTCCTTGGCATGCAAGACACATGCGGAAGAGACTAATTCTCTCTTGGGTGTGCAAGATGGGCGTAGAAGAGACTCATTTTGTCATGTGCGTGTAAGAAGGGTGCGCAAGAAGTTCCAGGCACACAAGACGAGTGCGCAAGAGGCTATTGGCACATAAGATGGGTGCGCAAGAGGTGTTTCCTCTTCTGCGAACTTCAGAAGGCCATAACTTTTGATAGGGAACTCTGTTTTGAGAAAACGAGGACTTTTCAGAAATCGCTCAATGTCCTATTTGCACAAAAACCTTGAGAATTCAATTTGGATAAATGTTTAAGTGTCAAGTTTGAGAGAATGCTCTGCTGGCTTATAAAATGAAAACTGGTAACATTAGACTTATAAAATTTTGTTCAATTCGACCTCCTTCCATTCCCAACATGCCAAAAAGACATGGAGGGTTGTACATAGAGTATTTTAGGATGGATTTCAAGGTAAAATTTGTTTAGTTGATTAACAATTCAAAATTTGCAACTTTTGACAACAAAATGACTGCAATTTTGTCGTTGCTTGATTTGAAAGGCTCCTAACAGTTTCTTAAATGGTTTAGTTTGTTTGGGGTCATTTTTAATAATATTAATTTCAATTTAATATATTCATTTTATCATTCCTTGTTGCAGGGGTCATACTATACCTTTGAGTAAAATATTTGCCAATTTGAAAATTCTCTAATAGAGTTCTACAACTTCAATTTCGATTTGATCCATTTACATTTACCAACATAAATTTATGAATTTATTCTAATCCAATCACTATAATATTATTTTTCCTTCAAGTCATACATTCTAAAGGAAAAGAGTAATATATTCTCTTCATACATATTCCCTTTTCAATTTTCCAAACAAATATTTCAAATACATTGCAAACAAAGATTTCCAATGAAGACAATATCATATTAACATAACTAAATAACTTCTATTGACTTGTATGATTCTTTTACAACTTTCTTTTCCATTGATCAAATACAACTTACAAGGATATAAATCTTTCTTTTCTTTCATCCAAAAAAGAAAACATAGTACATCTCTTTCACATTTCGAATTACAACTTTCATAACCAATAAAAAACATCTTTCTATCACCAATAATACACAAGGTCATCCACTTCAAAGTGGGAAAGGGTTACAATAAATAATTATTTCAACAAGGGACTAGTCAAACTATCTTCTTGTCTCAGCTCCAGGACGATCAACATGCAGATCCATCTCATTCATCCAATTTTGATCACAAAAAAAGTAGGGAGAAAGGCAACGCTCTCCACCCAACCATGACATACTAATGAAAAGAGAAGTCATCCTTCAATCATTGGCCCTCGAGCCCCAACCACAATGCAATAAGAAATGTGTGATTCAACTCATGGCAAACAACAGGCTTCCACAAAACATACAAGACAACATTCTTTCAACATGCACATTTCAAATTAAAAACACAGTCCAAAACAAAACAACAGTTTACAAGTGCACCTTGAAAACATAATAAGACCAAACTTCATGCTTCATCATGCAAGCCAAAGGAGCAAGAAACTATGGGGGAAGCTGCTTAAGCCTCCCAAATGGGAATTGGGTATCACCACCTAAGAACAAACCACTAATATATAACATTTCAAATCCTTGACATTTCCTTATGCCTCCCCCAAGTACCCCTTATTCCTCACATTTCCTTATGCCCCCCACAACCTCCTTATGCCCCCCCACAACGAGTAAAGAAATGCAAGCTATTTCTTTGTCCATGGTGGATCCCAAATCCCAAACTCCCTCCACAATAATATTTGATGCCACTGGCAAAATCCCTTATGCCCCCCACAACATGGATTCCCCATAGCCTTCTCCTACACCATTCCTAAGCAATCTACCCAACAGCCCACAACCATGCTACAACATTCACAACAATAACATTCAACCATTCACATATACAATAAAATAAAGAAATAACAACATAAAAGAAGAGCTAAGCTCCTACCTCTCCATGGTATATTTTGTTCCAAGTCCACAGCAATAAGCTTTCCAATGTCAAATACAGTCCCAAAATCAACAATCCAACAAGCATGCAAAGTTCTGCAATCTCCTTCCAAAAGCAAGAGCTCTCAATCAACCCCAAGAAGAATTCACCCCAAAAATGAAGCGATGCAAAAATGATTCAACAACCCAAAAACAAGTTAAAGAGTTTGAATTTTATAGAGGAGTGAAGAGAAGAGGATGAGGTGGATCCATGTAGGATGCCACATCACACATCCTCAACTCGTAACACAAAAGTCAAATTTCATTCTCCCAATGCACAATAAATGAGGTGGCTGAATAATATGACAATTTTACTTACACGCTCCAAACAATCCCACACCCCATAAGGACTGAATTTAATAAAATGTAAGAAGAGTGTAATTAAAATCATGCAACTTGATTTATAAAAATGCATTATAAAAGTATAAATTTAACCTTCCAACCATAGGTATGGTATGGTCATATAAATTTAAGAGGTATGGGACAAGTTTTACTTATCCCATAAGCCTCCAAAAACAGCCTCCAAGGAAAAATTTGAATTTCCAAGGAGGTGGAGTGTTTCATACTCCAAAATCTGGCTTACACAACTCTTACACATCACTTACACATGTACTTAAAAACATATTTAATAAAAAATCCAACAACTTCTATTAATTAATTTCTTATGATCCCAAATTTTTATTTATTTATTTACTTTGAGCAATATGATTACTCACATTAATTCTCACACAATTTAAAATAATAATGAAAGCGGCTAAATGCATCACAAAATAAACACATGCAAACAATAATAAAAGGACAAAATACATTAAAATACACAAAGCCCCTTGGTCACATGTAAAGGTAATCCCCCCTATAAGAATCCCCAACAAAACAACAAATACACACATACACACACACATAAAATGTTGCCATGGTGACCTTGTTGAATTCATCTAGAATTTCAATGTGGTTGGTCTCCAATCCCTTGATGTTTGTTGTGATATTTTAAACCTGCAAAAATACAAATACCTCCTTCAGCCTCATGGCCATATCAGAGCATCCAACATGAATATAAATATAATTCACAAAATCATCTATAGCATATGAATCACAACAACATCAAGGCATTATCAAAAATATGCACTTATAATGAGTTGGTGATCAACAACGTATATCATCATCATATTAGATGTCCATTTTTCTAGGTCTACTCACAATGAGTCCAAAAATCACATGTCTGAACAGACATTTGTGGGATATATCCATGTCAAATAGTATATCATCATCCACATATGAGTGTTGACTCCTAGATATCAAGGATGCATCATAACTCTAAATCAAGATCAACCTCTAATCTGTGAATCCATACATCCCGACATCATACTTGAATCTATAATATCATAATTCGGTGTACTTTCATAATGTGCAATCAACTGGTATCAAGATCAGCTATCAAAAGGTGTCAAAGCAGGAAGTGGTACTACTATGTCATTTTTACAATGCCTTGCTATCATGATTTTCATCTACTTGTTTGCAATATCTTGGATCTGTTATAAGTTTTTTGGTGAAATAACATTGTTGCAATTTCTATATTACGATCTGGTTTTAACTCTAATGGTCACGGGGTTCATAGAGCCCCTCCTTCTTAGGTATGGGGACTGATCCTAATTTCAGCTGAATGCAAAGACTAGATGTGGAGAAATTGTGGGTGGTACGTTAATCCAGGGAGTCACATAGCTGAATACTCTTATAAATATGTGGCAAACTGCTTGTAACAGTGTACAAGGGAGTATATTTTCTTTGAATATGTTCAAGAGGTTTTAACATTATTTAGGGTTCTTTTGGTTTTTAGTGGAGATATTTTCGAATCTAAAGTGGATCTACTAAGAATGAGATTTTTTATAACACTAATTGATTCATGATTGTGAACAATTCAATAAGCTAATTCTGATATGAAACCCTAAGGTTACAAGAGAGGGAAAGCATGGACTTAGCAAGATTTGAACGTGTGATTCATGTAACTGATCTAAGTTAGAAAATTGCAGTGAACTAGAAGGGCAGATGTGTCGCAATTGAGTACAGTAAATTCTTGAGTTCGTCGGATAAACCTAGACTAGGGCACATGTGACTACGCAGGATCTCAAATACCTAGTTTTTCTGAGTATCACAAGGTGTTCGTTGATAGTCACTTTTGGTAGCATGTATGTCGCACTATGATGATAGAATTCTCATGTAAGCTCCAAAGAGATTGATGACCTGTAAGGAACCCTCAAACTACATCAAATACTGAAAAATGAAAAGATGAAATATGGGGATTCAGAAGCTACTACTAGTGATCATCTTCTTGCATTTTTTTTTTACATTGGACTGATCTCCATTTACAGCCCATCCGTGGATCTGGTCTACACAGGAGATTCGTGGAATTACATGCAATTCAGCGCCTGATAAAACAATTATTTGTCCCATGAAAAGTTGTTAAAAAAAAAAAAAAAAAAAAAAAAAAAGAGGACAAATGAGTGCATTTTCGGTGTAATCCGACACTCAATTTTTAAGGAAAAATGCAAATGAAAACTTCCCTTGTCCCTTGCCTATCGAGTGTTATATGGATCCGTCTTTCGATGCTCTTAGATTCTATGGATGCAACGACAGGTGATGATACATATCATGCTTCGAGATTGGTTCTTTATTTTGAGTCACATAACATTGATATTCTATATGGATTTTCTTAGTTGCAATTTCGGAGGAATTGACAACTAATCAGCGACCAACCCATAAAAAACCATCGATGATTCCGCAAAATTGATTTGGAGACCCAAGTATTTCAGTTGTGAGTTTCATTGTTTTTTAATAAGAACAGAGGTTAGGGGCATTCCTGTTCAGAGGGGTATTTCACCTTTAGGCGCTAGCATCATGATGTAAATATGTGATAGTAGAAATATAAAAGCACAAGAAAAAGTAGCATCATGTTTTTTCTTGAAGAGGATGAACAGAGGTTCATGAGCAGGGGCTCGTACCTAGGACAGAGGTCCGTTATTGTCGAACAGGGGTTCGTACAATTTGTTGAACAGAGGTTCAGCATACCAAGATCATGAGCATGCTTAGGCCCTAGGCAAGCTGTACCCAAGACGTGTGAATGATTTTATGTCTACATTGTTCCCATTAGGGGAGTGTATATTAGGAATGAATAATCGTTAACAATAAGGGAGCGAATGTTAGCAAAATATCGTGTAACATTATTAACCATAAAATGTGATATTGCATTAATAATGAGTTTATACAACTCATATTAATCATAAAGTTAGAAGATTTTAGCGTATTGGTGAGTTGTGAGAACAATTCAGGAACTATTTTAGGGTGAGAGATATCTTGATTTGTTTGAGATGTTGTAGGATTGGAGAGAGATATGTGGGTTGTTGAGGATTGTGTTGAATCCTTATATCAAGGAGAACAAACTCCTATAAAATGTAAACTCCATCTATGAAAATTACATACTGAATGATTTGTTTCTATAAATAATCAGTTATTTATAATTATGTATTTTTTGTGCAAAATCAGTCATCCTAACCCAGTCATCTACCTGGTTTGGACATCCGTACATTATCTGTTGTCCAATTTGTCCATACCAATAATCAAGACAATTGAATTGTTGTAATATAACTTACATTCATCCAACAACTAGGTTCATGGGCGATTTCATGACAGACAATGCACGACTTTCCAACCCATCTTGCCAAGAAATCCTTCATTGTTGTCCAACAAGGTCTGGAAAACAATACAATGGATGTCCATGTAAAACAAGTTGGGTGGATCACTCTTTGTTGGAATGTCATTATTAACATGAGTACTCCCTATAACCCCCCAACCTCTAATATGTATTATCTCCTTCCGATATACATGATAAGTTAATTTTTACATATAAATAGTAATGAATGTGACCCATACAGTCAATACTTGTTGGTATGAAAAGGTGAACTGGGAAGACAGTCATTACACTACTGTATTCTAAATTAATCATTTTCAATTTCTTTGTGAATCCCTAATTTCAAGTGTGTATGAAAATTACCACTAAAATTTTCCCTGTCATCAGAGTTATCAACATTAATACTTTTATGTCCTCATTGTCATACTTCATGCATTTGTCAATGTCGGTAAGGACGAGAAGTTCACCAGTAATGATCCAACAAAGGTAACTTCATAAATAAGGGATTATGTTCTCATCATTGAATCTTCCATGAGGTATAATGGGGCCATTTCAAGAGTTGGGCATCTCATTTGAAATATCTTTGGAGATGGAGCATGGTGTCAAAAAATTAAAATTTGTAATCATATATTTTAAAACCCTATAAAATGTCTTACTGATGTAATCAATAAATCTAGATGGGCTAAGATATGTTTTGCAGTGAGATATATGCTTATGTGGGCATTCTATCTCACGAAATATATTTTCTTTGTAAAATCCATACAAGAGAGAGACTTTTGCACGTACATCACCTTCTTGTCTTAAGACAATGTATGTCAAAGCGGCCAAACAGCATACCAATTGTATTGATCCACAAGACTCCTCTATTTTTAGATTTCCGTTGTTAATAGACATCAAAGAAAAACTAATGTCAAGATGTTATATTTTGGCGTCAACAACAATTCAATTCCTTTGACGAAGGTAGCGATGCTGCTTTCGACACCAAGTCTCATGACATATGATGCTTGATGTTGTAAATATTAGCATAAAATGTCTATAGAATTCAATGCAAATAGTTCCTACGTAAAAATGTAGAATTTCCAGCACCATATTCAATCTCTCCTATAAGAGCAAAATCTACCATGATTTCCTTCCACCTTGGAACTAGTAGAAAAAGAATAAACAACTGCATTGTTGTTTAAACCCAACATCATAGGTTTTAGTGAAAAAAATAAGTAAAATTTTCGCTAGTTACAAGGATAAAGGCATAAAAGTCACTGGCTAAGTATCCTGAGCAGTTGTTTTTGAATATGCATGGAAAAAATAATGCAATTTTCCATATATTTTGTAACAATCTCCGAATGTAGTAGGCTGATGGAGATAATATTTTTGATGCAGGTTAAAATTGTGTATGGCGAGCCACCCATCTTCACGTATGGTAAAATCTCCTTGCTCCTTTTTGCGACTTAACAATGTCAACTTTTTGCAGGTCTACAACTATGCCAAAAGAACAATCAAGCGTCATCAGGAAATGGTTTAATCATGCAGGTCGAATCACTTTCGCGAAGCAAAGCATCCAAAGAATGTGGTGAGGTTCATTTCATAATGTATCTTCAGCCATCAAGTACATTTACCAGTGGCACATGATATGATTTAAAAGTCCTAATGTGTTGTGTCAGGAATAATACTTGCCTCGATTCTGATACCAATGAAGGCTTAATGAGGAACTAGAAGATTTGTTGTATTGAGGATTATGGATATGAGTTACAATAATATGTATTCTTAGATAAAGTGAGAAACTAGGGTACAATGAGATACAGAAGAAGAAGAATAATCTATAAAAGAACAAATAAGAGGATGAGAAGAGAATAGAAAAA
This sequence comes from Taxus chinensis, assembly GCA_019776745.2. Lineage (NCBI taxonomy): Eukaryota > Viridiplantae > Streptophyta > Pinopsida > Cupressales > Taxaceae > Taxus > Taxus chinensis. Next base: position 14,517 of record JAHRHJ020000279.1, on the reverse strand, counting down.
ACTAGAACATGTTAATAGAATGTATGTAGGGGGATTTAATTTTTTAACAATCATATACGCATGTAATGAACATCTACATTCATAGATAAATATAAGAGAAATCACTTTTAACCTTAAATGGCGTCAAGAGTAAAAGATATACAATATATAAATTATAATTTAAAGAGCACATTGGGGTATATGTTGTACCATTCCATCCACCATTCTTCATAATTGTGAAAATTTATTGTTGAGACATACAAGATAATGTACATATATGATTTTTAAATATGCATTTATGTATAATCAAGTCCTCAAATTAAAAGTTATTTCCAAACTTTTCACAATAGAAATGAATGAAATTGTGTAAGATGAGAAAAGTAAATAAGGGACCATGCTATGTACCTTGGGATATGATACATATAATGTATATGGTTGATGGAGATGCCAACATGTGGCTACACATACCCTAAGTTATATGTCACATGGGAATTAATTATATAGGGTAATGAGTCAGCCTAGAATGGAATTAGGTATTACCCATCTATTAGGAGTATATAGTATGTCTACTATAAGGGAAAAAAGTAGAAATTTAATGGAGGTATGAGTTGAGTCTTATACTTGGTAGAGGTATATTGGAGGTGTCCCCCTCGAAGTGGATTCCCATCTTGGGAGATTGTGGAGTTACTCCTTCCTTAAGGAGCATTTTATGGTGTTTCCCTACCTTAAGGGTATTATTCTACATATATTAAGTATTTGGGCATCTTGGCCCACCCATATTCTTGTGTTGTGTTATCTTCTGCAATTTATATATTTATTATATGCAAATATCTTATCAACCAATGCGTTCTATTCTTATGATTTATTTTCCACATTTGCACAAGTTCTTTTCACCATATAACATGCAGCTCATAAAAGTATATATTTTCTTTTTTTATGGTCAGAAATTGCTTCTAAAAAATACGAGGTGTGCAAGAGAGGGTAGGTTTGACAATAAAGGTTTTTTTATTTAGCATCCAATATTTTTTTAAGGTATAGACTATTTCTGTTATTATTCAACCATTGCTTATATACAAAATATTCAAATGAATATAGAGAAATATCTTAATTCACCTACAAACTTACTGATAATTTTTTAAGATATTATAAGAATATTAGTGTATTAAAAATAAGAAATAAAGAGGCAGACAACACTTGTTTATCATAGTGGTGGGCAAGACTTACATTCTCAAACTAACATGTATGTTTATATATATAAGATATGAAAATAAATTCATTTATAATTATATGGAAAACAACTAAATTTTAATTTGCATTTTATATAAATCTTGTGATTTTAAAACTTCTTTTACCCGGGTACATATTTATTTGATAATTTTCATATGGAAGAATTGTGTTCTAACTTTCTAGGCTTCACAATGATATAATTATTTAGATAAAGTGCCAAAAGTATAAATGTCATATATTGGTCTTGATATGAATCTAAAAATCATGTAATCTCTTATCAAAAAAAGAAGACAAAAATAAAATAGGTAGATGAAACATTGCTCAGTGTATAACTAGAGGTCACTCCAGGGTTGAGCAAGTCTATACCGGTAGTGGCGTAGGTGGAGGTAGTCTTGTAGGTTGGGAGAGGTGGTTGTGTGGGGTGTAGTTGGAGATTTTTAAGGTTTGGTTTTAGGATGTATGGGTAGGATATAATATATTTATGAGATATGTAATGCCCACATTTTTCACACACAAAAACAACAGTAAAAATACCAGGATAATTTTTTTTTACTTACATTTGTCACTACACAATGCCACAAGGGCTTCAAGTAAAGAAAACTCAGATGCATACGACACTTACAAGCCATCGACTCACATAGACACATGACACAACCATAGACATGTCGATGCCACACTTTTCCAAATGAATGAATACTAGCAATGACCCAACCACAAGAAAAGGACTCAAGGATTGGCAAACCCACAACACATCATTTCATTAATTGCATCTTAGTTATGATTAACATTCCAAGAACATTATTGAGCAAGGATAATTTCCTCTTTTTTCCAGCTATAGATTCTTAAGTTCATTCCACATTTAATTTACAGTTCGACCATTTTAAGTTGGCTTTATTTTTTCCTTTAATGGAAATTTCCATAATTCACATACTTATTTGGCATAATTCGAATAGCATATAAAGTACTTAATTATATTATTCTTATGTTAAGAATATTCTTCTCCAACACTTTATTTGATGTTTGCATTTTAACCTTACAACTCAAATCAATCTGACTTGATGTCCATATAGCAATATTAGGATTTAAGGGAGATTTAGATACAAGATAGCTTTTTCCCAAAAGCATTCTTCGATCACGGTATAGTTATTTCCCTACCATATTTATTCTAATTCAATGACTTGTGGAATTCCATTTTGATATATATATATATTTCTCGAAGTTTGACCACACCAAGGCAATTCATATTATTTGAAACACATGAAGATATTTAATTGAGTTATAAGGACTCCAAGAGTGGCTTTATTCCTAATCTCAAATATCATTTTTACTCTTATATAATTTACTATTTCACCGCATTTTGGTCTCATTATTACCCTCACTTTACAAAAAAAGAGTTATGAAAGTACTTGCCTATCATCTTGAGAAGTTCATGGTTGAAAGTGTTATAAACTACACATGAATCCCAAGTGATTTGTGTTCAAGGTAAGGTCCCACGTTTCTGCATTTCACGATTCCACATGTGAAATATTATTTTATTTCTTAATGCCATAAAAGGACATAACAAGGTATTACGGGACAAATTTTGGTTTCTTGGGTTCTCTAAAGTCAACGTCTTTCAAAACAATTTTGTCTTGTAAAGAGTTACTTATAATTTTCTATCCACATGTTAACCACTAAATCAACTAAGGTTAAGCTTATTTCCAATTTTCACCCAGGGCTTTAATCCCTATTATAGATTAGATTTAGGGTTAAAATGTATTTACTCTATAAACCCTTCGTGAGAGATCAAGGCACTATATTGTCACTATCCATCACTTCATTATGTTTAGCTGAGAGGATGTCAAGAGTTCCTCTAACACCCAGAGGTTTCAAGTCTTAGTCCAACTTACTTTGACTAGGTCAAGTTACTTTCTTCTGGGAAAAATTAAAGACAATGCTAATTGATTTTATGATGTTTTTACTAACGAGTTACTAAGAAATATCTACCTTCGGAATGGCAAGCGTAGTGACTCTAAGCCTATGTGAAGGAAGAGCTATATCTCAACCTATGACTAGCTAAAATTGTGACTATATCACTCCTATCTATCAGGTTTACTCGATTGACATACCACTACAACATATAGTTTTTACCTAAGCTCCTTGAAAGAAATATGATTTCTCTTCCCCCTCTTACTTGCACTAGATCCTAATGAGGTTTCATCGAGTGGCAACAGTTTAAGTTCGATGAACATAATTATTGAGATCTATTCTATAGTATGCAATGATCACATTCTATTGAAGACAGTGTTTTAATGCATTAGATCATATCATTCAAGGTATGAATGAGAATAATGACATTGAGTCTCCGTAAATCTACTATTTCATATTCCAAACATCTAATAAGCCACATAGATGAGAAGCTCCAAACAGTTATTTATAGATGATAACAACTTTCCTAAGCATGAAAAATGGTAGCTCCTGACGAGGGTCCCACAACTTAAATCATGTTTATCATGTTGTTCGACTAGCCATCCAACTGTTCAGATCATCCTCTTTGATTTCTTATTGGTACTACTGATCTACACATTGTCTTCCTATACATCAAACTTTCTCCGATGTTGGTTTCTACATGCTCCACTTATGTACCAAGAGTCACATAGGAACTAACATAATTTAGATTCTTTTAAACGGTTGTCGATGCTATCAAAAAGTGTTATGAGGCCAATGAATCCTAGCTAGCGTAAGTGGAAATGCATGTTCATTAGTATTCTTACGAGGCTATCAATAAAACCATTATCTCAGATGACCTGGAGGACCTCTAATTCTCATGGGCATGTTATTCTTCCCATGACTAAATTGGGCCCATCAGTCTCTCTATTCCATCTATACAGATTGGTTCTACCATTGTGAATTGTGATACTGAAAACTTAGGACTCCCTTGGCTTAGGGATGGTCCACAGGGTTGTTGAAGCCACTAGTCTCACTTGGTGCCTTAAGTTTATACATGAGAGTCAAACTTATCGACTAGAGGCCTACAAAATGGCATTTACCAAAATATATAGAAAATCCTGTTGGCTTTGCCCTAAACTAATATTTCCATTCATGTTCAACTACTTCTATCACTAGAGATTTGCGACCTAGATGGATACATAATTTCTCTATCTATGGATTCAAATCATGGATTCAAAATGACAGCATACTCTTTATGAGAATAGTAGAGCTCTTACAATTCCTAAATAGTTAAACTGGGCTCCTATGTACGCCTCAGATAGGTCCTTTACATATAGATTCTACTTCGGGGTCATTCACGATGGATTGACATTGACATCTCATACTAACAAGGTACACGATGGAAAATTAACCTCCATCATCCGGAGCTACGAAGGTTACGCATGTGTACAGTCTAGGCCATAAATTACATAGTTATCTATTCTAAACCACGTGTATGGTCCCACATGACCATAGGGTCTTTGATCGATGATCTCAACTGCATACTTGTCGATCACACTAGAAGACTATAGTGATCCCTTTCCCCCTATCCTCAGTTGGACAAATCATTGTGGCATACACACTTGAGGGTTGCATAGTTCATCCCTCTCACTACTTGATGAAACACTCTTGTTATAGTGTCTAAAAATGATTGTATGAGGGCACATTTACTTATATGGACTTCAAGTTAATGTACACATACATTGGGAGAAACCTATGATCCTCTTTCATAGCTTGTTCTATGTTAAATGTGATTTGAAAAAATTAAAACTAAACTAGCAATAGATCTATGATTGGATCTATCTTTGATTGCTCATTTTATTCTATGCCTGCACACTACTTATCAGTGTTACTTGGGTTCATAAGTATGATTTATCATTTTTATATACACATGCACGTTCAACTCTGGATACTCATTTGAGGTGAATGTCAGAACCTCTACATTGATGTAAGATGCTTGAAACTATACAACATACCAGTGCTAATGATACTCATTGGGGTATCTACCTTTCCTATTTTTCTTTATTCAAATGGTAATTAAGTTCATTACAAAATATGCTTTCCTTCATTCTCTCATTTTCAGACAAGTATACAGTGTGTTGGCCAAGCATGTTGACTATCAATTTTTCTAACATGCTAATGGAATTTGCTTCAAAGTGTTGAACAACTTTTGTATCATAGGCCATACTTTCGCACCATCAAACCATATAAAGATATGTTAAGAAGATGGAACTATATTTTTTAGGAAGAGTCAATTTCTTATGTCTTGAAGGTCCATTTTTTGCATGCTAAAGCCCCATGTTTAAGTGCTTGTTTTCAACATATACACAGAGGTTATTAAAGGCTTCGATTGGTCTATGCGACAGGGCATGAGTGGTAACAATCCCACTGTACTTCAACCAACTTATCACTATGGCAGAAGAGGATTAATTCCTTTTATTCCTCATCAATTTCCTTACCATTTGAACCCCATCTGACCTATGTACTTATGCACAGATGTTTGACATAATAAAATAAGTTATAGAATTATAACAATCTATCTCAAAGGAAGAGTTGTTGTAAATTATTGTAACTTGGTATTCTTATGTATTATTCAAGGGTACCAAACAAACACAACCACACAACCACCATAGGTTTGATTGGTGTGTTGATGATAAGTTTTGATTCCCCTCAAGATAGCCAATGCCGCAAGTAATGTGAACCAAGAAAACATAATATTCAATTCTAAGTGGAATGCTATAAGCACCACTTATGCCATTGAACTATTTATAGCCCTTTTCCACTAAACATGTCATCTTGCATTTTAACTAAAATAAAAAATGAAGCTTACATGGTTAGATCATGATCCATTAGACCACCTCTCTCTTATGTGTTTCATCACCCAACAAATGAATTTCCTTATGTAAGCTTCCCCATTATGCGTACATGACTACCAGGCACTTATAACCAAACATCTGACAAATCCTCATTTTGGCGTAGGATAGGAGGAAGCTAGCAAAGGGTAGGAGCCTATACACTTGTAAATTCGTTTACTAGAAAATTCCTAAGACTTTTAAACAAACCCATTTTGTGCATATCCAACATTTAGTGATGTCCATGAGCCACTTTTTTTTAGATTCATTATGTGAAACAGTTCGTTTGCACCTTGCGCAAGGTTCTACATTTGCATATTCATCTGTCAGAGCATGAACAAATGCAACATCTAGAAAACCTTTGATTTGGTGCACAAGCTGGGAGGAAAGCTGGCAATAAAACATATTTCTATTATGCTTAAAGGATTTCAAAAAACTTGTTTCAATCGCTGGTAATGGAAGGAAGTTAGGGAAACAGAGGAAAATGGGCACACAATGGAGACTGGCAAGAGAAAATATGTAGATACATATGTAGGATAGCAAGAAGGGCACTTTAAGTTTTGTTCTCATATCCAAAAATATGCTCACTTCACCATGCAACATTATGTTAATTTAACATTTGTTTAACTAGGGGAATGAAACTTGCAGGAACCATACCATTTCAACAAAGGTTTTAATGTTAATGAGGGTTTCAAATGGTTTTCTGGGATTAATAAAAGAAATTGATTTCATAATTTTGGATGGGAATAAATGTCAGAAAATTTTAGAGCAGTGTCCTGACCACACTCAAGCCCCAAATTCCACCAAACACGCTTCCTCATTTTTAAATTTGTTTTTTATCTTTATTTTGGTTTTTCTTTAAGCAGGAAACCTATATCAAGTCGTACATGTGACAAAACCTAAAGAGCACCGGTAACGACCCCCTCCTCCCGTGGCCGGTCATCTACGGTGTTCCAGTTATTTGCCTCTTTCCCCCCGCCTGCTATGGACTCGCTAATCAACGGTGCTGTTAGCCATTCACGACTTTTTGTCTGCCTTTCGCTAGGCGGTGTGGGTACTAGAGATCTAGTGAGTGTGCCTTAAGAAGGATCACCTATTGTAGGTCGCGCCCATTGGCCCCTATCAGTCAATCCAGTGCCCACACGGACCGTCCGCTTCCCTGCCCTTTGGTCCCCGCCCCCTCCCCCACACATCTTACTATACCTGCGGGCTCTGCGCGGCCTTTGCGCTGCGGCGCCGGGAATCAGGCTTATCCGCAGCCCGTTTGCCCCCCGGCTGACAACCCACCCCCCAACAGCGATCTACGTCATTACTAGACCCAAAGGAGAACCACGTCCGACTGGCCCAAGAAGAGGTGGCCGCGGCCCTACACGGACCCGGTTGCACGCAGGGTGCTGTGTGGAGGACTACCGACGGAGCTGCAGCACACGGGAGTATCCCGCCCAATGCGGTATAGCAGCCCACCATCCTCACATTACACGGGAAGGCCCTGAATGGAACGATCATCGTATGTTGTGCCACTAAGGGCAGAAACTATGAAATATGCAAGGCACGAAGTAGAGGAGCACTAATCACGGCGGTTATACCCCCGCCCTACCTGGAAGAGGCGCAAACAAACGAAGGCAACGAAATCAACATAGCGCAAAGGACAATAATCGAAATAAGTAGTATGGACTATGCATGGAAGCGAGTCCGAAGTGCGGGAAGGATTGCACAGGATAGGAAAATGGATGGAACTCAGAGGAGTATGCAATGGAAAAAAGTCAGAATCATGTTCGAAGCAACGGAGCTAGTCAATCACGTAGGATATTCAAATGGGTAGTGTGTTGCGTGCTTTGTTTTGATCTGCGCACCATTTTCCCTGATTGATGTTGCCTCGTGATCTACGGAGATAGTTATGCAACATTGTCATCTAGTTCATGTGGATGTTTTGACGCTTTTACCCCAGTTGGAATTCCTGTGAATGTTTGCAGAATCCATGGTCCTGGCCCCTTTTTGAAGACGTTCTCTGAGCTTCCCTTGTTTTTTTTTTCTCATTTTGTCAAAAATTGCAGGGCTATGGCATTTTCCTGAGAATTATTCGTCGGCGAGAAAAGTGAGCGTGCCATCGCGCGAGACTGAGGTCCGCTTGAAATGGATCGGTTTTTACGGCCGGTAGCAAGGACGAAGACTCAGAAGCTCAATACTGGAATGGTCAAACGAGCTGGACCCATGCGGTATAACAACAGTATGCTTGGTGGTGTGCAAGACAACGAAGGGGCAACAAAAAGAACTTTACATCAGCCGCTTACATGGAGAGATAATTGGGGGAATTCAGGAGAGCAGCACAGAAATGAGAGCATAGTGGGCGGTGCGAAATATTCTTGTGCTGATATTTCTTGACGGACTCTGGAGTGGGAGTCAGTGTTCAGCACCTTATGGTATAAAAATTATCTTAGCATTCGGTAGTGATCTCCTGGACCTCTTTGGTATAGGTCGGGGCGTGGACAAGATAAGTGTTTAAGATGAATGGATCCAAAGTTATGTTTGTGCATTTTTATGTTACAAAGTGGGCACCTTGGTTCCTGCTCCGCTCGACTTCTAGTGTGGTTCTTTTGGGATCACTTACGTGGGCTCGTCTTTCTAACTTGGGTGGGGCGATTGGATCGGGTTGGGATATTGATTATAGAGAAAGCAGCTTAGTTCTGTGCACGTGACCATCAGAACTTGCGAACAAAAAAAAACTGTGAACCGGCCATGCATAAGCCACCTGCGTTGAAGGCTTGCTTAAAGCACAAATTTCAGGGGCAGGAAAAGTATTACATTCAGCGCGCCCGAAGGAAACAGTGGAAAAGTTAAAAAGAGGAGATGCGGGCCTTCGGAAGTAGGTTTGATTATTTTATACTTTTCCCCAAAATGGAGAGGGACAGGTGCTAGAGACACCTTGGCAACGAATGGAAAGAGAAATTACACACAGAAAGGACGTAAATATTTGAAAGCCTCTAAGGTTCTTAAAGTGCCGCCATAAGGAAGGTGAAAGGTCTTACCAGGTATTTTTCCTCCCCTTTAGCCCCTCCCTAAAGGTCTGCGACCGAGGCAAGGCAAGCCATTCTCATTTAGGGTCTCTCCCTTTCTGGGGGACCACCTCAAGATGAGCCCTGAGATGTTGCTGGACGCCCTTGGGGACAACCTTGGATTTTTTGCAGACCCTTGTGACAATATTTACAGAACATACGCTGACGAATCCTCACACACTAGCCCACCCGGCATTGGGAGACCGGGACTCCAGCATAGACAACACCGTCCGAAGAAAAACATTAGTGACGAACAAGGTGCGCAACGAGTTAGAGGGACGTGCAGGGACTGGTTGGGGTGGGTTTCGATAAATGGGGAAGAATTGTATCCAGTTTATGGGCAACAGGAGTTAAAAGTGAAAAAGGCAGACGTGGTTCCGCGTTGAGGCCACCACATCGGACTGTGGATGAAGAAGGAGGGAAAAGCTCGCCGACCAGGGAAACCATGTAGCGCAAACATTTTCGTTTCAAAAAAAATCTAATGAGGTGGGAGGTGAAATATCGAACAAATATAGTAAGGCCCGTTGGGTTCCTTTGGGACACATGTCAGGACCATTTTTCAAAGGTGGATGGGTGGCGAAAATTCAGAAATTTCACCTTTTTTTCCCAAAAAGTGTAAAAGATAAAAAGGAACCCCTGGGCCCATTTTGACTTGGATCTCCCACATGAACTGCCCAGATTCAAAAGATAGATCAATGGAAAGCTATTGGTCTCTATCACTTTTCCCCCATTTTATGCCCAAAGCTCTGGGGATGCAATTTACGGTTTTTTATCCTTTCTTAAGTCTCCTGTACGTAAAAAATGGAAGAGGGAACATGAATTTGATATCCTGGTCGGGTGGGAAAAAATATGGAAAATATGAAATGTCTTTTGCACTCAAGAGGGATTTGATCATTGGCTTCGATATGATTTTAGTTTTTCTTCCTGTATGCAAAAAACAAGATTTACAAAATTGGAGGAGGAAGTAGTTGGCGCGCCAAATGAGACTGACCTACCAGGTGAAGGAATTGAAAAATGTGGGAAATATTTGGAGATATTTTCCTCGCACCCTTACACTTTTCACAAATATGATTTGGGAGTCTCAAACGGATGTGCTTGATTGTCTCTAGTTTTGGGGGGGTAAAAATCTATTTGTAAATGAAAGATTATAAATTACATGAATTTCATGCAATGGTTGGGTGTAGACGGTCGGGACTGATTTTTTATAAGAAAAAAAACTTGATAGAAATTATCCTTCTGATAAACCATTTGACAAATTTATTTACTTCCGTTATGATAAAATTTGATTCCTTGTAGAGGTGGTTGCGAGTGTTACAGACCATTGAAAAAACTCGAGAAGATGTTCTACCAACTATCCCCTGCTAATACATTTCATCAAACTTGAGTTAATCTTTGTTATTTTTGGGAAAAATTTGTGTTTTCCTCATTTCTGAATGTATGCAAGTAGTTTTTTTGTTCTTGTTGCAATCGTTCATTGAAATATTCTGAATCACATACGATCTTATCCTTATGATATTTTGGTGGCACTTACAATTTCATTTATAAGAAGAGCTTTCATTTGATAGTGAAATAAATGAAATTAAAATCATTGTGACTCTAGCATGATATAATATTTTTGTTATCCATTGAGGGTATCTTAGGCATGATGAAAAACAAAGTTGATTTTTTATTTAAGTTTCAATCGACCTCATTTTGGATGCTTGAAGTTGTGATGACAAGTTTTGATCTGGGCCTCCATGCAGCACCTATTTCTGGTTCAAGGAATATCCAAATACCCAAGGCTTCTATTGTTCAAGTCTCCCTTTTTGTAAACAGGTCCAAGGATGAGGTGGAGATAGCAATAGCAAAAACATTTACAGATAGCCTGTAACAAGCCTCGAAAAAACGACCTCCCCCACAAGTGGCATTTAAAAGAAAGCAAACCAGCAGAGAATTACCAAACACACATACTCCCCTGTTGTCAAGAGGTGCTAGACAAACAATGCAAGTGACGATGGTTGTATGTTAGTGACCAAAACATGTAGAAATAATAAGGGTTTTCATTCTTCGCTTAGTGCTGGCTAAGAGAGAGCTGACACAATTCTTAGAAAATATACCCTTCTCCAAGATGATCAGCAGCGATTTAGGTTTTGTTGCATTGATCATATTCTTCAAGGTCTTCTTATAATTTCACAAGGAAGGATTTTTCATCTCCCAACAAACAACAGGGGCTACAAAAAGGTCCATCCATCATGGTTGAAAGTCATAAACCATAAAGTAGTGAGGATAGGGTAAAATCTATTAAGGGTTGCTACACAGTCTCCACATTGAGTGATAAAGAAGAAGTTTGATTTCATCCTAGCTTACAAAAATGAAACACTTACGCTCTAACTAGAGTAAGTTCATGCCAAACTTGTGTTGCTTCTCAGCTTCAGAAGGAGAATCAATTTGGGTACCAACAACCGATTGGTGCTGTTACCAGGGACATAATGGTTAAAGTTCATATTCAGATGCTGATAAACACTTCTTACATGCTCTAAGTGCTAATACCTTTTTTTTTCAAATATCATCTTGTGTTCAAGCCTGTAAAAAGTATTCAAAGTTTTGCAAGGTTATGTGAAATTATTTTAGTTTCCACACCTAGTGCACTGAGCTTGCTTTGATAAATTCGGTATAGAAAACTCAGATCATCCCTTTCTAGTTTCCAGATTGAGAGCCCTTTGACCATCATAGTTTAGTGCATTACACCAAACTAAGGTGGAAATGCTACGGCGACTCCTGTTGTTTGATTCTTGATGAGTACCAGTTGTCTTAACCCCGGCAAATGAGTTCTGTTTTCTAATCTTGCCAAAGATAAAGGAGAAAATATTTCTTGCCTCGAGATCTTGCTAGGACATTATTTCTAAGAGCTAGGAAAGGAAAAACAAAAGTCAGAATGAAGAAAATCCTGGAGATTGAGGAGATCAGTAGACAAGAAACGGATATCCGTGATGAAAGTGAACGGATCAGTGAAGCCTACATTCAAGTGCCTTCTTAATTAGGTAACCTCTTTATGAATTGAAATCTCTTATTGGAGAGGGACCTTACCTTTAATGATTTTGAAAATTTCACCTTCTCATTTTTCCAATGTCTTTTCACAATTTGATTAGGGTTTCCGAGATATGAGGCCTTTAGGGGATATCCATTTTGATGAAATTTATACTCTAATGTTCAAAGACCCTCTCCCCTTACAATTGTCTCCCCTCGAGGGAAAACCTCCTAAAAAAAAACATGGCCCAACCCCCCCCCCCCAGACCTCCTTTTGTTTATAAAACACCTTTGGTCTATAAATTTTATAGGGATGGTGGTTATCGAAATGTATTCCAAGGATTGTTAAGAAATAATTACCCAAGTGCCAAGGAAACACGCTATAATTGGTGATCAAGATTTTTTAATTTTTTTATCAAATGATGGAAGCTTTTGAGATTTGAACCATGAAGATGGATATATCAAATTATTTAATCCAGACTTTGGGAAAAGGATGTAAGGGACTGGTATAAAGCTTTGACAGATAATTCCATTGATTCTTGTAAAGAGATGAACAATGCATTTAGATCGTGCTATGGTGATAGAAGTGACCCTGGGTTTCTTCTATCATAATTTAAAAACATCAAGAAGAATCTAATGGGTAAGTACATATTTCAATGTAAGGTTTAACAAGAACGTGAGGAGGATTCCTGTTAACTTAGGCCAGGGATGAATCCGTTTCATCACCTATTTAGATGCATTGATAAAAAGGTTTGCTTACTACTTGAGGCGAAAAAACATACTAATTTGAGACAGGCCTTCCACTATGGCTAGGCAAATTGAGAATAACATCAAGGCAATTGGAAAGACTCTAAAAAAGTTAGGGTGTAAAAGTAATTAACCCGAAAACAAGGCCTCAAAACAAGTAAGGATCCTGATTGGGGAAGATGTGAAAAATTTGGTAGGAGTCTGGTCAAAGAAAATCATACAAATTAGCGCAAGTAGAAAAAGGTTGGGTATAGTTCACAAGGTTAGCACAAGCAACAATTACAAGGACAGGTTTAAAAATCATATAAGAACGATTAAAGATATGATGCCAGAGGCAAGGGACCTATTGGATTTTGAAAATAAACTATCAAGGCAAGGGGAAAAATGAGAATGGTACCTGTCTTTGCTGCAGATTTGTTTGGTGGAGGAGACAGGATGTCATGTTGGTGTGATAGCGTTCATTTTGCCCAAGATTCCACTGTGGTGAAGATCCGAAGGAAGAGAAGAATCTTATCATGTAATGATGATGATATTGCATGATGGATTGCGCCATGAGCTCACACAAGGGGAAGAAATTAATTCAAATGAGGTAAAAGTGCTAGACCGTTGCTAATTTTTGGTGATTGCAATCCATACGCGTGAACCTATTCTTCAGCCCTCTGTCATTATTTAGAAAGTAGATACTACAATTTTGAATTCCCCAATAATGAATTGAATATTAAAAGCTTTATGATAAATACTTATATGAGGAATCCCATCTAAGGAGGACATGAAGTTATTGCTGAATATTGTTGTGGCTCAAGAAAGGAATAACAACACAATAAGAGGAGTGTCAACGGTATAGGGCTCATGCCAAGCCCCCAAAAAATCTATTTCTTTTAATAAATTCCTAAAAGGGTTCCTAGAAAGATGCATCTGTCAAGGGTCTGCTGTCCAAAAACAAAAATATTACCCTCCTCATGCCCAAGCAGTTAAAAAGCTTGTTACATTAATGAGTGTCTCAAAACCCTTCCTTCTAATGTTGCTTGCAAAAGTCTGTTCCCTTATGATATTTCAAGTCTTGAAGTCAGATCAAGATATCAATTCCAATTGTGGAGTGCGTAGGATTCCTGAGCACAAGAAAAGGGATTTTGAGGCATTTGGGACTGAAAGAGGAGAATACTACCCTAGTAGGAATATAAACAATGTGTAAAATCCATCGGTCATTGAATATAGAGACACAACGGTTGTTGGGAACCTAGATGAACAACCTGAGGTTCTTGTGGGACACTTTGGTGGAGTTTCCGCTAACTGTGGACCATTTCACTACTCTGATCATCAAAGAGGATTTGTTACACAACTGGATGGGTGACTCAGGGGCAATCATGTAATGTTATTCCTCTAGAAGTCATGAATGAGCTAGATATATAAAAGTAACACACAAACATATGGGACGTGACTGCTACGACTCCAGAGAAGTGTTAGTGTGGGAAGTGTGAACGGTCGTGTGCAAAATTGTAGCTTACCCAGGTAAAAGGCCTGATGCTTGAGGTTGTTATGTTTATTGCCCCAGCAAGGGGGGATGTTGTTATTATAAATGGATACAAGTGTTGGTGGGAGTTTTTTCAAGGACATGTCCATGCAACCATTTTTTCCCCAAAAAATTTTGGGGGGGGGGGGGAGGGCAACCTTTTCAGGTGGTATGA